>CAOKZL010000197.1:600000-913486 GCA_948472985.1 Iguana delicatissima | reverse complement strand
AACATGCAAAAGAAGCTCACCAAACAGTGCTGGGAAATGTGCATGTCAGTCACCTTGAGGAATAAAGGCTACCGTGTGGACTGAAGATGGGAAAGCTCTGCCCATTGGACTAGATGTGGCCACCGCCCCATTGAGGTCTCTGTGCTCAAGCCCAATCTGTCAGGAAATACAAAGAGCAACGGAAGCCAGCTCCTCAGGAAATGTTCCCCCAAGACTTGAGGGGTGCCTTGAAGCACTGTTTTCTGACAGGTTTCTCTGCCCCTTACATTTCCGGATGGGCAGGCAAGGAATGAGGGAAGCCTGCCTGCTTGCTGCTCAGCTGTTTCCTGAAACAAATCAGGAACTGCTTTGTCAGCCTGACAGGAGCAGTCAAAGTGGAGAGTTCTTGTCATTGTTTCAGCTTATGTACTCTGTGCATGTGTTCATGTATATCCTGAGGGGGTGTGTGTGTGTGTGCGCGCGCGCGTGCATATGAGAGAAAGAGAGCAGTACCTCCTTTTACTTTGACCTTGCCCATAGTTACCTTAGCTTCGCCCACTATTGGCAGGGGTCTCCTGGAATGTTAAATGTTAAGGAATGAGGTCCTCAGACATGGGCCTCACAAGACTGAGTGAGGGGGACTGAGCTTTCCCTGAAATGATCAGGCACAACTGGACTGTGAAGACTCCTGCATAGTTGAGCCCCCTCAGAAATTATCAGATTATACAAATTATTATACAAATTTAGTACAAATTATATGTACTAAACAAATATAATTATGCTTTTGCTTTAATGGTACTCAGATTGTTACCAGGTTCATCTGGATGAGGACTATTATGATGATGGCTTTTATGTAACATCTTTTTGTTTTAATTATTTTTCAAAAACATACCTGCAAGTAGTCAGTTAATACTGGCCTCAGACTGCAAAAAGCTCCCCACTGCCTTTTTTAAATGGATGAACATTGGAATGGCAGGTCTGTGCCATGGACCTCTGTTTCCTGAGCGATGATGATGCCCCGGCCAGCTGAAAGGACACATTGTGACTTTTGTTCCAACTTTCATTATTCCAGATAAACGGCCAGCTGTTCAGTGCTCACACTCTTCCATTCTTCTTGAGAACTTTTATATAATTTCTGAGAACTTTGCATATCTTTTAATCTAATACTTCCAAACCCATCTGATCTGGCAAACTGGTATTTTCCCTCCACAAGGTGTCAAGGACTGGTATCATATTTGTGCCATATTATTATTATTATGTATGCACACAGTTTCATGGAAATTCTCCGTGGACTGGTAGCCAATGGCTTGTGAACTGGCATTGGTCTGCAGAACATCATTCTGAATAGCACTTTCGAGGACTAATCAATATTTCTTCTGTTCCAGCTATCAACTATGCTCCCAGCTGAACCCTGCATCTAGCTTTGAATACTGCTGAAGCAGACTAGCCATATTTGTGCTTTATTTCTTGTTTAGTGGACAGAAAAGTTGACTTGCTCACTTTTTTTTTTATTTTGGACTGGCCTAGATAACATTTAACTTGTTATATGCAAGGGAGCAGTAGGATTTTCCTCAGCCAGCTATAAAAAGAATTTCTTAATTAGTAGGTCTTGGTGTGCTGATGTTTGAACACATGCAAATCAGTTGGGACACAAGAGAAGAATCTTCTGATGGAAATATCTTTCACATATATTTTCATCATGTATTCCCATATGGATTCACTGCTATATGAAAAGTTGTAAAAAGCAGGGAAATGTGAAGAAAGTGAGGATTTAACATTTTCACTTTAGCTTCCAGGTTTCTTCAGTATGAAAATTAATTAACAGGCACATTCCCAAAATATTTAAAAAGCCTTTCTGTCTCTTGATTTTGTTAACCTTTCTCAGAATTTTTATCCTTTAAATATTTTATAAAACAGCGGAAAGAGAAAACTTTATTAGATAACTCTTGTAATTACTTGGGATGCTCAAATTGCTGCAAGGAGTGTTGATGTTTTTTGTTTCATCTTGACTTATTTGGCAGCTCACAGTTTTTCTCCAAGGACATAATCAATCATGCTTCTCCCAACTTCCCTAAACAATTAAATATCTATTCATAGTGAACAAGTTTGCTAAGTACACAACACCGTCTGTCTTGTACATTCATGGTCTTTAGCGCAATACATTGCTATGTTCTGAAGACTGTGTCTTATCTTCCAGTAGCTGCAGAAAGGACTGATAAATTATCCAGATTTTGTATTGCTTTGATGCCAAATTTAATGATGTCAGTGGACTACTATTTACCATTAATGCAGTGGTACCCATGACAGGTTTGCCTTAGAGTTGCCATAAGTTGGAAATAATTTGAAGGTGAACAGCAACCACAGATCTTTGGTTCATACATTTGGGAAACAACTTGGGTTGCTGAAGAAGGTCAAAACTATTCTGCCAGCAGGTGGACAGCAATGGATACAATTCATAGTGTGTTGTGTTGTTCTTTTTGTTGTTGCTTTTAAGTTATACCCTCCCCTTCCTTATAAGAGCTCAGGGCATCTCTCCCCTCACCTCTCCTCTCCTCTCCTCTCTATGTGTGGAGGGTGAAGGAGGGAGGTGTGTATGTACACATATACCTTTCGTGGTTGAAAAATTTATTTCAGAAAGTGATTAGAGGTGGAAGAAATGGGATAAACACATGTTTTTATATAGCAAAGGTTTTCTAGTCTTCAGTGAGTTGGGCTTTAGCCACCAAGCAGATGGGTTTCGGAGTTCTTGTTAATATCATGGCCAAATGTTAACAGCCGTCCAGTGGCATGAAAGTAGTGATTTGTATTAGTCACTTCGTAAGATACCTTTGCATTAGCTTGGCAGTTTGAGGATGAGAAAAGATTATGAAGACTGGGAACAGACTGAGGGAGTGAATTTTCCTCTGTTGATAACCTGTTTATGCAGTTGTCATAGGTGTGAGTGAGGAGATAGGTTATATACTTTGATTTTCTAGGTTTGCTCCTGCATTATAGAACTCTTGGGAGTCCATCTTCCATTGGCCATGAATTGGAGAGTGCACCCCAGCTGAGGCTCCCCATATAGGCTGTGATGGGGAATTTGCTGTCCAGGGGATAATCTAGGTAAAATTTGATTGGGGAACCAGTTCTAACCTTGACTGTGAGAGGGTGCTGGACCCTATCAGCATAAGGGCTGGAAAGCTTCTCTGCTGTGTATCATTTAGTGTATCATTTACTACCAATATGCTGTACCAATAATTTCTGTCAGTAATTGGCACTGAAGGAACTCTTGAGAAAGTCTAAAACTGCACCCGGTTCCAGAAGGGAAGACAGTCCTTTTTCCCCACTCCCATTTTTCAGAACGAGGCTTAGAATAAGGTTTCCATTAGGCACAAAACCACTGTCATCCTTCAGGCAGCAGCAGTGAAGCGGTATATGTATGTATTAATTTATTTTTTAAATTTTTATTTAAATTTACAATCTGAGAACAAAAAACAGAGTAGAAAGGAGAGATCAAATATATCAAGAACAAAAATGCACTCCTAGGAAAGCACTCAGCTAGAATCCTGAACGAGATGTTGGAAACTCTGATGGTGATGAAGTGCATCATTGATGTAATTAATGTATGCATTAATGAAAAATGTGTGGCACCCATAGAATAAAAGAAAGATGTTTGAAGAAGCAGCTGTGGTTGAGCTAAGAGGCCAGCAGGCCAAACTAGACACGACTACAGAGATGTATGAATGCTGACCATTATCCTTAAGGAGCAGCTGCCCTCTAATTATGATTGAAATAGTTGTATAATGTAGTCATCATTTATTACATTTCTACACCACCTGATGCCTGAAGTTCTCTTGAACGCTTTCGCCACTGAACTGCTTTCCTTATGGAAATCCATCTCTATCCCAGTTACTATTTATGTTGGCTAAAAGAGTCAGTGGGTACCAAAACTGAGTACCTTTCTTTCATCTTTTTCTTGCCTGGACAGAAACATACTTTCAGCAAAGGGTCACCGTCATGGATTACTAACCACAACTGGGCAACTCCAGTCTTTGAGTGACAACTTACCCTTTCTAAATATGAGCTGAGCTATGCTATGCTAAATTACCAGCTCCTGGAGGGAGAAAAAGAGTTGACAAATAGTATTTTTCTCTTCAAATATCAAACAGTTTTAAAACTTAACTACAAATCACTAAAATCAATCACCATTCAGATATTTTTTCATCAAACTTTTCATCTTCATTTTCTCAGTATCTTGTTACTGTTGTCACCTTGCACTGTATCCATAAACACTTGTCGGTTAAATTAAAGGTTTGACTGTAAGGCAGCTTATTCTTATGATCTTTGTAAAGGCTGGATTTTGCCTTTCCATCACAGGCTGTAGCCTATGAGTTTGTGCAACAGAATGAGTAAAATGCATTTTGTGAAGTCTACAGAACTCAATATAAGAAGCTGATGACAGATATTTAAAGTAGTGGGTATATATTTGTGTAATATGGCAATAATGAGAGAAAACTGTCAGACCTTAGTACTGATTTCTCCATACCAAATTATAGGTAGGTCATGTGGTTGCTTCCTGCTTAAACAGAATAACACTGGGAAACCTTGACATATTTTGTGAATTACAGTACAGCAGTATAGTTGGCATTTCACAGCAGCTGCACACGTTTTCATAAAAGCACCAAACTCAACTCATTTGTGGGCTAATATATAATTATGTCAAAATATATCAGCTTAAAATCCCGTCTCTTCGCAAAGCTCAGGGAAGAAGAACACTATACCCAAATACTCCTCTGCAGCCACGTCACGAAATCCGGTGTTCCCACAAGAAACACCAATGTAAAGTCCCAAATAGCACTATTTACAGTTCCAAAGCTCCAAAATCCAGTTCAGTAGTCCAATCTTGATGATTTATTGTTGCTCAAAGAAAACAAAGCAGAAAGACAGAAAAGTTTAGGCGAGGATCCACACTCTCAGTCCAGTCTCTCCACAATAAAACAAGAAAGAACGAAAAAACTCAACATCAAAGTCTCCAGTTAAATTCAGTTATATTTAGCTTAGTTCGTGACTTGCTAAACACAGCTCCATTATGTCTTCTTAAAACAGCTGGGGAAATCTGTTATAGTTCCTCAAAATACAATTTGTCTTTAACTATTAAAATCTTCCTTAAAAATTATCCACCATTACGTACTCACTGTCCGCTGGGTGACTTCATACACTCGCTCCTGTTCACCGTTGCCAGTCCAGAATTGTTGCAGTTCCAACAGAGTAAGAAAAACTAGATCAGGTTGCTTGCTGTCTCTCAAACTGTGTCTTCTTCTTTAAAAGTCGTCGTCAGCGCTTGTGCCGCTTACCCGGCAGTCCAGCTGGATCCGTCGTAGCCCTTCGCCCCCCGACGTCTCCCGCTCTTTCTTGCCAGAAAGAGCTCGACGCCAGTTTCGGGACCCCCTTCAAGTCTCTTCCGCACCCCATTTACCGGGGGGGGAGTGTCTAGCCACTTATCCGATGTAAAAAAATGGCTGGATTCCAGCTGGTGATAGCACGGAGTCGCGGTGCTTCACTCCGTGCTACTGCTCGCACGCGCCATGCAACTGGAAGTGAATTATGTCAAAATATAAAGGTGTGTGGTGTTGCATGTATTTGTACATGTGAAATGAATAGAATATGATGTAGCACACAGTAACTTATCATGTGTTCTAAAAGTCAGTCATTGCAAAAAGTTGTCATTCTTCCCTCCCACCCCTGGAAACAAGGCCATATCATTGCTTAGTATCATTTTCATAAGGCCTTCTTGGCCAAATTAGAAATGGCATGCCACTCTTCTGCTAAAGACAGCTATGCACTTCCTTTGGGCACTGGCTGAAGTGGCAGCATGACCTGGGAGGCAGTAAATCCTATCACACCTCCTCATCTTTAAGACAAGCTCCCTACATCTACCTGCAAAGATTCTTGTATTTTACCAGAGCCTGAAAAATAATGCAATCTACTGGTAGTATTTTCACACACACACACACACACACACACACACACACACACACACAAATTGGGCCAAATACTTCAGCTCAGTGATTTTAGAACAGACTGACTTAAATATTCTAGTCTGCCTCATAACATTTATATATATATATCTCCAGCAGAAAAAGAGAGGATGTCAGTGCAATCATATGCATGCTTATTTGGAAGTAAGTTCAAAGTTCAATGAAAATTATTTCCTTAGAAAGTGTAGCTAGGATTGCAGTTTCAAAGGCATTTTATTATAATGTATGAAAACCCTATTTATAATAATATTGCAAGTCTAGTTTGAAGAAAATGAATGTAGTTAAATTGCCACAGTACTATAATTACTAGAAAGTATTATTGATTCTTCACAAAACTGCAGAAGGAATGGGAATAGTCTTCTTTTTCCTCTCAGGGAACATTGTTTGCATGGTTCTAAGCAAGCATTGCCAATAATTCTTTGTCCCTTCTTCTAATAAGTACATTTGCAGTGTGATATGCGTCTGAAAATGAAAAGAGTCTGATGGCAAAATACTGGCGTTTTTTGAGGTATCGAGAGACATATCACAAGAAAAAACTCACTCAGGCATTCAGAGTAAATATTTAACTATTTCTTCCAAAATGGTTCCAATATAAGAAGCAAAAACATGAATGCAATGACTTCTGTGCTGTCACTTCTGTGACAGACTGAATACATAAATATAGATGGGCTAAAGCAGATATGAAAAAACCATTAGTTTTGAATTTTGAGTTTTCAAGACACAATCTACAAATAAAAATTGAATTATGATTGTTGCTTTGCATTGTTTGATATTAGATAAGTTCTAAAATTCTGTTTAAAGAATGTATTTGAATTATTAAACTGGTTTATAGTAATTAGATAATTTGTCTACTCTGAAAATTTTTGTTCTGTAAAAGGAGAGAAATATCACTGTAAAATGTCAGAATCGTTACTGTTTTCCAATATTTTACATCTTTCCTTCTTTTTTGCCTGGATGTGTATTCCACCTGAAAAAATGAGGTCTTTTATATGTTCTTTAATGTCAGCGGCTGTTGATTTGGGTTAAAGCTTATATAGGAATTTTACAGTTTGAGAGATGAGAACATTCCACTATCCATTGATTTTAGATAATTTGGTTAAAAGAGTGAGGGTGAGAAAACACACTGGATAGAATACCTAGCTGACGCCAAATTCACAAATGCAGGCACCCATTTGCTGTTGGCTGTAATGTAACTCATCTGAACATGGGAACTGTTTGTGTGAAATGATCTCCAGCATGACTAGGGTGGCTTAATTCAATTGTTTCTTCCATTAAGCATTTAAATCCTTTAAAATTTATTATGAGTTTGTTCTGGAGAATTCAGTGGGACTAAATGGTCTTAAATTTGTATACCTTTGTTTATATATCTAATTTGTAACTACTATTCATTTAATCCCCTTCCCACACACAGAAACAATATTGGTGACTTGGGCCATTTCCGCACTACACTTCTATAATGCGATTATTCCACTTTTAACATCCTATGGAATCCTGGGGTTTGTAGTTTCAGCCCCTCCCGAAACTGCAAACCCCAGGATTCCATAGGATGTTGAAAGTGGAATAATCGCACTATAAAAGTGTAGTGAGGAAATGGCCTTGGTATAGAACAGGAGTGTTGTGAATAATCAGTGGAACAACGACTGCAAATGGTTTTGTCTGCACTTTATACTCCTAAGTCTGCGCTCCTGTACACAGTTTCTTAGGACTAAATTCCATTAAATACAGTGGGACATTTTGAATAGCCATGTATAGGACTGTACTGTTTAAGAATTATATAAACACTGGTCATTATCCGTAGTCCTCCTTTAGTTAGATACAGTGAGGGACTTGTGGATAACCAGTCAAATCAACCACACTGCAAACTGCCATTAAATATTTGAAGAAAATACGTTATTATGTAGTTCAAGGTGTTTTACTAAATGGGGCAAAATAGCTAGAGGCTCTTTGGATATAAAGGGTTAGCTATTTACTGCTGCAGTCCAAAGTATAGTGGTACTTAAATTAGCTCTTTCTTCATTAATGAACCATAAGAATGCCTTGGGTTTGTAAGAGTTTGTATCACAGTCTTCTGGGATCTCTGTGATTTGTGCCAAGAGCTATTCAAAAGCATTCTAGTTTTGCTTTGTTTTCTTTGGTATTGTGAAAGATGTTTCTTCTTTGTTGGTATTAAGTAACACAGATCACGGGCGTGCCCAAGGCATTTTGCTGTCCGAGGCAAAGGATAAGGTGCTACTCTCTCCCATTCTTCAGATACAACCTGAATGGACTGTCAATTGATTCTTACTTTAACTCCGGTGATAAGACAATACCCTCTAAGGCAGTGGTTCTCAACCTGTGGGTCCCCAGATGTTTTGGACTTCAGCTCCCAGAAGCCCTGAGCATTGACCATAGTAGCTGGGGCTTCTGGGAGCTGAAGTCCACAAACATCTGGGGACCCACAGGTTGAGAACCACTGCTCTAAGGGCACCGGGTTAACTTAGAGAATGCAGGGGTAGGATGCTTAGAAGAGATAGCTCAAACACCTAGACGGATGACACCATTGCCTTCTCCACACTACTCAGCTTCTGCTGCCTGCAGTGACTGACTAACTCTACTTAATGCTAGGATTGACCATAGCAGGTCAGTAATTCAGGCCTAGAGGTTTAAATAAGGAAAACCTAGATAGATATTATGACGCAATTTTATAAAAGTAGACTATATGACAACTGCAAGATCCTAGCTACATTTTCTCACCAAAGCCTCATCATTTTACAAACGTGTAGTAGCTTCTATAATGAGCACAAGTAATGCCTGGTGTCTGGTTTAATTCTCAAGAACTGCACAGTGAATGTGATGAGGCCCTTATTTATTGCTGAATCAGATGGATAACAGCTACTGAATTACTGCTGCCATTTTCATCATTTCACGGCTTCTCATATACTGGTGAGAATGAGAACAGATGCATACACACACACATACACACACACACACACACACTAATATACTATAAATTTGGGGAAATTCCAAATCTGGAATAACTTCAGGCCATAAAAGTAAGAACAGACTCTTTCTCCCCTTGCCATACCATGTAAAATGCACAAAATAGTCATGGTGTCAGTAATTACTTTATTTATTTTTTTCCATGTCTTCAGTAGATGATCCATGTGTGTTGCAATTAGTTTGAATGCTATATGAAATTTTTCAGTAATCTTGAAACAAAATAAGACTGTGTGGTAAATTGAAAAAGATAATACATGGCAGCGTTCTCTTATTCATCCGTGTGAGCCTATGTAATCTAAATGATCTTGCAATAGTAACTACCTACAGTATTAACATAATTAACATTATCTTGCAACTGAGATTAAAAAAAATTAAAAATTACCCCTTTTCCGTTATCTTAAAAGGAGAGAGAGAGAGAGAGAGAGGAAAAAACACTCATGAAACAAAATAATTCAAGATGCCGAAGAACACCTTTTTTCATTTTAGATGTAGCTATAAAAATATGATTTGTTTTTAACATGATTTCCCTACAGTCTCATTTTACAATGTAGGTACCCACATTAATCAGCAGTTCTAAATAGTTAAGGCCCTAGTGTCTACGATGATTTCAAAGAGTGCTGTCTTCCTAAAACTTTTAGTGAGCCAACACGGTGTGGTGGTTTGAGTATTGGACTGCAGTTCTGGAAACCAGGCTTCAAATTCCTTCTGAGCCATGGAAACCCAGTGGGTGACCTTGAGCAAGTCACACTCTCTCAGCCTCTGTACACATCTTACCAACAAAACCTCATAATAGGTTCGCTTTAGCATCGCCATAAATCAGAGATAACTTGAACGTACACAACAACAATACTGTCTGTCCTCCTAGACCAATAGAAACATGTGAGTCAATTTGTTTTACCTTGTAGGCCCATATAACCGTCCGTTTCACATCTTGCTTCTACTTCACTTCTGCCTGTCAAAGTTGTAGTTTTGAATGAATTCAGGTACAGAGGATCTGAAGGATTTCAAGACAGAGAGTATAAGTATAGTAAAATTGCACATAGAAAGCAGAGTAGCTGGCATGAATTGGTTTGAGTACAGGATGTAGGGATGAGGGCAGGATGTTTTCCTATAAAGCACAGCTACCAGTGGAATATTTTAATAAAGAACAGGAGGGAGGTGCTCCCCTCCTCCCCCCAATTTACTGAATGTGTTGTAAAAGAGTAGCAAGGCCATACTCATAGTCTGCACAGAAGCTCCTCCGCGTGGTCAAGGATTCCTGCCCAGTCAAGATTTTGTATCACACAGTGGAGTTAGGTGCACAGAACTACAAGGGGATAGGTTTCTCATTCAGACTTTCTCCTGGACTCACAGAGAGAAAGAAACAGTGGACACACAGATACTGGAACATGGAAAATAGATTCTCTGCTGTTCTCCCTCCCCCAAACATTTGATTGGACAGTTCTGAATAGCTCTGGAAGGGAATAGGGTAGAAGAGATGGGATCATTATGGAAAGAGATACAGAAAGTTAATGGGGAAGGATCTTGATCAGTCACATATTTCACTTAACAGTGAAGTCCTAACAAATAATGTTAAGTTGATTTATCTCAGCAGCTTGGCCTATTTTGGCCTATTTTCCTCCAGCCGCCTTTTGCTGTCTTCCTTCCCCATCTCACTTTGGCACCTCTTCCCTTGGAAGTCCCGGGTATCTCCCTCCTTGTCCTCTTTTTTCCATCAAGTTAAAACATTCTTGTGTGGTGAGGCTTTTAGGAACTGAATGGGATGGGCTTTTAAAGATGTGCTATGCTATTTTATAGGTTGTATAGTCATTTAATGCATTTTAATGTTTTTAACTTTATAAACTGTTTAATTGTCCTTTAAATATTATATTTTTATTGAAGTTTGTAATTTTTAAAAAAATCTGTATTGTTTTAAAATACGTTGTAAAATGCTTGAGTCCTATTGATTCTTATCTGACACGTAAGTTCTCGTTCAATGCTCTAGCTTGAGACCCTGTCTCAATCTAAGCTCAAAGGAATATAACATATATAAATATTTATGAAAGTGAAAATATTTTTATGTTCTATCAGTTTTGAAGGCATTAAAGGAGAAGAGACTTGGAGCAGAACCTATAGCCTGGATTAAAGAGATTTAGCCAAGTCCAAAGTCTGTCTAATGGTTGACACAGACATACCATCATCCTTAATGCTACACAGACACACAAGACAAGGATGTCTCTTTGTTTTTTGACTTCACTGTAAAACTGTTAGTAAAGGCTATTAGAAACAGACCCAAGATACAGTGGATGCAGTTAGGAACCCAAAATCCTTCTACATTGCTGTTGCTAATAAATGCCTTGAATGCCAAGTGCTAAATTTGTGAGCACTGTTGATGATTCTAGCAGATTTTACAGGCAACTTTAACAAATCAGATACTGTTTTCCAGTGCAAAAAACTTAACTTCCTAACAGTCTGTTAAAAATCTAAATTTTAATTGAGACCACAGAGAGCTCCACTGGGAAGGGGAGGGGAAAGAAGTCTTACTTCCACTGGGGTTGAGTACCAAAGTGTACCACTCAATCTTGGCTCCAGCAAGAGGCTGCAAAGACATATTGCTACTGCTACTTTTGCCATGTTCACACCCCTCATCCTACTTGCCTACCTAATATCATTAGCAGTGTCAGTTTTGACAGAGCTAGTCATCTGATATATAGTTGAATAAATGGAGTACCTGTAGGAAGCTTTGTCTTCATTGCCCTGCTTCCCAACAGGAGATCTGGGTAATTCAGTTGATATGCTCTCCCACAATCATATATACCTTTTATTCTGCTGATAAAGGAGAATGATTAGCATAAATTGGTTCTTGTACACAGTTTGCTTTTGTTGGATTAGGGTAGTAAGCTTTTAATGCAAAAATATTACAAATTGTTGTTTGTTATTTGAAAGGTAGAAAACTCACTCTAAAGGATAAGGTATATGCCTTTGAATAGCCATTTAAAACTGTATATATTTCCAAATCTTATACTGCTTTTCCTGTAATTAAAATAAGTAGGGTTTTTGGAATTCAAGTATGCTAAGGAACCTGAGGGCCTGACATTTTCAACCTGAAACAGCTGAAGGAATGCAAGCTACCGCTACTAGTGTGTCCTCCTGCCCTTCCTTGGGAATATTTCCTCCTTAGGGAAACTGCAGTGACACATAAATTATAAAAATGGTTTCTGTTTTTGCACTGTGGTACAGTCAGCCCTCCATATCTGTGGATTCTGTATCCACACATTCAACAACCACAGCTTGAAAATACCAAAAAGAAGAAAAAAAAAAGCAAACGTTGATTTTGCCATTTGGAAGTGAGGAGTACCATTTTATCACACCATTGTACATAATGGGACTTGAGCATCCATAAATGTTGGCATCCACAGCAGGTCCTGGAACAAAACCCTCGTGGATACAGAAGGACCCCTATATTAGAACTTAAGAGAGTGGAGTGAATTTGCTTATGGATGGTGATTGGCTGAGAAAGAGAGTGAGAATGGCATGGAGAGGATGAGGATGAGAGAATCGGATACGGTGGAGGTTCTGATGAAGAGGGAGTTCAAGGTCTATATTTCCCCTGTCTAGTCCTCCTTTCTCCACCTTTAACTGAGCCCACACAGACTATTTTAAAAGAAAAAGGAGGGAAGAGGAATTTCTTGACTTCATGTAAATTTCCAAAATAGAATTTTATTTAAAATGTTAAGTTTTACATAGCCAGCCAAAATAGAAAGTTAGATTATAAGCCAGTCTACTCTGTGAGAATCAGCAGAGCTAGTGAAATTGTTAAGGCCAATTCTGCTAAATTCTGAGCCATTCTGTTTGAGTATATTATCCTTCTCCAGTTGAAAAGCAGCAAGTCTTTTAAATCATATATGCTGTTCAGATGTCTTGTTATTTTTATTGTTGAATAGCTATTTCATCAAGTAACATTCAAAATATATATTTTTTCAAATAAGAGTAGCTATAGATAAATGAACAGAGAATATACATATCTGTATATATGTCTGTTTAATAGCTGCAATTAAACAGCTAATTAGACTGCAAATGGAACCTTTCTGTTTTCATCATATTCTCAAATCCCAACATCAATGATATAACTGAATAAAAATGAGAGATGTGTGCCTTACAACATAAATATCTGGATTAGCTATTGAAATTTTGGCTACAGATTTTTAAACCAACCAGGAGTAAAGCTTGACATGAAAAAGAAAGACATAAATATTGTAAGTGTCAGATGGAAATGGCATGAAATGTATCTCATGTATCAAAAACAGCACTTTTAAAAAAATCCCCTTTGGCAATATGTATTTCTGTACAGCAACAAACATTGTACAGCTTCCTATTGTCACTGCAATACACTTCAGTTCATTGACTTTTGTATTCCTTTGTTGAAGTCCCTTTTCCATATTTTTTCCCCTGAAGGTGATCGTTTCACCCACAGCACATCAATTATAAATGTGCATGCATCACTTGAAGTTGATTTGCATGGTTATTGCAGGGAGGAGACAAAAGAAGGCCTATAATGATGAAGACCCTCTTGGACACTACCTTGATTTATGCTGTGGAGTTTGGGAGCAGAATTTCACAATGGAGCTTTTGTGGCAGCGTTAAATTGAATGGCACAACCTTTGAACTGTTTTTTATGTGCACAGATTCAAAGTAACGAGACTTTATCCAAAGTCACAGTGAATGTTAAAGGTTTCTCTGTAGAAAAAAAAATGCATGTCTGTGTAGTGGAGTCCCAGCAAATTTATTGTAGAAGCAAGTGAGGTTATTTTATATAACCAAGCATTTATTTAAAGTTTTATATTGGACAGTACGCGATTTGCTTGCTGGGGAGAGGAGCTAAATCTGTGTTGGAGGCTATAAAATTTTGGACAAATTATATGTCCAGAATCCTTGATGATATGCATGCAGATTTACTTTGGGTAATTACTTCATTGCAGGCTGCATAGGACAAAATTTGTTTTAATATAGGTAACTCAATAAAATGTGAAGTGAGTGACAGTGATGGATTTATTGAAAGATCTAAGTTGCTATGGTAATGAAAGAAAGGCCTGTTCTGGTGTTATTACTCATGTGAGTAGTCCTGGACAGCTTGTATGGATAAGGTCAGATCTGTTCTTGACAGTAGAGTTTATTATGTGAGCAATGCATAGTTGGTTTTCCACTTTTTTTATTTAAGATTATACTGCCTCAAGATTTTCAGTCCTTTTAGTGTCTTCCCTGCCTCCATTCTTTAATCCTCTGCTGGTTTAATGGTGTACTGATTTCACTATTGGTGAAGCTAATATAACAATTTCTGGCTTTAAAAATAAAGCACAATTCAGTCAACAGCTGCTACTGCTCTGAGTGTGCATTGTTTCAAGTCCCTTGCAACAGGTGGCCTCAGAATGTAGTCAGATTCCTCTTATCTCATAATTGCAGCTAGATTAAAGCAGGGCACAGAAGTAATTCATCATTGTATTGTGAAAGAATCAGAGCACAGAGGAGGAGCTTCTGTGCAGCCTAAGAAATCAATAGCACTATCCATTCTGGGCACAGGGATCATGGTTTTTCAGATGTGGGCTGGTGAGCATTACTGCACGTTGAAAACAAGTGGTTACTAGTTCCTCTTTTCACAGCTTACTGCTGAGTGCATATAGAAATCAATAGGAAACAACTAAGAAAAATGTCCAGCTAGTAAGTGTCCATCTTAAATATTTAAATATCAAAATGGCATTGCTTCTTCCCCTAGTTCTTAGAAATGATACACTGCAGAGCTGCTGCATAGAGATTTTTGCTTTTGTTGTGTGTGCGTGTGACTTCAAGTTGCCTGTTGACTTATCGTAACTCCATAAATTTCATAGTGTTTTCTTAGACAAGGAATATTTAGAGATGGTTTTGCCAGTTCCTTGCTTTATAGCATCTGATATTCCTTGGTGGCCTCCCATCCAAGTACTAACTAAGGGTGGCTCTGCTTAGCTTCCAATATCAGATGGGATCTTGTGCACTATGTATAATGTGCAGTTTTAGAGACATAAGAATGCCCTCATTATTTTAAAATTACACATAAATAATGGCCAGGAAGAGCCAGCATGATACGGTGGTTTGAGTGTTGAACTACAAGCCTGGTTTGCTTCCCCTCTTGGCCATGGAAACCCACTGGGTGACCTTGAATATGTCACACACTCTCAGCCCCAAAAAACCTCATGATATTTGCCTTAGGGTTGCCATAAGTCAGAATCATAGAATCATAGAATCATAGAAATGTAGAGTTGGAAGAGACCACGCAGGCCATCCAGAAACAACTCAAAGGCACACAACAACAACAACAACAACAACAACAACGGCCAGGACAGGATTGAACTTCTGCTTATATGCATTTTAAAAGGAGTAATGGTAGAAAAGATACACATGTGCCCTTCTTATGTGATATCTGCATCTCTGGCATTGTTCCTGAGGCTAAAAAAAGAGTTGCAGTTGAAGTCTTTCTACGTATAGACACATATATAGAATGCATCTAGAATCTGCTTTAGGTCACTTCAATGTAAAGGTTGTCCGTCTGAAGCCTGGTTTAGATGGGATTCTTAGGATGTCTAAAGTGCTTTAATGTTTTGTATGTGGTCAACCTAGAGAAGATTTAATCAGATACCTTTTCTTCAAGCTTTTACAAAAAGTTCTTTGAAATAGCTGCCTGGTTACAGATGTGTTGAATAAGACATGAGTTATCTGAATATAAGAAGGACTGGTTTTGTATTAGTGTTGCAAATTATTCAAATAAGTAACCTGCCCTTTACCTGCAGCTGTGGGCAGGTCTACATAGGGACTACAAAACACAGTGTCCAAACACGAATCAAAGAACACGAAAGACACTGCGGACTGATCCAGCCAGAAAAATCAGCAGTATCAGAACATGTTATAAACCAACCTGGACAAAGAATGGTTTTTGAAAGCACAGAAATTCTGGACCATTCTCACAACTACTATGTCAGACTACATAGAGAGGCCATTGAAATCCATAAACACATGGACAATTTCAACAGGAAAAAGAAACTCAGGAAGTAAACAAGATTTGGCTACTAGTACTGAAGAACACTAAAATCAAGACTCAAAAATATGCCAATGAACACCACTCAGACTCTGGAGGTCCCTCTACAATAGGTTACAATACAATGCAATACAATACAATACAATAGGTTGCTAATGTGTTTAACTCACTGTTATGCATATCCCCTGACTAACAGTACACCCTGGGGGATATCCCATTTAACAATAGGCCATCACACAGGCCAACTGTAACACATGCAAATTGCTCCCTCCCACCCGGGGACTACACAAGTATATATACTCTGTCTCACTTACATGCCATACCATGCCATGCCACCAGATCCTCTGAAGATGCCAGGCACAAATGCAGGCGAAACATGAGGAGAAAATACTAATAGAACATGGCCTCAAAGCCTGGAAAACCCACAACAGCCTATGGATTCCAGCCATGAAAGCCTTCAACTTTCCATCTGCCCTTTACTGTTCGCTAGATATTCCTGTGTTTTCCATATAAATATAAATATATATGTGTGCTTGTGTAGTAATCAGGAAATTGTGTGTATATATGAAATGATGCTACTACTGTGCAGCCCATAACAATCACTACTGGGTGTCCTGGAGGCTCACATTTAAAAGTATTGTTTATGGTGACTAAAAAGAAGGGAAGACAAACATTCTAAACCTTTATTAGGCATGTAGAATCAGAGGATTGCAACAAGTTAACATTCAAGACAAGCTTCACCTCTTCCACACAACTGTTAAAAGTGCAAGAGTCCTGTCCTTTTTTGCATTTTGTCATTCTAGCCTTGACTCAGTCAAGTATTCAGATAAATAGTGCTTTGTGTATATGTGCCTTCAAGTCACCTGTCAACCTGTGGCTGACCCCATGAATTTCGTAGGGTTTTCTTAGGCAAAGATTATTCAGCAGTTATTTTGCCAGTTCCTTCCTCTGAAATATAAGGAACAGCACCTGGTATTCTTTGGTGGTCGTCCATTCAAGTACTAACCAGGGCTGACCCTGGTTAATTTCCAAGATTAGACAGGATGTAGTGCCATTTGGAGTATTTAGGCCAGCCTTATATACATTATTGTTAATGTTGCTGAAGTTCTGCATTTCACTGCTAGGATTTGAAGACAATAATTATTTTTTTAAAATTTTATTGTGTGAATATATATATATATATATAACATAACATGACAAACATAAAAGAGAAGGGAAGGAAAAAAATGATTACATTTCTATTTCTCTCAAGATTTCTTATACATAGTATTACTTATACAATGTATTATAAATCATACTGATTATATATTTTTGGTTATATATATATATCTAAATCTCATTCTCATTATACCAGTTGTTATTAATTATACCCATAATTAACATTTTCAAGATATACTATTAGTAATTTCATTCTTATTTCTATACTTTTCAAAATATAATATTCACAATTTCATGAGTTTGAAGACAATCATTAGCACTTAGGGTTTAGAATGAAATCTAATGCATTAGGCAGGTTATCATATAGCTGTGCCTTCCTTTATACAACTAATGTTCGCTACAAGGTACAACAAAACCTAAAATCTACAAAACAGTGATACCTTTATGGAGCCAACTAAAATACATCATGCAGACTTTTGAAGCTTCACTCCTTCAGAAGGCCAAAATACACACACACACACACACACACACACACACACACACACACAAGTGATGATGTTAGAGTCACAGGACTACATTTTATCTCACATGTTAGGCTTGTGCTGTCACGGTGAGGTCAGAAGCTTGTCTCTCTGAATGTGACAGGGTTTTTTTTCCAAGAGCCAAAAGAATGAAACTTTTATAGAGTGCAAACAGAAGGGGCTAAATATCCTAAGGGCACCAGATCCCCAAGCAAAGTCAGCCCTGGTTACTACTTGGGTGGTATACCACCAATGAATACTAGATTCTGCAGGCTACATTTCAGAGAAAGAAACTGGCAAAACCACCTCTGAATATTCCTTGCCTAAGAACACCACACGAAATTTATGGACTCACCAAAAGCCAATAGGCAACCCGAAGGCACGTACACACATGCACAGAAAGAAGACAAGCACTATGTCCATAATTTTTGTTTCATACATTTTGCATGAAAATTCAGTTTCTGAGGCTTTCAAGCATTCTAACTTTTGAACAAGTGATAGACATTTTCCTTGCCTTAAATGTGATTGTTCAGACCGATGAAGATTATAGAAGAAGATAATAAATTTCCCTCTGTTTTATTTCCAGATTCTACTTATCAAGGTTGAAATTCTTTTCAAATTATTTAGTTTGTGTTACTATATGAAGGGATCTCATGCATTTTTTTTTGGAGGGGGAGCTATTACTTGCCACATGCTGTGTCTCAAATCCTGTCATTTCTTAAATATCATTTATTTGAAGAAGAATTTGTGTTACTTACATTTGTGGATAACTGTTATGCAGTACCTTACACCCCAACCTGAAAGAAATAACAGTGCTGGTTATAGCTCATAACCAGCACTTTGAATTGTGCCTAGAAATGGACTGGTAGCTGATGAAGCTGTTTCAACAACGGAAGAAAATGCCTCTCATAACCAGAGCCAGTGTATGTAGTGGTTTCAGCATTGGAGCATGACTCTGGAGTCCAGGGTTTGAATTTGCGTCCGGTCATGGAAACCCACTGGGTTACATTGGGCAAGTCATACTTTCTCAGTCTTGGAGGAAAGGAAGGGCAAAACCCCTTTGAACAAATCTTTCCATGATAGGTATGGCTTAGAGCAGTGGTTCTCAACCTGTGGGTCCCCAGATGTTTTTGGACTTCAGCTCCCAGAAGCCCTGAGTATTGACCATAGTGGCTGGGGCTTCTGGGAGCTGAAGTCCACAAACATCTGGGGACCGACAGGTTGAGAACCACTGGCTTAGAGTCTCCATAAGTTAGAATGACTTGAACACAGTAACAACAATTACCAGCCCTGGTCAACAGTCTAGCTACAGCATTTAGACCTGCTGAAAGTTACTAAACAGTTTCCAAAGGCAACCCATGTACAGTGTTTTACAGTAATCCAAACAGGATGTCGTTAAGGCAAGCATTACCATGGCCAGTTCTGATATCTCCAGGAATCCAGGGTGCAGTTAGAGCACAAGATTTAATTGTGCAAATGCACTCCTGGCCAACATTGAAACCCAGACTGGATAAACATTGTCAAGACGACAAACCACATGACCTTCAAATGTAATAGGAAACTGTGGTTTCTACTTTAACATTAAGTATAATTTTTAAAAAGTGTCTTATCCTTGCATATGACAAGCCAATGTTTGAGGACTCTGTGAGGAAAAAGAGGGGCCTCTGACACAGAGGAAAATTCTTTTTAAAAAAGTTTTTACCTTTTACCTCTGTCAGTTAGAGATATACAGATGGTGTCAGTTAGGAAGCAGACTGGTGGAAGGTGGACTGGTGGAAGAGTCAGTTGTCTGAAGGAAGTTACTGGGTATTGGGTGTTCAAGTAGATTTAGGGAAAGGATCTGACATAACTCAATTAGAACAGTGTTAGTTGTTTGAACCTAAGAACTGAATCCTGAAAGTATTCATTCTATCTGTTATTAAATAAAATTGCATGGCCAGGGGTGACAGCTTCCTAGCAAAGAAAACACAACAACCTTTAACTGGAGAAAGAAAGGCCACAACTTTATTGGCTACAAGCATGGACAAGGTTGAAATAAGCGTGGGCATGGATCCAGGCATCGATCAACTCACCTGTTAACCAATGAACCCAACTGTCCAGCCCGTAACCGGATGGCACATAGCCGACCACAGTCCTACTGCCACCAGGGGGTGCTCACTGCATGCCCACCCGAGCTGGGCAGCTCACCGCACCCCCAACCCGAACGGGGACCCAACCGTCCCCTAGCATGTGGCAAAGGTACTCGCTATCCCAGATCCACTGATCATGCGACCACCCATATGAAGTTGTGACAAACAGTATATCTACAACAAAACCAGGGGGGTGTCGCTAAACACCGACTGCTGAAAGCCCGGAGACCCCCCAGGTAAGTACCCAGTGAGCAGACCTGAGTGAAGCCAGGATGCCCTCACACAGGCCTGCTCTCCTGGCCAATGAGCTCGAAGCAGGCCACTTTGAACTTATTGGCCGTTGGACCGAATGTTTGCGCATACGCAATTGCGCATGCATGAACATGGCTGCCACCATCTCCGGGCACCCCAGGAGAAATGCTGAAATGGAGGACACTGTGCCCCAGCCCTCAAAGGCACTGAATGGTGAGTCGTTCATTGCTATTATTCTATTAGTTATTTTGTAAACCTAATTCTGAACAACATTATTTGCCCTGAAAGAAGGAGGCACGCTTACCCCTAAGAATGTAAAACTAACACACACACTAGTCCACAGTGAGATCACCTGAAGGCCTAGGACCCCAAATCCAAGGAGGGATTTTATAAAGGGGAGTGGAAGACATGGTGACAGTTTCCAGTGGCTAGGAATGTTAGGGTTACCCCTGAACCCTCAAAAAACATGGTACAAGACCTAAAATATTAAGTTTACCAGGAAAACCTCAAGCCTATGCAATTGCCGGTGAGCTCTGAATCAGCCTGGAAAGGTTCCCAACTTTGGACAAAGGAGTTCTCCCTGCTCAGGAAGAACACAGTCAAAACCACTTCTTACATGAACAAAGAGAAAGACCCTTTATTATTAAAAGGAGGTTTTTTTTTTTATAGATTTGAGGTGACAATGATCTCATAAAACATACAACACATGTGCAAGAATATTTGCTTTCCCAGGACTAAAATTCTGATAGATAGTTGATAATAAGGTAACATTTGGTTAACAACAATGAATCTCGAATCACATATGTATTCGCTCAGCTGTGAAGTATAAGAAATATTGTTACAGAGCATGCTGGGAACTCAGGCATTGACTTTGCCAATTAATGTCAGCATAATTTTAAGTAAGACAAGGGGCTCACAACAAGAACAACCTTTAGGATTGACTAGAATTCAAAATGGAGGAACTTTAGTTAATGCAGAGAGACAAAGAGAGAGTTCCTTTAGCTTAAATATTTAAGCAGGCAATATTTTCTGTGAATTGAACTGTCCAGGGCACTGACTCTCTAGCAGCCCTGCAAAGTAGATCACAAGAAAAGCTGGCAAAGGACTATTTATTTTGTCTGTATTTTTGTACTGTTTACAGGAAGTGTGGGGCCAACCTGAAGAGAAATCTGTACATCACAGAATGTGATATAATGATTAGCATGTTACACTTGAAACTCAGGTGTAAGTTTCCATTAAACTATGAAACATCACTGGCTGACTTTGAGTCAGTCATTCTTTCCCAGCCTGACCTGCATCATAACCTTGTTGTGAGGATAAAGTGAAGAAGAGGAGAATTCTGTACATTCACTGCAGAAAGTTGAGACGAAACTGTAACTAATAAAGGAATGGAGGAAGGGAGAGAGAAGGAGATATAGTTTCTTTGATTTACATATATCACTATCATCAATTTTGAAACTGTTTTTCCCAGTTTGACACTCTGAGCAGCTTAGAAAAGATAAAAACAGTTAAAAATGCATATCACACAAAAGTTAAAAGTTTCAAATTGAAAGCAGTGAAAAATATAACCATTAAAAAGAAAACAACAAATAGATAACATAGCATATTATGCAAGATCCATTCCACTTGAATGATCAGTTTTCAAAGGCCTGCTGAAACAGAAACATCTCCATCTTAACCTCCAGGCTGGTCATTCTATCAAAGTCTTCGTCAAACTCTGGAATGAGAAATGACTAGAGCAGTGGACATAGATCCAGTGGGTGTAACTTTGGCTCCTGCTTGTCTGGTGACAATCTGTGCAACCTGAGAATGTGGAGAGCCACCACATGTGTGTTAGGGCTTATTAAAAAAGCCAAAGAGGAACTCTTGAGTTAGTAAAAGTTGATGCCTTGCTAAAAGAAGAGAGAGTTCCAGCATGCCTAAAGGAAGAAGTTTTAAAATCATTACTGAAGAGCCTGCCCTCGATCCCACCATGTTGGATAATTATCAGCCAGTCTCCAACATTCCATTTTTGAAGAAAATATTAGAGTGTGTGGTAGCCTCCCAGCACCAGGAATTTCTGGATGAGATGGATTATCTAGATCCGTTTCAATGCGGTTTCAGGCCTGGTTGTGGGACAAACAGCTTTGGTCACCTTGGTGGATGACCTACACAAGCAACTGAATAAAGGCAATGTGTCTCTTTTGGTTCTCTGGGAAATCCCAGTGGCTTTTGATACCATCGACAATTGTTTTTCTGGGCTGTGTTGCTGTGATGGGAGTTGGAGGCACAATGGTTTTATTACTTCCTTGAGGGGCCTGTGGGGTCCCTCAAGATTTAATTCTGTTCCTGATGCTATTTAACATATACATGAAACCTCTGAGAGAGGTTGGCCAGAGTTTTGGGATCCACTACCATCAATATGCAGGTGACACCCAATTCTATTACTCCTTTCCACTTCTATCGAAGGAACCTGTTTCAGTCTTAAACCAGCGCTTGTCATCAGCAATGGACTGGATGAGGACAAACAAATTGAAATTTAATCCAAACAAGACGGGTGCTTCTGGTCAATTGAAAGGCATGTGAACAACTAGGGATCCAGCCTGTGCTGCGTGGGGTTACACTCCCCCTGAAGTCAAAGGTTAACAGCTTGGATGTGCTCCTGGATTCAATCATGAGCCTGGAAGCTCAGTTCCTGGCAGAAACTAGTAATGTGTTAGAACAGTTACAACTTGTGTGCCAGTTGTGCTTGCTCCTTGAGATATCAGACTTGGCCATGGTAAGGCATGCCTTAGTTATATCCCATTTAGATTGTTGTGACTCACTCTACCTGAGGTTGTCTGTTAAGAGCATTCAGAAATTTCAACTGTTCCAAAGAACTACAGCCAGATTGTTAACTAAGGCAGGCTATAACACAAGGATGTTGTGGCAACTATCTTGTTGTGACAACTCTCCTGGCTATCCATCCATTTCCAGGCACAATTCAAAGTGCTGGTGATGATCTATGAAGCCCGATATAGCTCAGGTCCAGGGAACTGGAAGGCCCATGTGCTCCACATATTGAACCTGTCCAAGTTTTGAGTTCTTCTAGGGAGGCTCTTCTCTTTGTCTCAATGTGGGAGATTTCAGTCCTTCAGATAACTCACATAATACTGCAGTGTACTGTGCCTTATGCTTCATTATGCTTATATTTGTATACTTTCACAGTATTTGTAGTTTATTCAGATTTCTGTCTTGCAAGAAAGTAGACAAAACTATGTATTTTAGAAGTCTGGAAAGCTTTGCTTATATTACTTGTTTCTATTCAGACTGCTTTCCCATCCTTATACAGATTTGTATCCATGTACTTAAAATAACATTGAATCAGCTAGCATTTCTTCTGCAGGAAGAGTTATTGGATTCCTGCTCCAAAAATAAAATGTTTAGAGCTAGTCTATATGTAAAACTACTCCACATTCTCATGTTCAGTAAATTTGGCATAGTAGAACTCCATGGACTTGGAAGAATATTATACAGTTGTTAATCATAACGGGCGGGTGAAGTTACAGAGAGTAAGGGGAAATAGAGCCCACACCTGTTTATAGAGAGGACTTTGGCAGAATAAATCAGCATACCAGCTGGTTCCTAATCAGCTGTGATCACTCTGACTTGTAATGCAGATTGTTCACGAGCTTGAAAATGAATTTTGGAACCAGCTAAGCTCCATTCTGTACTACACTGTGGAAACCGGCATGAGAAATGGGCAATAGTGTGATGTTGAACAGATGCTCCTTCATTGAAGTAAGGAGGGAGAAAAGCTAGTCAGCTACACTGACAACTTTACACAATTCAGCATCAGAAGCTGTTATAACTAGATTTTTTTTTAAAAAAATATTGTTAATGTAAGTTGTCTATGATGATGTAATTTCTTGTAATTTACAAAAATGTTTCTTGTTCTAGGCTTCTAGAAACAGATTTAACAATAAACGTTAAAACTTGGGAATCCAGTTAATGTTTTGGGAGGATTTGTATGTCTTTCAATAATATATGACCTACAAATGTATAAAGATGTTCCTGTAACTATTAGAATCCATAAAAATATAAATTGATGTGAGCGTTAAGAATTCTGTGGGACATCACCAGCCCCCTGTAAACAGGATTAAAGTTACCAGAGTCTCCAGGAGTGCTTTGACACTACACAGTTATAATGCTATGGTTCTGCTTTATCTGTCCTGGTTCCTTCCTTTGGAATCCTATGATTTGTAGTTTAGAGAAGGGCAAGGGAACTCTTGTGGCTCACAAAATTAGAAACCCCAAGATTCTGGTGGATGCAGACAGCAGTAAACTTGGAATCATAGTGCTGTTAATTGTGTTCTGTGAAAGAGACACAAAAGAGTGGAACTCTTCATGTGCAATGGGGCTTTTCTCGCTCCCCCTTCGCACACTATAGCCCTTTGCAGCCGTCAAATATTGTTTCTGATGGTCCACTGAATCTCTCTGGAATGGGGCACACAACCAGATGGAGAAAAAGCAAGCAAGCAAGAGAACTCAGTGCAGCTGCATTTCAAGAAAGAAATGCCTTTCTGCTAGCTCTTGGTTCAGACTATTATTTCTCATGCCAATATAAACTAATTGTTTAGTGCCATAGTAAACAGAAAAGCCAATGCAATGTACAAAGATAACCACAAAACAGATAACAAAACAACTTTGCTTTATCTGGATGCATCAGTTTGGAAATTGCATCTGATCCAAAATGTGGTTTCCCTGAGTGCTGTCTATAGAGGTTGGACCATGTAATTCTATTCTTAACACAGGTTGCATTGGTTGTCTCCAGTCTCTGATGTAAAATAAAATCAAAATCAAAGAGAACACAGCCCTACTTCATTGGGCTCTGTTTGCTATAACCCTGTAAATAGCGAAAAACTTGCTTATGACAGGAGAATGGAGGTGCAGATGCTTTCAGCTATGGATGATCCCTGGTCTCAGGCTCAGCATTCTTACCAAGGAAAAGTCTCCTTGGTAAGAAAGCCAGACCCACTGCCATTTTTTTCACCAGGCATTCTGAGTAGAAGTCCCAATATCCAAGAAGAAAAGATGCCCCATTAACGGTTGAGAAAGCATTCTGCCACAGCTGCTTTTCCTTTCACTTACCCTAAGGTAAGTTTGTTTGCCTTTGGCAGGGAAGCACAGAGGCATTGATAGCAACTGAGAAGGACTTCTTAACTAGTGAATGTTTTGCAAAGGTTCATGTTAGTCATTCTACAATATCTTTCATTGCAAATATGAAGATACTTCTGCATCCCTATTGTGAATTGCTTGGGAACAGAATACTCCAAGAACTGCCTTCTCCTGCATGATTCTGCCTGAATTCCTGTTCTGTGTTTTGTCAGTATTTTATGAGCAAATAATGAATGGACCTTTTTTTGGTGCTGGTACTTCAACCTTGCAGTGTCCTCCCTGGTGACCTCTCTCAAGCTTCTTCTGTTCTGACACTTTTAGGTAGACTATTGTATGTATTTAGACATAGCATTACATGGAATACAGATAATAAGCAAAGCTCTTTGTTGTTGTGTGCTTTCAAGCCATTTCTAACTTATGGCAACTGAAAGGCAGACCTATCACAGGGTTTTCCAGGCAAAATTTGTTGAGAGGGTTTGCCCTTGCCTTCTTCTGAGGCTGAGAGAGTGTGATGTGCCCAAGGTCACTAAGTGGTTTTCTGTGACTGAGCAGGAATTCAAACTCTGGTCTCCCAATGTCCTAGTCTAACAGTCAAATCACTACACCCTCTGGCTCCCAAACAAAATTATATTAAAGAATAAACATCTCCTTACATTGTGGTTTACAAAGCATTGTACTTCTGGACCTAATTGCTAAGTATACAAAGGAGTTTTGGACTTGTGAATCTTGAACTGCAGCTTCTGTTTTTGGGAAATGAGAGAGATTATACTGGATCTGAGAAGCAAATAAAGTTGACAATACAGAAATTGACCAACAACCAGTCCCACAGCCACCTAACCACATTTTCACCCATAGCAGGTAGTAAAGGAAAAAAAAGGCAAACTGGTGAGCTAATCAGCTGGTTTTTCTGGCATTAAAATTGTGTGATTTTAGTCATTTGTTTTGTTATTGGCTGAGGAGAAGAATTCATTTCAGTGTATATTAGCTCAACTCTTCAAAGTCCAATTTAACCATATTACTATGTGGAAAAGAGTTCACACTCAGTTTGGCAGGTAAATGTTAGGAGTTTTAATCTTCCTCAGTCAAGTAAGCCATATCTCAGCTGCCTTCTAGGTTTATTGCTGTAATTTAAATAACTTTCGTTTTGGGTATGGATCTTTTGACCTCTTTTGATCTTTCTCAGTAACACATAACAGTTTATTTCCAAGGGATATATATATTTTAAAGATCGAATTTCAAGTTTAAAACTTCAAATGAGATTGAATAACTGGGGTATTTCATGGAATATTGTGCATGTAGTACATATGCCCATCAAATTTTGGAAATTTTATTAAAATATGATCTACAGTTGGGTGATTAGTTGCATGATGGAGATTTGAGCTAAATTTTTGGTGTTCTGGCATGTACCTCATTTTCTTGGGCTATATGGAATCTGTGTATTCTTAGGCATCACTCATCTTTCTAGAGCACTAACACTAAACTTTTGCTGTTTGTGTGCACTGGGAGCTGTAAGAAACAGGGGAGATGTGGCATTGAAGGCCATCACACAGTAGATTCCTTCATATTATCAAGTTTTACAGTTTAGGGTGTGTGTTTATGTTTGTTCAAGGAAGGAAGGAAGGAAGGAAATGCTGTTAAAAATTGAGATGGTGATCAACACTAAAAGTGACATGTTCTGCTTCTGCCTGGAAGCCTCCAGGACCAGTTATTTTGTATTACAATCCATTTAGAGTCCATATGCTCCTCCAATGTCCAAGAGGATTTTTTTCTAATGAAAACAAAACCAGACATCAATTTCCATCCATTTCCAGTTTTGCTTTTGAGGGCGATCTGGCCTGCAGTGGGTCCTGGAGATTGAAAATTGGCCCCTGAACTTCCAAAAACTTTTCTACCCATGATGAATGTTACATATGAACCAGTTTAGAGTTCTGTACATAGGGAGACCTAATTATTTTATATCAGTTTCAAGATTCCAACTAGCAACTTCCTATCTCAGCCACAGCACCACATCAGCTTTTATCTTGTGTTGTGCCTGACTGTGAAATGCTTGTTAAGATTACTGGAAGCTGGCCAGCTATTGTCTATGTCTAAGCTGCAGTCACCAATCACTATGCTGTATCTATGATTATTGTCCATTGCTGGAAGAATATTAGTGACCAACTTATAGAGTTGACACTATGTGTTGGATCAGCTTACTTTTTTAGTTAAAGAAATCTGTTAATTTTTTAGTCAGAGAAATCACAGAGCGTCGTGTCTTTAGACTGAATATTAGCAAAATGCAGCATAGCAGATGTTGTTTGAATGCAACTCCTATCATCTATTGCCTTTGGTTTTGTTGGCTGGAGCAGATGGGCATTGCACTTCAATAATATTTGGAGAACTGCATTTACCCTAT
The DNA here is from genome assembly GCA_948472985.1 of Iguana delicatissima. NCBI lineage: Eukaryota > Metazoa > Chordata > Lepidosauria > Squamata > Iguanidae > Iguana > Iguana delicatissima. The sequence goes on along the minus strand of CAOKZL010000197.1, from coordinate 885,878 downwards.
CTCTGCTTTAGATGCTTACTTAAGAGTGTATCATCAGTTTCCTTCCATGCACATTTAGACTGGAATAAAGGGAGAGCTTTGGAAAGAACCTATCTCCCTTAAAGGTAAACAGATAATTATTATCTGGATAAAGAGTAAGTGTCAATATGTTTTTCACTGCAGCCTATTTGAATATATTTTAACTCTGCAGTCTGAATTTTTTTTTTTTAATGCCACAGATTTTTATTCTGAGAAGTGTTTTACAACTATTCTGACTGTACCTTGCTTTCTAGCATTTTGTAATGGCCCATTACTCAAAGATGCATCAATGGCAAAAAGTTGAAAAGTTCAAACCAGGATGGGGCTTCCAAAGGTGCATTTTTCTGTCTTGCATCTATTAGACAGCAGTTTAAGCACACACGTTAATTGTTCCTGGATCATCGAGTCTGAGCATTTCTAGTACTCACAGATGATGATTCGTTTAAGGCTGTTGGAGTTGTAGTGGATTTGCAACCATAGATGAGACCAGAATCTGGCTCTAAAGCTTTTCAAATCCAGGCTCCATCAGCTGTTAAAATTTTCACTGTAGTTAATCACCTTGAGGTAAAGAGCTTAAGAACTCATTCACATTTGGTTAAGTGATGACTTGTTTTCCTGTTTTGGTCTATTGTTATTTTGTTGTGTTGCTCTGTGAATTTAATTTGAACAAATCTGTGAGCATTACTGTTGTTGTTGTTTTTCCCCAGCATTTAAAAAGGAAACGTTAGATTTTTCATTTTTTACACAATACAAACATGCTTTCATTTGCATGCTTTATGAAGCTCTCTCAAAATGATAAAAGAGTTTTGAGGGAAATGCTGGATCAGGTAACTGGTAAAAATGCATTTCTGACTACAGACACAGTCAAAATCTCTCCTGCTTCTCTCATGAGTACGAGTTTCAAATAATATAGTGGTATTGCATTCCTTTGAGGCTGAGACTAAATGAGGGCTTGAAATACTGCCTGAAGAAAGGTTAGGCTTCCCTGTTAGTAGAACTCATTTGTATGCACAGAATTGCCATATTCTACTGTGCACTCATTCAATTTGATTCACTTTTCTGTTCTCATGTATTTGAGTGGCAACATACTAGAAGAGCAGAGTGTCACAGATGATTAGAAAGAACAAATATTCCAGGCAGCATCTAAATTATCTTTTAGCAGGAGTGATGCTTGCTTGGGGTTCTCTCTGGGGCTGTGGAGATGATTCACTGAGCTCTAATTGAAACAAATATGTGGGGAAGAAAAATACACTTTCTGGATTAATAGTGCACAGAGTAATATCCTCAACCTGGTTTCCTTTGGGGCTTTCATTTTAAGTATATACACACAGCTGATGATGATTCTGCAAAGCAGTTTTCCTCATTCTCTCATGAATTAACAGACGTGAAACAGCCACTGAGGTATTTGGCAGAAAAGAGGATGATTAAGATAACGTTTATCTAGTGTAGTTCATTGCCTGCATTACATTTTTAAAGTAGTCATTACAAGATAATTGTAATTATCTTGTAATGACTACTTTAACATGTATACAAGTAATGATGACTTGGTATATGTATATGACTCCCTGTAACAAGTCCGGCTAAGAAAACGCTGTGCCAGGTTGCCTTAGAGTCACCATTAAGTCAGAAACAACTTGAAGACAACAACATATATATTATAGTTATGGAGAGGTGCTTTCAGGGACCCAGACTTAATGATGCATGTAACCTTTTTTTTTTTTTTTTTTCATTTAGTGAATGGGAAGCAGTCTTTGGAGGAAGTGTGTTTTACAGGAAGAATGGCATCAGGGTGTAATGTAGCAGCTTAACTCTTTCCTTTTTGGTCATTTCCCCATTCCAAACTGCCTTTTGCCCTGCAGAGAGAGAAGTACAGATACCTATAGGTTTGCCCACAATGAGATACCAAGTGTGGGAGAGGGTCAGTTTTGGGCCAAAAATAAATTGCGAAGGGGTTAAGTAGTCTCCCATTCTACCGTTCTTGACCCATAGCCTCCAGAGTCTGACATCAATTTTTATAAAAGAAATACAAGGAAGGGACGATTTGCTTTAGCGAAAATCCATTGTACATAAGCAGCATGGGGAAGAGACACACATCACATATAATATGTAGTATAACTTCAGTATAATTTATTAAGCAGCCAGCAATGCTCCAGAGCTAGCATGGTATAGTGGTTTGAGAGTTGGACTACAAGTCTGGAGACCAGGGTTTAAATCCTTATTTGGCCATGGAAACCCACTGTGTAACCACTGGGCAAGTCACACTCTCTCAGCCCTCAGAGGAAGGCAAAAGCAAACCCCCTCTTAAAAAATCTTGCCAACGAAACCCTGTGATAGGTTCCCTTAGGTTGTTATAAGTTCAAAACAACTTGAAGGTACACAATAACAATGTTTTCCCAGCACTAAAAAGAATGTAAATAGAGATATATAAATATAAACTAGTGAGGGTTGACTCTATGGGATTTATTTTTCATTTGTTTATTTTTTAGTTACACTTAGTTGTTCCACCTTTCCTCCAGTGAACTAAGGATACTCTACATGACTCTGTCCTTCCCACATCAACCCTGTCAGGTACATCAAACTGCAAGAAGAGCGACTAGCCCGAGGTCATTTAATGAATTTCGGCACTCAGCTGCCTTTTCTTATTTGTTTAGGGGTACTTTCTGCTCAATTAATGAATGCGATTTTTCACAGAGAACTGAAGAATTTCAGGTGATCATAATGTTGCTAAAACTAAAACTGTCTTTATTTATTGCATTTTATCCCACCTTTCCACTAAATAAAATAGTGGCCAATTAGTGGTGTAACCACATATATTTGTCTAAGTGCCTTACTGATCAGTGAACCAGGAAATAAATGTTTATAATGCATTCTTAGGTTTTGTTTTTTTAAAAAGAAAGAATGGCTACCATACCAGTTCCATCAATGCAATATCACAACCTATACAATTATGCAGGTGTGCAGGCTAATCCTAGGATAATACACAGATGTTACGTTGTGAATTTGGTTAATATTTTTTACTACCCACACCAGATGTATACAGGAAAAGATAGTGAGTGGGTTTGTGCATGACAGCCTGATTGGATGTGGCTTATTAGATAGCTGTAGTGCCATACATCTGAAGCCTGGTTCTGAGATTGTGCCAATTGCACAGCCTGGTAGGTTGGGCAGTACCGTTTTCTCCTTCAGAAGATGCCATTGTGGCTACCTCAGTACATTCCATACTGTATTCAATGACAGCTGTTTGTATCTAAAATACCAGGGCTTTGATGTTCTCTATATAATGTTTAGGGCTGAATACTGTTATCTCTAGAACAGCAAAGTAGCGCTTACATAGCCACACATAATATGCAGATCCTTTTCTCCCTATTCGCAAAAGACCATATGTTCTGTATGACACATGTGTTTGGAATGGGGAGGAGAGTAAAAAGAATAGCTCATCACAAGGCCAACATTCAAGAAGGATGCCAACAAACTGGGGAGACTTCAGAATGGATGGAGCTGAGAAAATGTCTTGACTGCAAACCCCAAGGTTGCCAGCTAGGTTTGTTTAGTCTCAAGACTATAAAATTAAGGGAAGGATATGATGTTAGTCTTCAAATATTTCACAGGAATGTAGGATAGAAAAACAAGGACAAACGTTTCTGTTGTTTATCAAGGAGAAGACGAGGAAGCAGCAATGATGTCAATGTATAGCAAGAGATTTCTGAGTCAGCTTGAGCAGAAAGATTGTGGAATGCAATTCCAAGACAACAAATGCACAGGCCTCGGGGAATGAACAGACGTAGAATACCCTGCTCAGGGACAGGGTGTCGCACTAAATGATTCCACAGCTGCCTTCCAGAGCCATGCAATGTTTACTGTTCTGTGACATGTTCAGAATCTGAAATGGTACATTCAGAATTTTTTTAAAATCTCAAGCGGTGTGTTATGCTTGGAACAAGTGGGAGGGGGAAAAAGTAGGTCATGTTGGAAGAAATTGTCTTCTATTCCAACCCCCACCCTTTTTTTGGATAATATGGCAAACTGCATGAATCAGAAGCAGTAATACTGATGGAATGCAGGACAGTATCTTGTTGTTGCTATTCAGACATCATAAATTTAATCAGTATGTTGATCATTTTTGTTTTATTCTTCTTCCACCTGCCAACTCTGTTCTGCATGAAGCCACTAGCTCTGCTTTTCTGTGTATTTTTTTCCCCTTAATTAATTATACAGTTCACACAAACAAGAGCATTGGCAGATGCACAAAATATGAAGGGACTCAGAATGCTGTTATAACCAAACTATCACCTCAGTTTGTTTCCTTCTGTGGCACTGCTATTGTGTTTGTGTGCATGCCTCCATTTCATTTGTGACACTGAGCATTATTGTGTATGAAAGATCCCTCTTGTAATGAGAGTTCTGTGGTATACTGAACTAAAGAAACTAAATCAGTTTATTTTTTGTGACCCAGGATTTCACATATTCAGTGCTGACACATTCAATGCTACCCGGGGTGGTGGTGTTCAAATGAGTGTTTTTTGGAAGTAGAAGGTCTGTGAGTTCTATTCAGAGAGCTCCATTCAGTTCTGATGTGCAAAAGAAATCCTTAAGGTTAGCATTCTTAAATTCTACATATATTTCTTTCACAGTGAGTTCCAGTTGTTGAACCTCATGATTCTAATATAAAGCAAGCTAGACCTTGTAAGTCTACTGCTTAAGGCTACCTACTGTTCTTTAAACTTAAAAACAGCCAGAGTTAACTTTACACAGTTGCCAGGAGTTCAAGTAAGGTCCAAGAAAAGTTAGGATACTAACTGAGTCCTGCTCCACACCAACACATCCTTGATGCCGTTCATTTGGGAATGTTACACTGGCAGAATTGTGCTGGTAAGTAGGAGGCTACACTGATGTAATTCTGGCAACGCTGTGCTGGTGCAGATAGATCGCTGAAGCTTTTCAGCTACATAAACATATCATAGGATTATCCTACAAAAACAGTAACTGGATAGAATGTTGTTGTTTTTTAATGAATGCTCAGTTTTCCTGAATGAATCTTTGTTTAGTGGTTTGTCATGTTACACTGTTTTATTGAAACCGTTGTCACCTGTAGACCCCTGCTTATCTGAAAGTATAATATTGCTAAGAACATAAAGTTCTTTGAAAAGCCAGATAAAAAAATAAAGTTCCATGTAAGCAATTTTCTGACTATTTCTAGAAACCTAACTCGTACCTGCTTGGGCAAAGATAAGAAACACCTGCCAAATGAATTTAATATGTAGTTTATTAGAGATCATGAGTCTTACAATTGCTCCAGAGTGTCTCTGAGAATAGCAGCGTTAGAATTATCAAAGACAAACAGCATCTTTATTATGCAGCTGCCATAATATCCAAACTTCTGTGTTGCTCTGGTTGTCTAAAATGTCTTAAATTCATATTGTATGAATTTATTTCTGCATCTTTTTCTGTGAGCATTGCGTTTCTTATTATCTCCAAGAGTGCTCTTTAATTGGTATATTGTATCCTATTGTGATTTTTTTTAAAAAAAAAATACTGAAGAAGGTAGTATTTTTTCAAATGCAATTTCATGACCATGAGACTTATGTAAATCATTAAATAAAAGTTCTATTAGAATGACCTACACAGAAATGCTGCTATGGCACTAGATATGCTAGTTAACTGTAATATCTTCTGCTGTTCAAAATACTCCTTTAATGTGCTTCTAAAATGCTTAGGAAGGAAACATTTCTGTGCCCTCTGATTTACCAGATTGGCACTTGCCTGTAATAGATGATTTTTTTTTTCATACACAATACTTCATAAAAGCAATGATCCTTGATAACAAAACTGGAGAATGATTTGCTTATTAGAGATTTAAGTCAATGCAAATATCCCCTTTGATTGATGCACTGCATTAGACTGGGTGATTCTCCTCTGTGCCTTTTTGCATGACTAGATTTTAGATATGGCCCTAACTTCAGATGGACTATGACATTCTAATGAATGGTACAGGGCATAGAATAAATCATAGCTCTAACATCATGAACTCCACCAACGTGTACAGTTATCTAGCCCTTCTGTTCTCTACACTAGTTTGCAATCCCTTCCTTTCAGTATTTATGCTTCAAAACCTTGCATTTTGTTATGAATGATGGATTCTGGGGTGTTTGATTTAGTAGTAAAGAGGCAAAAAGCTGTTCTTAGCCTTGGGTGGCATCACATTCCTTTCAAGTCTAGGGAAGGGCTGTCATTGTTAATTCATAGAAAATTAAATTATGTTGCCCATTTAGTCCTTGAAACTTTGCAAATATTGTGAACATAAAGAAACTGCTTTGTTAAATTCTCCCAAAGCTTAAACAAATAGTAGAGCCAGTAGTGGTATAGTAGTTTGAGTACTGGACTAGGACAGGGTTCAAATCCTTACTCAGCCATGGAAGTCATATACTCTCACCCTCAAAGGGATAATAAATTTGCCAAGAAAACCCCATGATAGGTTCACTTTAGGGTCACCATAAGTAAGAAATCACTAGAAGGCATACCATCATTACCACGACAACAAACCAGAAAGATATAGTCATATCTATATCTGTCAGGAATCTCTCATTTTTATACCTTTATTAATACCTGAAAATTCAGATCTGAGCTACTTAGTCTGCAAAACATGTTTTAACAGCACAGTCTTGTTGATGTGTACTCGGAACTGTCCCATTGATTTTACTGACATTTCATCCAGTTAAATTTATACGGTGCTGCAACCTAAAATATTCATAGAATTAAAATTATACAGTAAAAGAGCATGGCATGCTCTTCATATACATGACCTGTTGCTAAAGAGTTTGCAATACCAGCACCAAACCAAGAGATGCAAAAGTTCCAAAAATTGTCAAGCCATGGAAAAAAGGATTGTTTCCCAATCTGAGAGGTGAAGCAGAAATTTTCAGAAAAATTGAAAAATGCAACATTAGCAGCCTTTACATGTTGAAAGTGACTTTGTTACTTTAGGAACATAAAATTTGTTATATATAAACTTGGTTTAGCGTAAGATTCATATATATGTTTGTTATATTAAAATATACTTTATTCAGAACATAATTATAAACTGAACTTTTTAAAATTCAAAATGTTATTATTTGTTACAAATGAAGCTCCAAAGTCCTGAACTGTAAGGAAAATCTGAACTATACAGAACATTTTTTTTGTTTTACCAGATTATGAGTAGGCAGAACATGCCAGTAGAAACAGATGACACCATCAACGTTAGTAAAACAGTTCTCTGTAGTGTCAAGCAGATATAATACATTTATTCCTGTAAAAAGAACTAATGAAAGGAAACCAAAACCAGGAACTATAATAATCCAATACTGTGCATAGTCTTATATAACATTCTTCCTGTTACTTAGTTTTTAGAAATGATTTTGGGGCAGTAAATATTTGAACACCTGGCTTTAAAATTTTATTCACCATTTGGAAAGAAATTTTTTATAAACAATGTTTTCATTTTTCCCATTTTTTTAAAAAAAGCCATAAATAATAGGGTTTTCCTAATTTTTCTTGGTTTCTTCCAAGCCTTCACTTTCCAAGTCATATTTCTGTAAAAAGAGTATTCAAAAGCTGAGATATGTACATAACATTTTTTCTTCTCATTATTGCATAACATACCACCCTTAACGTGGGTATATGCAAAAGAGCCTCTCCTGCAGATCTTAAGACATGAGCAGGATGTTGACTCCAAATCCTCTGACGTACTCTCAAATGGTTTTATATAAATAAAACCATAAGATAGAACACTGTAGGACTCTACAACAGAATATGCCATGGAATTGTACAGGAAGACCTCCATCCCATGGTCTTTTATGTAACTGACTCTACAGATAGGGGGCAGAATTACCATATTGTTGTGCTTAAAGCAGTGGTTCTCAACCTGTGGGTCCCCAGATGTTTTTGGACTTCAGCTCCCAGAAGCCCTGAGCATTGACCATAGTGGCTGGGGCTTCTGGGAGCTGAAGTCCTCAAACATCTGGGGACCCACAGGTTGAGAACCACTGGCTTAAAGCAAGCTCTGGAAGAGTAGTAAAAGGTGCTGAAAAGGCAAGAAGAATTAATAAGATCATATGCATGCCCTGCCCATCTCAATCCCAACAAAGGTCATCCATCTAGGTGACTAAGGCTATTTTAATGCCAGACTCAGGCCTGAAGCTCAACTGAAATGGATCCAAATAACCGTGTTATACTATAAAAGATTTGTAAAAGAATTAATTCATCCATATCAAGCAACCTTGAAAGAAATAGAGAATTATGGGAAACCACAGTCCTGGGGAGAAGCAAACATCGTATTGATACCCAAAGAAGATAAGGATAAAAGAGAAGTTAAAAACTATAGACCAATCTCTTTGCTGAATATAGATTATAAAGTACTGGTGACAATATTGGCAAAACGATTGAGATATGTAATACAGGACAAGATTCACGAAGGTCAAACAGGCTTTCTCCCAGGCAGATATATGAAGAATAATATAAGAACACTATTGGATGTGATTGAATATTATGATAAAAACCCAGGGAAGAAGATAGCTATTATTTTATTGGATGCAGAAAAGGCTTTTGATAATGTTTCCTGGGAATTTTTGCACCGAGTTTTAAAAAAAATATGGCCTGGGAGAAGCCTTTTGTAAATGAATTGAAATGATTTATCGGGAACAATCAGCGAAGCTAATTATAAATGGAGATATAACGACAAGCTTTGGTATAAATAAGGGAGTATGGCAAGGGTGTCCCTTATCACCATTATTATTTATAGCTGTATTGGAGGTATTACTGATTGCAGTAAATGAAGACTTACAGATAAGAGGCTTGAGAATAAAGAATAAGGAAATAAAATACAAATCTTTTGCTGATGATGTAATTATATTTTTGGAGGAACCACAAGAATCAATTCAGGTGTTGATGGACATCTTACAAAAATATGGACAAATGGCAGGATATAAGATAAATAGAGAAAAGACAATGATGATGACATTCAATGTAACAAAAAAAGAACAAGCGGACCTGGAGAGAAGATCTGGATATCAAATCACTAAGAAAGTAAAATACCTAGGTATGATAATTACAAAGAATTATTTGATAATAATTACTTGAAAATATGGAAGGAGATTAAAAGTGAAATGCAAAAATGGATGCATTTAAACTTGTATCCTGGAAAGGATAAATGCTTTTAAAATGTCCTTATTACCCAAGCTCATGTTTCTCTTTCAGAATTTACCAATAATAGGAAGAGAGAAGATTTTTAAAGAATGGCAAAAAGAGCAATGAAAATTTATTTGGCAAGGGAAAAAAACCAAGAATAAGATTCAAAATATTACAAGATGCAAAAGAGAGAGGAGGATTTGATGTGCCATCGTTAAAAACCTATTACCAAGCATGCTGTTTAGACCTAATCAAAGAATGGATACAAACAGAAAACGCAACAATTAAAGAATTGTAAGGAATAAATAATAGGTTTGGATGGCATGGATACTTATGCTATGACAAAATAACAGTGAATAAAGAGTTTAATAATCATTGTATTCGAAAGACATTATTGAAAGTTTGCTTACAAATAAAGCATAAATTAAAGCATAAGGACTTCCGATGTGGACTTCAGTCCAAGAAGCATATAAAATTGCCCTAACAAAACAAGGAAATCTATTAACTTATCAAGAGTTGTTGAAATGGGAAGGAGATAAGCCAGGAATGCGTACAGAAGAAGAACTAAAAGTTTTAGGACATGAATTTAATTGGTTCCCATGGAGACAACTTAAAGAGAGATCTGAAATGGATCGAAAATTATATGGATTTGAAAGAAAAGAAAATGAATTAGATGTATTGATGAAGGGGAACCAGAAGGAGAGACTCTCCAAACTCTATAAATTATTGTTGCAAAGAGAAATGGAATCAGAGATTGTCAAAGATAATATGGTCAGATGGGCACAAAATATTGGACATCCAATTGAGCTGGATACATGGGTGAGGGCATGGAAAACAGATATAAAATTTACACCAAGTCTAAATTTAAGAGAAAACTTTTATAAAATGCTACATAGATGGTATGTGACACCTGAAAGGTTGCAAAAAATAACTAAAAATGGAAATGTAAGATGTTGGAAATGTGATGAAAAGGTCGGGTCATTTTTTCATATGTGGTGGACCTGTAAGATAGCAAGGAAATTTTGGAAGGAAATACATAACGAAATTCAAAGAAGTTTAAATTTTGAAATGAAGCCAGAGTTTTATTTGTTAAATATGCTAGGGCAACAAAGAGAAATAAGATGTTACCAGAAGACATTGTTATATTTGGTAACTGCTGCAAGACTGACATATGCACAATACTGGAAAGAAAGGAATTATGTTGATATAGAAGAATGGAAATTAAAAGTCCTGGATATGGTAGAGATAGAAAAGTTAACATTTTCATTGAAAAATAAGCCTATCCAGAACTTTGAAAGGGAATGGAAAGAAGTCTTGAATTGGATAAAGATATAGCATAAGAAAAGAAAAAGGAACAAAGCAAGATTGTATGTACTGTAAGGCAACAATGTAATCAGGCAATGTAAGAAAGCAGCAATGTAACAATGTAAGATGCAACAAGGTAAGATTATCCTTTAAGCAGAAACTATGTATGAATGGAATGTAAACATGCAGACTCAATTGGAAAAAAAGCTTGGAAGTGAGGAAGGTTTTTTTCCTTCTTCGTCAATTTAAACTTTAATAAAAATATTTTTAACCAAAAAAAATTAAAAAAAAGAAATGGATCCAAATAATCTACTTCCTGCAAAAATGCTTGGAGTTGAGACATCACCTCGAGCATCTTGCCTATGGAAGTGATACCTACAAGTGGACAATAGTTGTTAACCATCTCCTGGGTTCAAAGGGGACTTCTTAAAGATTGGTAACCTCCACTTAGCTTTCACAGTTAGGACTCATCAGTAGTCCCAACGTGCAACATGGGACTCACTTTTAATGTGTATGTGTGTGTGTTTAAAACAAATGTATTCAGGAAGTATTGGACATCTTTCAGGAGTGCTTTAGTTGTGTGTTCTTGCATGACGGGGGTTGAATTACATGGACCTTGTGGTTCCTTACAGCTTTATGCTCTATGTTTCTATGATCTCCTTCTTTTGTTTCTGTTCTCTCTCTCTCTCTCTCTCTCTTTTTGATGGCCTTTCTACTGTGCTTCTCCAGCTCTCACACCCCTTTCCCTTTACTCTTCTTGATTTTCTTCCTGCTCTTAAAAAGAAAACCAACCCTCAAAACAAATGAAAGAAAATGATGGAGATGATCTATTAGTAACCCACCTTAGTTTGTGTCAAGATCATCAGTAAGACCAATTAGCTTTTATATTATATATATTATATGTTATATATTATATGTTAAAGGTAAAGGTTAACGGTGAAGTATGGAACTGATATTAAAGCACTTACCGGTAATAGCCATGCAAAGGCTCTTCAGTCAGCCACTGCACAATAATGAAGACTGACTTAGTGGCTGAAGCATGTTTTATGAAGGGGTAAGTTCTCAGGGGGGAAAAAAATTATGCTGCCACAGTCAGCATCATCTTCAGGTTTCATAACTTGGCTGATTTTCCATCCCTTGATATAATAAGAGCAGATGGTGCATCTTTCTCTTTGTCATGCAAATTATAGATCAATATGCATACAGAAACTTAAAAGCTGCCCTAAGATGTTACATGTAAACATCTCTAAGATATTCTTTCTTTGACTTTTCTGGATTCATATTGAAGTGGGAGGGTTTGATGCAGTAATGTTTTCCTACAAGTCTGTGGGGGAAAAAAGGACATGTGGGGAATTTGTTAGGGCTCAGAGGGGTCTCAGGCACCAGAATATCAAACCCTGGGATCTGGAGAAGCTGTTTGCTGGTGCAAGAGTGGCAGATACATAGTTAATACCATACAGATTTGAAGTCCAGCACAGGACTAAGAGGGAAGGCACAAGAGGCAAAGCCAGAGAGACGGACTGCTCTAACATGTGCATAAGGTTTCCATTGCATTTCAGAATTTTTTCTTTTAATCTTCAGTGACATTTAAAATTAAAAAAAAAAAAACCAGAAATACAAGATTTGTTAAAATAGGACTTAAACAAAGAAAGCCATGTCTGTTCAGGGCAGTTTGCTAGACAATTATTTAGCAAATTCCCTGGGGCCATTATGTACAAACAAAAACATATGCCCGATCCCATTGTGAGCTTTCCTGGAATATAATAATAAACACTGAAAAAAAAGGCAACAGTTTATCTCTTACATACCGACTGCTATATTCCACTCCATAATAATGTAGGTGTTTCTATTATACAAGCCAGTCTAATGAACTTGCTTGCAGGTGACATGTTTCTTACTTATGTAAACAATTTGATAACTGTAAAAACATTCCCCTTGCCGCAACTCTAGAAAATATATGAGTCAATACATGTGCATTTATATCAAACAACAAAACATTCTTTAAGTAGTCAATGTAACATTCTTCCCAAAAATCTATGATAGTCTCACTGTCATTTCTTCCTCTATTGAAGTGACAATGGAAGCTAGCTAGCTTTTTATAGTTTCTATGCTCTATTCTGGTGTTAGGAGGATGTTATTCGTATTTGATGAGAACTGGCTGTATGCCCTTAGCACAACTTGCTGGAAGGAGACCTCTCCCGCCAAAATGTTTCAACAGTAATGAATACTTTAGATCTTTGTTCAGCCTCTTGGGTACAAGACTGCGAAGCCAAACTATCCAGAGGGGAAACAAAAATCTCTCTTTTGAGAAGAGATCTTACATTTGACCTATGCAGCTTGTCTTTTGTTCCAAATAATAAAAGAGCAACTGTTGCAACTCCAAATAATGATCAAAAGTTCTCCCATCCTTTTGTTTCAAATATTGTTGAAATTTTTGTTGATCTTTAATAGTCTTTGTGTCTGGCCAGCACGTTTCTTATGAAAAAGACACCTGATAACATACACTACAAAACTGCTGCTACAGATTTGGAAATGCAAGATACAATAATTTGTGTTTCAGAAGCCACCTAGAGTTAAATTTTTGTGGGGGGAAAAAAGAAGAGGAGCCACCGGTGTACCTCACTTAATGGACTAGATGTCTTCCAGGGCCTCACTTCTTTAAAGCAACTTTGATACCAGTGGTGCACATAACATGGAAAGAATAGGAACAGGTCAATATGCCACAACAAACAAGAGCAACTTGTTTCAGTAGATTTTTATTCAGAATTGAATATATGCAAATATGAAATGAAACAACAGGTCGGTAAGCATTTCATGGCTAAACAAAAACATTTGAAATCTTCTAGAAACCTAGGGTGCTTCCAAGATGCATCTAGGTGTGATTATTTCTTTCACCAGCCTCCACTTTTCTAATAATTTTCGTTTTGGTGACCAAACTTATAGATCTGTGCTTACACACACGTACATAGACATACTGGGGGTAGCTGGTAAGGCTTATTTGCTCTCCTCATATCTCTTTATTTTGCTGTTCACACATGTTCAGTAAGGGATTCCAAGGGCAACTGCTATTTACCTTATAGAAGCACACATGGCTACAGTTAGATCAACTAGATTAAAATACTGTCCCTTCCTTGCTCAAGCATTATTGTGTTGTTTGCTATAGACATGCTTCTGCAATCCAGCACAAAAAGTTTATATTTCTACAGCCCTCCTTCTCCATCTACCCCCATGGCAATGCTGCTAAAGATCTTCTACCTAGTCAGAGGAGAAAGAGGAATGGAGGGCTGGGCAGCCATAAAGATTTTGTAAAAAGAAACTTGTTTCTTGGAGGCGTTATTAACTGAAGTATGCTTGTATTTCTGCTGTCTACTGTGTTTGTGAAAATCTAATATTTTTAGTTTACTCACAAAATACACACTTTTTAAAAGAACAGACTGTCTTCTCTCTACAAAATATAGTTCTATACATCAGCTATAGATTTTGGTTTTTCTGAAAGACATACAGAGTCTACTGTCCAAGCAGGTTGAATCATAGCATAAAAAGCAACGGTCACAATCAAGTGCGTAGTCAAAACTTGGGTATTAATTAAGCCCCAAAACAGCAATAGAGGATCCAGAGCAAGTGTACTGCCAAATGTCAGAAGAAGGCAGGTAATGAAGACCAAAGGGAGAAAGCAAGAAATGAAAAAACAACAAATTGTTCAAACTAGATAACAGACTCTGGGGCTAAGGCTTTACAAAGTCTGGTGAAGCCAGACACACCCTTGGACACAGCTGAAAATGTTCAAGCAGGCTGGTAATTCAAACCATCTGGTATGCTTAAAGCAACTTGTTCAGTCTGTTATGCTTGCAGCAGTACCAGAGCACCAGTGGTCCAAGAGGTAAAGCCATCAGAGTAGGATTGCTTGTAAGCCCTCATTCCAGTCAGTCACCCTGTCTTAGCTGAGAGCAAACCCCAAATCAAAATGTCGATGTTTAACTATCCATTTCTCTGTTGTATAAATTGATAGCATTGGTTTTCTTCCCAAAAAAGATTTTTCACATGACTCATGAAGGTGGTATTTCCCTGTGAGAGAACTACCATTGTGCAAACAAATTTGAACCAAGGTGTGCAGGTGATACTTATGAAAGCAGCTTGTATTCCTCTTGCTCTGCTAAATTCATTGGCATAAAACTCTTTCAGTAGCTTCCGTGGGAGGGCAACACAAACACAGGGTCATTCTTTATTCTGAGTAGCATATAATAGAAAGTTGAGACTAAGATTTTTTTTAAAAAAATATAGTATGGTGGTTGTTAAAGATAGCAGTGTATGGATAGTTCCAATATAACAGACACAAATCTGTATTTAACAGTTTAGTTTAAGCTGCCCAGATCATTACTGTTGCCACACTTTTGTCAGTAAAATGTTTTTGGGGAAAACCATTTATTTAGAAGACAAGACCTCTGAGAAGGCAAGGCACTTGGACTTGAATGTCTTTCATGTGAACAGAACTGGAAATTAATCTTCCTGCCATAAGCACAAGGTGTATGATAACCTAACCTGTGACAATTCCAGCAATGTAATAAATGGGGCTTCCCTTTTATTTACTGATTCTTTGTTCAGATATGAACTGAATCCAACCAAAGAAATGTTAAATTAGGTCCAACATACCTTTCTCTGTCAACACGCAGTGAGTTATTAACAATAAATAACTTACTGGAAGGAGGCAACTGGCACAGCATTCTGTGCAATGGCTCTTTTCATATAAATGAGGGGATTTTTGTTTGATCTTCAGATCTTGCATTCTGGGGTGGTGGTAAACCAAAACGGTTCTAGCACGTGTATGCATGTATTTACTATACCAGTTTTCTCCCATGCATGAGCCAACATAGCTTACAACATAGATCAATCAATCAAAATATGCCAGAACAATTTAAAGAAACAATCAAATAATTATATTGAAAGAATTACTCAATTAAAAATACATTAAAAGCATTTAAAACGTGACAGATAGCTGGGGGCCCCCAGTTAAAAGACCACATTAAAGCAACTAGTTATGAGAGTTAACAGAAACAGATGGGAGAGAGGCCAACCTCATTTCCTGTGGGAGGGAGTTCCACAGATTGGTAAGAGACACTGAAGGGGATTACAGATGACAAGAGATTCACTAGAAAATGATGAACTAATTTAACTTAGTTTTGTCGCATCCACAGCACTATAGATAAGAATTACCTTGCTAGATATGACCAGGGTATAGTTCTAATATTCTGTTTGCAGTAGCTAGCAACATAGTGCTATATACTTACAAGCCATGCATGAAGTCATTTCTTGGTGCAGGAGGGGAGGATGGGCCATACCTGGAAGATAGCTTCCCCATGTCTCAAGCCCCAGATTGGGGCCATAATATCCTGGGTTTTCCCCTGAATCTTCCCATACCCTCATTTCATGTGAGACATGAGAGAAGGTAACTCTACATGGCCAGTTCCAAGGTAAAGTTGTTGTTGTGGGCTCTGAACATGCCCTAGACCTGTCTCTAATATGCAGAGATTTATTGCAAACAGTTAGGAGTCCTTAGGCAGAGACGTTGAAGTGGAAACTACTCCCTGAAGGTAGAAAGTTTGAGAGGCATTGATGTGTGCAAAACCTAATCTAAAATGTCATAAGATGGTTAAAATATTGAAAAGGAAAATAGGCCATTAACGTGTTAGAAAGAATTTGCATGCTTAGGAGACAAAGGCCTAAATTCAGCTGCTCATGCTCACTAGAGTAATCTCACTGAACCAATTATGGATTAGTATTTATTTATTGCATTTATCTGTCACTTCTCCCATTTTTTGTGCAAGTTGTAGTGCAGCACCTCTGGAGGATATTAGATTGGTAAAGCTGTTTTACAGGATCCTTAAGTTGTATCTCAGGACTCTTTCAGACTGTGAAATAGTTCCAGTACTTGCTGGGACTTTCTGCTTCAGGATTTCAGGTTTTCCAACATTTGTTTCCCCTCCTTCATCTAGTCATGGCCTAAATATACTAGATTGTTGGCTGTGGTTTGTTGCTGGTTGTAGCTGTCCGTCGCACTACCCTCAGTCTGCATGCTTCTTTTCAACTGCTCTTTTCTCCCACCTGAGGTGGGGTTTTAAGCTGTGGTGTAGGTGTGACTTCCCTACATCGCTCACCATCCCCTCCATGAAATTTCTTGAGTCCCAGTTTTGGAGGGAAGTCATTGTTTAAATAAAGTCACTGGTTGATAGATGACCTCAATATCCTCCCTGTGCTTCCTTCCCAATATGCACAGTCCCATTCTTGCACATTTAATTATTTGTTTGTCTCTTTGTTGTACTCATAGTGTTATAGTAGTAGCACTGCTAAGTATTGATCACTTCAGTGTTTTATCTCTAAAAGGAAGCAGGTAGGGAGGAAGAAATATTTTATCTGGTAACTGGAAATGTAATGAGAGAATTAAGGTCAGCAAAAAACCCAAACCAAATCAAAATGAAACTTTTTGTGGCAAAGAAAGATCATACCTCCATTCCAAATATCATCACTGGAACTGCTCAGAAGTACCATGGGATGAACTATGACAGTGGATACAGATACATGTCATTCACCCTAGACAGTACTGGAAACTCCAAGGAGAGAAAACACACACACACTGCAGTGTGTTTAGTAGGTTGTTGTTAACACGAGAAATTCACAAGAAAAATACCGGGACAGGAAGAACATTTTATGGACATTAGGGGGGAAAAAATCCTTACTGCAATAATTCCTACCAAATCCCAAGCCTTTTGGCCAGTCTGGAGAAGACCTTATTTAATGATAGGTAAAGTTCAACAACAAAGACCACAAACATAACAGGATTTGCAGAAATGCTGAGATGAAACTAAAATGATTGAACAGAAGACAGGTGATTTGTTGAAATAACTGACCTGAAATTGGCAACATTTTGTAAACAAAAGTCAAGATATTTTACAAAATTATTGGGAGAAAGAAAAATGTTGGGTTTTTTTTTCTTTGAGAATTACAACGCACATAGATATTAATGTATGTTAATTATTTCCTTCCTTGGTATATAGAATGAAGATGGCATAAAGAGGAAAGAGAAACAGTTTTCAGAGGATTATTAGCATAAATCAGGAATTCAAATCTGGATGGTTCCCAAGTGACCCAATTAAAATATTCCATCTTTCCTTCTTGAAGTGGTTTCAGACCTTGAGAGTTCTTTTTCTAGTTTGATAGCAGGAAAAAAAAGGAGTGCAGTAGAAATCTCAACTAAAAAAGAATGTCTGGGTCTTTATGGTCAAAGATTCCAGAGTATATTGTCCTTCATAAAAAGCTATTATTCCTTGTTCTTGAATTTAGTTGCAGCTCTCAGTAAGAAGATAAAAGGAGAAGCAAACACAGCACCATTCTGAATGACCCAAGTCAGTAATTTGGATAGTATAATACAAGAGTGAATATTATTACAGCCTTTAGTACAAAGATAACTTCTAAGATAAACAGTGTAATCCTTCTGTGTGTGCACGCACACACCTTCAAGTTACCTGTTGACTTAAGGGAACCCTATGAATTTCATACAGTTTTGTGAGGCAAGGAATGCTCAGAGGTGGTTTTGCCAGTTCTTTCCTCTGAAATATAGCTTACAACACTTGGTATTCATTGGTGGTCTCCCATCCAAGTTCTAGCCAGGGCTCACCATGTTTAGCTTCCAAAATCAGACAGGATCTAGTGCCTTTACAGTATTTAGATGAAAACTACAGAAAACACACATTGAAACGCAGTCTTCATCAGTTTAATGAGAATCACTGCCAAGTAAATGTACCTTCTATTACAGTTTCAGTTTATAAATAGGGGAGTGGGGATGATGTCAGCTCTTAAGTATTTTTCTAGCTATAATAATTTCAATCCATGCTTGCACCTCCTAAAATGTTCCCTAATAACAAAAAAGAAGAAAACTTCAGATTATATTACATGCAAATAAAGTGCATCTTATATTGTATCACAAAACATTATTTGTATAGGAGTGCAAATGTGTCTCAAGCAATTAATGAGTTGTGCAAGGAGTAACTGATGGCCTGGAAGGGCTCCTGTAATTATTTTGACCATAGACTCTCCATCCAAATTTATTCTGCCTTCTGACCCCCACCCACC
The DNA here is from genome assembly GCA_948472985.1 of Iguana delicatissima. Lineage (NCBI taxonomy): Eukaryota > Metazoa > Chordata > Lepidosauria > Squamata > Iguanidae > Iguana > Iguana delicatissima. The sequence goes on along the minus strand of CAOKZL010000197.1, from coordinate 867,269 downwards.
AATCCAACACCAATCAATCAATCATTTTATTATAGTCATAGACCAGCAGGAGCAAAGATGACAGATTTTGCCTTAAAATACATAAAATATGAAATACATAAAAAAGAGTGACATAAAACACAATGCAATAAATACTTAAAATTCACTTATAGTAATAGTGATGCTAAAACCAGTTATAAGTAGTCCCACATGTAGATCAAAGCACATTAACCCCACTCCTTTATAACTCCCTTGGCTAGTTGGTTCTTTATTGCCATTCTCTACTGCTGGTTTGTTATCTGCCTATGAATTGCAATGGCAGATGCACAAAATCTAGCGACCTGGTTTGTGTTATGTGGGTCCTGGTCAGCAAGCAGAGAAGAAATGTAAAATGCTTCTGTTCTGCCAGGGATATTCTGGATAATAGGTGTAATTAGTGCAAGTTGCATCCCTTGGTAAAAGGGCAATATAGAAAAATCCAACACCAACGTTTTACTGCTCAATAGAGAATACAGAGTGTGTATTTGTATTTCAGTGTACAAAACTCAGTGGGTTGGAGCCCTAAAATCTAGCATTAGAATTAGGAAAATATAACAGGATATAGCTGATCTCTCCTAAAAAGACACCCAGGGAAACACCAAACAAATCAATGGCTCTTCTCAAACCTGGTCAGAATGATGCAGCAAGCAGAAGGGTGATCAATATAAATCTGGTGGGATTCAGTGAGGATCTTTTTTGGAGATTCCTTGGGCCAGCTATATGTGGTCCCTCCACAGTTTTTAGGTATGGGAACTATCCGAGTGACCACCTGACTCCGGCTTTTTTCACTCACTAGAATTCACACCGTCCCAGGTATTTCATGCCCTTGTCTGTGCTTGTTAGGAGTGTTATGAATCTGTCTTTCTCTTGTAGGAAGGAAGAAACTTTTCCTTCGATCTGGAGTGGCAAACTTCATTCCTGTTTTTTGTAACCTTTAAACTAGATGTCTGCCCTGTGGTTTTTCCTGGCTACCTGAAATGATGAGACCACAACGCACACATAGTCTCAGAATCTGCATCAGCTTCTTCAGAAACTGGAACCATTGCTTTTTTGGAGTACAATTCCCCAAATCCCTGAACCGACATACCCCATAGTTTCAACTAAAATGTTGTGCCAGCCATACAAAATTTGGGTCCTTTCCACACTGTGCTGTTATGGTGCTATTATTCCACTTTCAACATACTATGAAATCCTGGGGTTTGCAATTTAGGGAGGCACCTTTAGAATCCTCAGCCAGAGAGCTCTTTGGCCTCAGGAAACTACAAACCCCAGAATTCCACAGGACGTTAAAAGTGGAATAATAGCACTATAACAGTATAGGGTGGAAAGGCTATTAGAGATTTCCTGTCAAGGATCTCTCCATAAAAAATATGCTGGTAGTGTTGCAGTTTCTTTCCAGTAACCCCTAATGGCAGCCAGGCTTTAAAAAAATGATTAAGTTGGTGAAGGATTATGTTTTATCATTTTATGTAAAACTGTGTTGACTAATGGCGCTAAACATAAAAAAAAATTCTATTTTTTAAAGCATTTCCACAGGATGATACAACTCCCTAATTATTACAGGAATTTAACAGCCTTTACTCTCATGGGTAAATCTGCAGCCATTAAAAGTCCTGAAATAATTTAATAGTCTTATAAAATCTGAAGACAGATTTCATGTGTTTACCTTCTGATAAAGGAGCAAAAATCTCAGTACTTTAAAAAAAACTTTTCTGAAAGGCCTTACTGGTGAATAATCCATGCTCAAGATATTTTTCCTCTTCATCTTAATGTGGTTGTAGTCATTTATTTGTTTTGGTTACATTTTTATTTCGTTCTTTGTATTACACTGTATGTAATCCAGCTTGCATGCTTTTCTTAAAAGCCAGAGGAGAAAAGGGGGAAGGTGAAGTTCCAAGTTTGAGCTAAATGTTGGCCCATGCAGTCCACAGGCAAAAGGCTTCCCTCTCCCACATGCTCCCCCTCCTCAAAGAAAGCAGAGGGGAAGGAGAGTGAATGAACTTCAACCTGAAAGACAAGGCCACCACTTGAGCTCCTACTTTTCCTCCTTTGCTGCTGGTGGCCCCAGATGCCTTCAATGTCAGTGGAAGGAGCTACCCAAGGTCCTGAATCGTAGCCCCAATACAGGCTCAGAGTCTTGAATAGCTCCTTTAAAGCCAAGATAAGATTTGTTATTCCATTGACATGGAAGCTACCAGCCATCAATTCCTGCTGTTCTAGGTAGAGGTTGAATTTCCAAGGGTGTATCCTGGATCAGTGTGTTGAGTATGTTTGCAGGATGATTGAAAGCTTCCGAGACAGGAAGAGGACACAGAATGGCAGGGATGAAGTGTTACATTCTACCTGGTTGATGTGTGATTTCAGCCAAAACATTCCATCTCTGCAATTCCTTGTCCTCGTCCTGTCTTGGCAACTTTCAGATCCCAGGCAGCATTGTAGTGGTGGTGGTGGTGGCAGCGGCTGCTTACTGGTGGTGAAGGGAAAGAGAGAAGAGGGGAGCTAAAGAAAGGGAGTTAGTTCTGGCCATGAAGACATAGCCAATCTGGTCTGCAGGGGGAAGGATATGGAGGGTGCACTCTTCATGAGCACATCTTCCTAATCCTTCCCCTGGAAACCAGACCAGCCACATCTTCATGGTTAGAGGTGCTTTCCCTCTCTGTTTGTCCCCTAATGGTAAGCAGAAGCACCTACCCCTTCTCAGGTTTGAAAGCTGCAACAAGGAAAGATTTTGGACAATGCACAAAGGGGTACAGACTATAGAACAGCTATATAGAGTAGAAAATAGCTCTGCATCCTACATACCTGTGTAATAGCAACATTTCAGCACATGTATGCTACTAACAGGATTCTGGCCATTTTAACCATCAGCAACATTTGACACCTTACACAAGTGAATAGAGAGTGGGAGAACAAAAGCAGAGAGGTACATACATGGGGGTGGGCTCTTTCAGCCCAATGTTGTTGTTGTTTTGTAATTTCAAGCCATTCCTGACTTATGGCCACCCTAAGGTGACCCTATCATAGACTTTTCTTGGCAAGATTTTTTCAGAGGGGGTTTGCCCTTGCCTTCCTCTGAAACTGAGAGAATGTGACTTGCCCATGGTCCCTCAGTGAATTCTCATGGCTGAAGTGGGATTTGAATCCTGGTCTCCAGAGTGTAGTTCAGTGGTAAAACCCATGACAGCCTAAGGGCTGAAGCAATCCTGAGAAGTTCTTGAGGTTCTTATATAAAGAAGTTCTTATTTAAGCAGGTAAATAGTATCATGGTATCATCCTCCCAAAAAAGATGTTTTCACTTTAAGCTCTTACCACCAGTAATGAAGACTTAGAGAATGAGAAAAGGGAAAGAGCTGTTCTGATCCACATGTTTTGCAAGTCAGTATATGGGTTTGATATGCCTCACCTCTGGTGCATCAAATCAAATTTTATTGGCACCAAACCAAAGGCCACTACAATTTCTTCACTGGAAAAAAAAATGTAACAGGGTCATAGCAATTGTCAACACAGGCCTAAATCTAGTTGCTAGTCCCAACCAGAATATTCCCACTGAATCAGTTGCTCAGTAGTAAGTCAACACTGTGGTTGGGATGAATAATTGGATTTAGGAAAACAGTTCCCTGTATCTTGGTGATGTTTCTATACAAGGACTGCATTTTTCCTAGTCTATTTTCTGCATGTGTCCAGAGTCATGAATTGATCGAAAACACTGAGGAATTGATCAAAGCAGTGTGAAAATTGCCTTCTATGATCTGTCAAGGGAACAGTAAAACAGCTGCTGCTTAACACTGTTGGAACATAATGGTATTTTTTTCCACACTTGGGAATACTTAATGTTGGTAAAGTGCTCTGTAAGGGCGTGATCCCACCAGCATTAAGCACTATAAAGTCCCATTTATTTTAGCTAGAGACAGTTAAGCACGTGCTTTACTGTCACCTATTGCAATCGATGGGACTTTAATAAGTGCTTAATTTTAGGTGGTCCACACACTCTTATCTGTTGTGCATACTGATCTTCAAATAAAGCTGATACAATGTACTGCCATACAGGGCCAGATTGTTAAATGATTAGTTGAGCAACACATTTTCTCCCTCACGCCTTTTTCTTTCCCCCTTTTTCTCTGTCTTTCCTTCTTGGAGAAAAATTACTTCCACCTCATACAATTAAGCTGGCAGGAGAAACTGTCATTGGCATCAATTAAAGTCTTGTTTCTCAGCCAATTTGCCTGGGAGGGGGATATACAAGAAGTGGGACAGAGTGAATGGAGGGGGTTAACTCTCTCTCCTCTGCAACTGTGATCCCCCCTTAGAAAACTCCCTTAGTTTAGAACAGAGAAACATATTTCCATTAGTTCCAATAAACGGCTCCCCCTCAACCCCATAAGCTTAATTGTAATTTAGGAGCGGGTAATTTAGGATGGTGATGGTATTACAGCCAGTGGGCAGAGCAAGGTTAACCTTTTCCTCAAAGCTACAAGCCCCACCTTGAAAACCATTTCTTGTATTGCAAGTACCAGATCCATTTTGATCCTGGAAGCTAAGCAAGGTCAGTCCTAGTCAGTACTTGGGGAGGTAGACCTCCAAGGAATTCCAGGCACTATATGTTTCAGAGGAAGACAATAGGAAGCTATCTCTGAGTACTTCTTGCCTAAGAAAACCCTAAGAAATTCATAGGGTCATCCTGAATTAATAGGTGACTTGAAAGTACACATACACAGTTAAACTGAGAAGGAGCACCTCCATTGTCACCAGTGGACATTCTGGACAGAGAAGTGGAGGAGGGCCACCATGATCCCTCTGCAAGAGCCAGTTTAATCCAGCCTTGCTTTCTCTGCGAGCACTCCAACCATCCCAACAGACTGAAGCAAGGAGAAAAGCCTCATTATCTCTGCTCAATTGAGAGACCAGCAACTTCGGGTTCCTCCTTTCTCTGCGCTGCTTTAATTCCAGCTGGTCATGATAAACCAGACTAGTAACCACCAGCTGTATTACAGGAATTATTGCTGGCCATTTTGAGAACTGTAGAACATGAACTGCTGATGGCTGATAGTTTTCCTTCCCTTTCCTCACTCCATCTTATTTTCCCCTTTGCCTTAGACATTTTTAGATTATCAACCTAAGGGCAGGGACTGTCATGGTTTTATTGAGTTATACAGTGGCAAATGGTGGCAGGTCTTTGATCTTTAAGGAGTTTTTCAGGGTGCTCAAGCAAGATGCTCAACCTTGAAAGTTTAGACTAAAATTCAAGACAGATTCATCACTTCACTGATATGATAGCCATCATTACCACTGGATCTATGTGCTGTCCTGAGAGCCCTTCTAATTGAAGAACAGAGTATAAATGAAGGCTTTTCTAAATAGCAAAATTTTCAGGCTATCAAGGAGGCCTATCAGGGGAAATGGCATAGAAGATCCTACTATGCAGGTAGTTCCAAAGTATAGGTGCAGCTACTTGGGAAATGAGATACATTTCTGTTGCTTTAAGGCACTTACCTGAACAGCAATGGCTGGGTGTTAAAACTTTCTTTTCAGCGTAGGAAGTAGAAAACAGGACGTTAGTGTTTGACTACTGAACTGATGGCTGGAATAAACTCCCACTACTTGAAGAGATAAGTGTTCATGTACCAATAATGATTTGGGGTAAACCAGCCACTCTTCTGCTGTACCCTGCAGCTGCTAGCAACTAGAGATCTTTTTGGTGTCAAGTAAAATCAGTAATGTGAATTGGCCCTTAAAAGTGCAGCCTGCCCTATTCACCTCACATCATATTGTGTGGAAACTAATTACACTGTCAGGAAGCCTGACATTTTCCCATGACTGCTACAAAATGGATTCTCAACATACAAGCTGCAATTATCAACAGGATGATAAAAATGTTCAGGACAATCATGACCATTGAATGTGCTGTGTGTGTGTGTGTGAGAGAGAGAGAGAGAGAGAGAGGGTGAAGACAGGATTTTAGAAAAATATTTCTTTAATGCAGAGGTCATGATGTGAAGCAAAGTTTGGTTAAAATAGTACAAATAAATTGAGTACTGAGTAGCTTATTTCTCCTAGCTAGATTTTACTGGATGATAAGAACTCTGCATTTTTCAGTTCCACAACCATGGAATTTGATAGCTGGTAGAGAATTCAGCAACCTAAGAATCTCAGTCATCATGTCCAGAACAAAAATACACAAGTAAAACAGGGTGCTAGCGTCTAAGGAGGTAAATATAAGCTTGAATGTATGTTGGCAAGACCTAGTGAAATCTGAGAAGCAAGGGGTCAGGAGTTGGATAGTAGGTGTGTTCAGCAGGATTTCCAGCCTGAAGCTTGAACGTCCCACATAGCTCTGTATTTATCTCCACATAAATACCTCCAGGAGGTGGATGTGGTGTAATCTGAATAATTTATATACATCATACAATCCAGCTTTTCTTGGCCCAGAATAGCAGTTTCCATGGTCCAGAAGCTGGATTTTAATAGTGTACAAAGGTCTGGTTACTGGCATTAATTTGGAAAGGATGGGTATCATGTTTCAGCAGACTCCTTAATAAACAGTCTATTCATTGTGGGATTCCTGTCAGCTACAACCAGGAAGATGGAGAAAGAATTACCAGCTGTGTTAAGAACCAAGACAAATGCCCCAAGTTCTGGCTGGCTACAAGATAAGCAAAAATGGCAACCTAGAAGATAGAAAAGGAGACAGATTTATGCTCAGTGTGATTTGGTCTTTTAAAAGGATTTGCCAGAACCACAGAAAGTGCAAGAAGAAGTCAGTGCCACAAGACAAGATAAAAAGGAACTGAAAATATCAATAAACAAGGTCTTCTTGTGAACAGAGGCTGCTGAAATACACTATTCGGATATACAGGGCCATAATAGGATCTCGCATGGAAATATGCAGTGCTCGTGCCAAAGAGATCTAGCAATTTTGAAAGAGAAAGTTATTGATCTGGAAGGAAACAGCAAGTAGAACAATCTGAGACTAGTAGGAGCCAAGCAACATGTAGAAGAATGAAATATGATAAAATTTGTAATGACTTGCTTCTTGTCCCAGCAAAATCATGCCATTACTAGCGGTACACAGAATAACACTCAGTACAATGATGAAAAGACACAAAACAGGTTGAGAATCAAAAGCTCATAAAATAGCTACCATTTGTCTCTTCTCTTCATAATTGCTTGTCCTCTTCCCCTGCAAAACAGGTAGAGTATTTGTGAGCCACAAGGAAAGGTTTTTTGGTTACTTTAGGAAGTTGTATAACTATTTGCTTGAGATGTATCCCATATCCACCAATTAAAAAGCTCTTTCATTTCTGTAATCTCTGATGTACAAATGAGGAACTCTTGATTTAAAAACAATCCATGCTAGTGTTAGCAGCAACAGCAACAGCAGCTACTTTTGGTCTCTGTGGCATCAGTGCATGGTGTTTCTGGGCCTGGAGGAGGGAGTAGCAAAGTTGGTTTATATGAGTGTGCTGTTGACTGATGATTTGAAAAGTAAATGGCAGGAGCAAAGTGGTCTGCTGAAAAAAAGAGGTAAATAGATGGAAACCTATTTCTTGATTATTAATTTATATTACAAAGAAAATGCTCAGCTTGTGATTCCCAAGGTAGCTACAAATGATGATGTCATGCAGCTTTTGCTTATATATGAAAATTTGACTCTGCAACTCTTAGGACTGGGGAGGTGTGGGCATTTTTTTCATGTGTGAAGTTAGACTAACCGAGAGAAGATTGATGTAGAGTTGTTAATTTTTTTCCAAAATGCCTTATGTCTCTCAACTTAACTGATATTAATTGTGTCTACTGCAGTTGAAATGGATCTAACATTTCCAACATCATTAGCTAACTCATTTTCCATTGATTCTTCTGCAGCATCCTGTCTTTGATGGACAGTTGACATTTTCTAACCTACTCAAGCTCAAGAATCACAGTGCTCAAGAATCACACTGAGCTAAAGAGGGACTTGAGCACTGCATGGGACATTAGTTGATTTCCTTTTTTTAAAAAAATTCAAGACTGAACATATCTGACTGAGGATTATGTAGAGCTATTTAAACTGTAATAAACCTTTAACTTTGTCATGTGTATGTTTTAGTTTCCAAGCTAATTCTAGATGTCGCTAAATATATTTCACTCAGTAATTGACCAGCTCGCTTGTTCTTTTCTTTGAATATTAACCTTTTGGCAAGATTTCCCATTGTAATATACTTTGGAATAACAAGAATATTAATCTTTATTATCAACAATGTTCAGATTCTAGCTAAAATTCTTCAGGATGCAACATTTTCTCAGTTGCAAAAATAATAGCAATATACTTGTACAATATATGCAAGTATGGTTTCTGTTTTATGCTCATGAAATATGATACACTGAAGGGGGAGAAGACAAGTCAGCCAGGGTTGCATGCAGAAGAGGGCAAAGACAGTTTCTCTGTTGTCCCACAATAAAAGACTAGATCTGGTAGACTTAAGTTTCAGAAAGATAGAATTTGGATTAGCATTAATTATGGTAATTTATTAAAGCCAGTTATGATGAAGAGTGTTGGCAGATGGTGGACAGCGCTGAATGGCATTTAGTCAAGCAAAAGTTCTTCAGCACCATTTTCTATAATAGGACCTTCAAATGGGAGCAGAACCACCCAAACACTATGCCTCTTACTCCCCACTCCCGATGCTTAATTATATCAACTCCCTCAAGACATCTGCTAGAACTAGGAGCATTGGGCTGTCTTCTTCTGATTACAGTTCCTCCTTCAGAACTGGTTGATAGTATAGTCTTTGAGGTCTAAGTAGAGTTTTTGCTAGGAATGACCACATAGTTGCTTCCTGCAAGATGAATCAGTGTTTATTAACTGCTGGATCCAGATGGCCGAGCCTCTTCTGCTAAATTAAATAAACTAAGAGCAATTGTTGAGCAAACATATGGTAGGCTCTACTCCAAGCACCTTGTCCATACCTTCAGGCTTCAGTAACAGAAATCCATTCCACAACCCAAGACTAGACAATACTGTGATCACATCTGTGGATTGAACAGCTATATTCCATGTTGAAATGGAGATGAGCAACTTTATCTTCAGTGTGCCTATGGATTCCAGTTAAGTCTTCCTTTTCCCCTGCAGTGCACCCACCTCTACTCTGCTTATCTCATTGTGTAGGCAAAGCCCTGTCAGCATAAGATGTGGATAGCATATTGCTTTGTTGTTGGCAACCCCATGGCAACCCTAAGGTGAACCTATCACAGGGTTTTGTGGAGCTGAGAGTGTGTGATACACCCAAGGATACCCAATGGGTTTCCATGGCCAAGTGAGGAACAATCTCTGGTCTCCAGGGTCATAATTCAGTGCTCAAACCACTATACCATGCTGGCTATACTGACATAAATTCATCATGCCATTGTGTCATTGTGCTTCATCACTGCAAATGCATTTAACAGCACAGAGTGAAGAAGTCCACTGTAAAGCATGTGAATTAGCGGCACTTCTGTAATGCTTGGCATGTTTCAGAGCAATTTGGTCCTCAGTGCTGAAAAAAAGGTTCAATATTGTCTTGTATTATCCTAATACATTCTGTTTTCTTTAGACGTAATTCTTATACAGATTACAAGGACCTCTCTCATTATGTGTTTGAAATTATTTTTTAAAAATTAAGGCTAGCAATCTGCTGGCAATATACACAATGCATAAGCCTGTGTATGTCCTTTTTGAGGCACTGTGGAAGTTTGTATTCCGTTCCTTCTTCAGTGGCCTCCAAAGCACCTTCCTCCTTCTGAACCTCCTGTACCTTCTCTGGAACCTCCCCCCTCCCCACCATTCTATGCTTCATGGAAAGCAAGCAGGATCAGCAAAGCTTCTGGTTGTACCTCTGCAGCCAGATGTGCAATTATTACGGCAGGACCCTGCAGCGGCGGAGCTTGGAGTGTGTGGAAGGGGGGTGAGAAGAAGCTTGGCCACATAGCTGTAGTATGTGGGGGCCTGGCCATTGTGGGGGGGCATGGCTGTGGCACATGGGGTGTGGCTACAAGCTGGGATGCCCCTAAAACATTGCCACTGGGGGCGAATCTCTCCCATCGTCTTCTCCCTGTCGCTATGTGACTGGGACCCTGGCAGATTTCTGCACTTCTGTAATCATTTAATATCAGACTACGGGGAGAAAGCCAAACACTTCCTTCATCCTACTCACTCCCCATGAGGCATGGAATGGCTTGGGGCAGGGGATTTGAATGTTCAGGTGCTGGTATATAGCTCAGTCTAGCATAGATCTGCATGAGGAATTACTACAACAAACTGAGTCACACAGGATTGCAGCCAAATAATAAATAAATATGAAAATTGGTACCTAGCTTAGGCCTATTCATGGGAAAAATGAAGGAAGGCATGAACTCAGAGAGACAGAACTAAATAGTTTTCTCACTGAGATCATCCACTGTATTTAGAAAAAGTATATCCACTGGTCTGAACTTGAGACAGGAGATGGCACAGCTTTGTTGAAGGACTAATGTGTTATTATTTTATGATCAGAAATGTATTGTGCCAACTCTCTCACCCTCATTCTCTTTTAAATTTTTCAATCACATGTCTGTAATGATTCATTCCTTTCCATTGTGTGCATGTGATCTGTAAAACAGCTTCTCTTGGCATTTCAACTGGCTTTCTTTACTGTGCGCAAGATTTATGATGGGCTTAATGAAGTTAGTTCTGGCATGACTTCCCCACTGGGAGAATATTTGAGCAGACAGATTCACACATCTTAAAAGAAGTTCATCAGAACTGAAGCACAGTTTGATGTCAAGACAGTCTAAAATTGGGGTGTATATACACAGAGGAAGTGCACAGCCAAGAGGCAGGTGTAAATGGGACTGTAGATGTCTTAAAAGTTCTTTGCCAAATGTACATGCACTTAGAATAAAAAAAAAAAAAATTAAAGAAAATGCTGTATTTTGACAATATCTTTCTATGTGCTCATACAGTTCACCAGTAGCACATTCTGAGACCTTTTAATACATATGCATGCATGCACACACAATGTCCGTATGTGGTTATTACTTTAGCATGAGAACACTGGGCATTGAAAATTAATTGTAAGTTATTTTTAACTCAGCCCAGAATTCGTTTACAAATGGTTCCTTCCAACTTAACTTGAAATGGCATCTTATATTTGCATAAAAACATTGTAGGTTGCTTGTCCCACATTATGACACCAACAGCACATCAAACTTCCCTTTTTAGATTTGTGAATTGTTGGCAAAACAGCAACTGTTTTTTGCCTTTTCATTATATCTTTTTTAATAAGGCAATTGTTTTTTGAGTCTGGAGGAAGGAACTGGCAAAACCACCTCTGAGGATTCCTTGACTAAGAAAACCTTATGAAATTAAAGGGGCTCACCTCAAATTGACATCCAGCTTGAAGGCACATACACAAAGAGACCTGGATTGCCATGGATGTTTCTTAGCAGCTCATTCCACAGTCCAGGGGTGGCTGAAAATGAATGGATGGATGAACAGACAGATGGACAGATAGATAGATAGATTTAGCCATGGGGAGAGGTAGGTAAGAAATAATAATAATAATAATAATAATAATAATAATAATAATAATAATAATAATAATAATAATTTATATTATATTATATAATTAATTATATAATCATCATCATCATCATTTCCCACTTTCTTCCTAGTTTGGGAATCAATGCAGCTTACAACTGGCAAAACAAACACAGCTAAAAATTCACAGTATACCAAAGTTGTAAATGTAATTACACTATCAAAAAAATAAAATAAAAATTAAAGCATGAACTGTTAAAAAGAAAAAAACAAACAGAAAATCCAGCATGTTATGCAAAGACCATCCCTCCTACGCAATCAGTCCTCAAAGACCTGCTGAAACAAGGTCTTTGTGTACCTGTGGAAAGATAGCAAAGAGGGTACCAGTCTCACCTCTAATCACTCTTTAAATGTTGGGCTTGTCCAGCTCCTCCAGATGTTGTTCCTTTGTAATTCACTGGATATGCTGGCTGCGCTGCTCCTTTCTGCAAGATATTCTGATCTCCTTTCACTGACAGGTAGAAGCCTTTTTTCATTTAAACAAACATTTGGAGGTTAATTGGTTGTGCAGAAGGGTCATTTTGTGCAAGGATGTCTTTTACTTTTCTCATTATAGTTATTTTTAAAAATGATTTTGTATTTTTAAAAATTATTGCTATTTTAATATGAAAGTGCGTTTAATTGTATTTTAACTGTGGCATCATCAGATTTTTAGTTTTAACTTATTTTAGCATTCTTCTAGGAGTCATGTCAGGAGAAAGGTGAGACATAAATAAAATAAACAATTAATTAAGATATATAATACTGCTGCTAGGTGTTGCAGTCCAAGAGCATATGGAGGTCTCCAGGATTCCCGTTTCACTTCAATAGCTATACAGCAGTCTTTTTTACTGTTTTCCTGATTAATGGTTCCTCTCTTGGCCACGTGTTTGGTGAAGAACGGCTTGTGTTGTGGCATCAATGCGTTAGGTTAAGTTTCCAGGTGGATAGCTGTATTTTCCTATTTTAAGAACAACAACAGAGAGTTTTGTGGCACCTTAGCTAGAAATCTGATTTGAAAAAGAGAGAAAAAGGAAGAAAGAAAATGGAAAAAACACATACACAGCAAAAAAAACCCTGAACAGTGCTCTGGATTTTCCCCTGATTCAGCCCCCTTCTGCCACCCACTCGTCCCCAATTATACTGATTTTTTTTTAATTATTCTGTTTTTGGATGTTTCTCCCCCTTGATTATTTCACCACTTCCTGTGAATCATAAGGTCTGATTTTAAAAAGAGAAATTGGAATTGTGCTTTTTTCCCCATCTCCAATGGAATTCCTACTGCAATCCTCCCCCTATGTTCACAGGTTTGACCTACTCAAATTTGATTATTCACAAGGCGTGGACATGCCTCCCCCCGCCCCATTTTCTTCCTCCCATTCCCTTGTGTTTTGTCGGGCACAGAGAAGGAAGGCAAGTGTACCTGGATAAAAGGAAAGGAAATTGGGAGGATGCATGCATGTGCCATCTTTCTCCCCCAGAGCTCCCACTCCCACTCCCTTGCCTCTGGTCCTGGTGCTGAGAACTCACACTGAGGCAAAAGAATGGGGAGAAAAGCACTCACACGCCTTCCATGTCTCCTTCAGAGCTCTCCCCCTTTTTCCGTTGCCTTTGGCCCCAGTGCACAAAAGGCAAGGGTATGGGAGGGAGCCATGAAAAGGAATGGGAGGGGAATCGCAAGGGGGAGTTATTCACTGTTTTTCCACTTTTACAAGGGTTCTGCACCCCAAGCCCTCACAAAAATGGAGGGGCCACTGTATAGAACATGGCATAGGGCAGTTCTCTCCAAGTATGAGAAAACATATTCTTATGCTTATTCCTAAATTATTTACTGAGTTGGCTGATAAGCAATATTGCCAGCAGAATGCATGTGGGGAGGGGGAGAGGCCCTGATTCATACACAGTCTACTGAAGTCAGAAGATCCTGTTGACAACTCATAGCTGTGAATAAGCCTTGACAGTGAGACCCAGAGTATAACATGAGCTACTATATTATGCCAATGTGCGTCTTATGGGCCTGTTACCCCATCTTTTGAGTTTCTAGCAACATCTTTGTACTGTGCAGGCCTTAGTTTGTTTAACCTGCATGGAATGCCCACGGTATTGCTGGCAATGAGTGCATCCATCATATTTGAATATGAACAGGTGAATGGGCCTTTGATGCCGTGAGTGACATTATTAGGTCCTGTAAAATAGTCCTGATTGAATAGATACAGAAACAGAGTTGTCATAAGGGTTTGCTGCAGGGTCTGGGCCTTGAGTCTCTGTGACTTTTCATTGCAGATTTAGGTTAGGAGGCTATCTGTAAGTTAGGACAGACCTATTAACTAAGGCCTGTGATAAGAGGAGAGTGGCTCTGTTCACAGTGTTTTCTGTCACCGATTAAGGCTGGGATCCTGTTAGTGACACATGCTTTTGTAAACCAAACTACACATGTTGAGTAAATTACTTGCCATAGTGCAATGGATGTATTCTGCTGAGAGTGGTGGAGGCAGAGTTGTGTATACAGCAACATTGTGCATTGTGGTTACACACTGTGCACTGCAGTTGCACGTTGTGCTTGTACATTGTGCACTTTACAGTGGCACCAACACTGACAGGTGTTGCGCAATGTTGCTGTTCTGCATGGCAGTTGCCAGTTGTGAGCTAGCATATCTTCGCATGCAGATATTTATGGTACACTGAAGGGATGTTGAAATGCAGTGACTGTGTTAGAACAGTGTTCATTGGGAAGTGTAAGACTGGTGATTTTGCTTCAACAGACTGCTGTGCTTGCTTTTATGGAAATTAGAACACAAAGACTATTTGCAAGTAGCTTACTTCTTTTTTTTGCTAACACAATGTGATAAATAAACCAGGTAGATCTACTTACATCTTGCAAATGTTGTGGGGATACACATGTGTGCCCTTTGAATTAGTATGATGCACAACAGGGCACAACTTTCCCCTCAGCTCATAGCAGAACACCTAACCCAATTGTGTGCCTGTTAGTGAGACCCCTGGAGTTTGATGAGCTGCATTCTTTACCACGTAACCTAGCAGCACACTCCAAGTATCCAATAATAAATGCATTAAGTTCATGCTTTAAGCTTCTACAGTCAAAAAGGACATGATCAACATACATCCCCAGGCTTGGCTGAGTTATGGCCAAAGAATGAACACAAGAACTGGTAGCAATTATTCCAACTGTCGATCCAGAATTAAATGTGAAGTTGACTTCATGTAATAAAATGAAACTAAGCATTTGGTGAAAGCATAAAAATTACAAATGAGTTTAGATTTTTTTCCCTAAACAAATAAAATAAGAATTAACATTGAATCATGTAGTTGTTTTGTAACTGGGTATTTTCATTTTTATTGATTTTTTTCTTTTTAGGAGAAGGGAATGGCCACTTTTGAACTCTGTGGTCCACTTATAAGCGTTTATTTCTATCTTGCTCATTTTCTTATAAATTACATGTCAGTGCAGTAGATTTGTGAGTTTTGTTGCCATCTTTGAGTCCACTTTGGGGATATAAGACCCCATCTAATGTTTGCTGTGTTTGTTGACATTGATTTTCTGCTGCTTGTCTTCCTCCATTGGCCAGAATGGCACACAAAGACAGCTTTTAGCTTGATTATATTTTTAAAAAGAAGAGGGCGCTAACATTTGGAAGCTTTGTGAAAAACCTTCACATTTGCCTATATTTAGTAGCTGAGTAGAAAGAGCTGTTACAGTTAGTGTAAAGTCATCATTTTCCCCAAGACACAGCATAGGCTTTATAGTTAAATAAGCACAGGATGGTTTCTTCTTCTGTTTCTCTTCACCTTTGACTCTTAATAACAAATGAACAAACATCCAAAGCAGCTGGTCCCATGCTACAGTCTTGGCCCAAACCTGTGTACTTCTACCCCAGTTGTGAAAGGGCATGCATTCCAACTATCCCAGCTTGGCAGGGACTATATCCCAGTCAATCCTTTTCTGTCCCACTTTTTCAGTTGCTTTTAAAATGCCCCAGTTTCTCTCTTCTCCCACTTCCCCCCTTTCCCTTAAGCTTACTTCAGTTCCTGCAAACTGAGTTCAAAAGTTTGCACTCAACTGATCTTGAGAAGAGGAGAAAACATAGAATCTTGCCTTTCCCAGTAGGCTTAGGCAAAAGCAAACTGCTGCAGCCTCTCTTGCCCATTTCTGCACTACACTGTTATAGTGCCATTATTCCACTTTCAACATCCTGTGGAATTCTGGGGTTTGTAGTTTACTGAGGCCAAAGAGATCTCTGGCTGAGAATTCTAAATGCCCCTCCCTAAACTGCAAACCCCAGGATTCCATAGGATGTTAAAAGTGGAATAATAGCACTATATCAGTATAGTGTGGAAATGGCCTTAGCTTGTGCATTCTTCCTCTTTAGTTACTTTTGTCATCTCAACCACACTCTGATGCTGCTTGGTTGCATGTGATCTTGCTTGGTTGCATCTCTGAAATGTTGGAGGGTATGAAAGGGTGACCTGTGTGAGTACAGTGCACCCCCCCATCTATGCAGGGGTTCAGTTCCAGGAACCCACACATAAAACAAAAGATGTGAAGCGTCACATCCCATTATAGTAAATGGATGCAACATGTACACACCTGTGGCAATGTGTGCATGTGTCTGCAGTATCTATTAACTATAATGAGACATAACACTTTGCATAATCTAGCATTTGTGTGTTTGGGGTCATGCTAAAGGACCCACTGTACAAAGAAACGTCCATTCCCAGGTCTGCAAGGCAGCACTTCTTACTAAATTCCTAAAGTGGAAAGAACTCTTTAATCTCACATATAGGATCAAAACTGAGATGCAGCACATGATGCTTCCTGGGATCTGGTAGCTGTGGTACATTTCTGGATCAGTGTAACACAATGCAGACACAGTAGCATTAACTGCCCTGAACAGGGGCTTATGAGAAGAAGGCCTGCAGAGAGCTTCACAGGAGCCTTTCATTCATTCATTTCTCACAGAATGCTAGTCATTCTTTCAAGTTGCACTAATGGGCTGCTGACAGAATTTGGAAGTGATTGCTCTTTTTAGTTGAAATGTGACTGTGCATCCTTGTTCACTGGTAGAAGAACAGGTGAGATCAAAAAAGTGGGGCAAGCACTGAAGCAGAATAACAACTAGGTAAAAACATTGAACTGATTTGTAAATAGTACTTGACAAAGCAAGACCTCTTCTCCAAGATGCCATTGAGGTAGCCCTTTGGGAGGCTCTGGCTCTTAAAGCCTGCCGCTTTTTTTATTCTTGATATGCTGTGAAATTCAGAAGGATGACGGAGAAGGAAGGAAGAAGGGAAGGAAGGGGGAAAACATTCTCAGCTGCTGTTATTATGTCCAGTTCTCTTTCCAGTTAATACAGGAGCAACATGTGGAGAGAATGCTTTGGGGGACAGATGGGAGGGAGGGAATTTAGACCCCCTTTCTCTAGGGCAGGTATTGTTCCACACTGGAGGAGCGTCCCTGCAGAGTGGGGGTATGGGTGTTTAAAAGTTCAATTCTCCTTGAGAACACCCTTTGAAGCCCTCCCAGAAGTTCATTTTTTCTTCACCATCCCTTCAGGCAAGCGTCCATGGTGTTTCTGCTGAGAAGCAAGTTTCCATGAGTTTTCTGGGTTAATACTTCCAACTT
Source organism: Iguana delicatissima (assembly GCA_948472985.1). Classification (NCBI taxonomy): domain Eukaryota; kingdom Metazoa; phylum Chordata; class Lepidosauria; order Squamata; family Iguanidae; genus Iguana; species Iguana delicatissima. Next base: position 850,041 of record CAOKZL010000197.1, on the reverse strand, counting down.
TCCTATGATAAATACACAGTTAAGGTGGTTTGTTTTGAACACTATTGAAACAACATATTACATGCTTAATAGAGAAAAAAAACCTTTCCTATAGAATTTTAGTGGTTGTCCCAACATAACCTCCAGAAGGGTGGCTTACAAATGAAAGTTATTTTAATGCATGTCATAGATGTTTGTGGATAGGGCACGTTGTAATCCACTATTAAGTTGAACAGAACTGAATCCAAAGCTAACAGAAAAGAGGCTCTCTGAACAGTTAGTATACCCTCAGTCTTGCTCCAGCTTCTGTTAATATTCTGTTTCTGGCAAAATGGATGGAATATCTCTCTGCTCTAGTTTTTTTGCATGTAACTAATCTTTAAAAATAACTTTGATCTGTTTTTAAGCAGTATTGTTCCATTTCCTCTGGACATCATTAAACTCAATTGTTTTCTGAACAGTCCACAGAACATTCTTTTGTAGTCAGCAGATCTCAGGTTTTAATTGAAATAAACTCCGAATCTGCAACTGTCTGGCTGTGATCCAGACAACCACACAGCAAGCTCTGCAAATGCAGTCTGCTTTCTTAATCTGCTCTCTTCCTTGCCACTGTTTTATTCCCTTAGTGGCAGCTTCTGGCACTATTTGATAAGCTACATCTGAGACTCAGAGGGGAAGCTTTAAATGTGATTTATGATGGAGAGGGGTGGTAGCAGGGGAGGAGAGACTGAAGGGTCCTGTTGCAGCTCCACAAGCCATTGCTTATGACCGAGGGCTCATGCTTGCAGCCTCTGGCAACTTGTTTTTTTGTACTTTATATCTAAATACTCAAAGGCAACAGATCCTGTCTGATCCTGGAAGCTTAAGCAGGTTCAGCCCTGGTTAGTACTTGGATGGGATACCACCAATGAATACCTGGTGCTGTAGGCTGTATCTCAGAGGAAGGAGAAAAACACCTCTGAGTCTTCCTTGCCTAAGAAATTCATGAGGTCACCGTAAGTCAATAGGCAAGTTGAAGACCCACACACATACACACAATGGAAGAGTAATCCTACCAACGACAGAAGTTTAAACAATTTACAGTAGAGTCTCAGTTATCTGACCTGCGGTTATCCGACCCTCCGGATTAACTGACGTCACGGCGGCCTGGGGGCATGGCTGTAGGCATTTCCATGCCCCTAGACATGCCCCGACACGCCCCCAGGCCTGCCCTGACACGCCCCCGACACGCCCCCAAAATGGCGGCTGCCACGGGCCTCCGTGTAATCCGACCCTTTCGGTTATCCAACCCTCCGCGCGCTCGTTTAGGTCAGATAACTGAGACTCTACTATATTAGAATAATAGCATTGTATTGTACTGTGTGCTCATAGCACAGATTTGGAGAACATAGTTGCTTAATGACCTTTTCATGATCTCTATATATTTTACCTTCTTTGTTTTTATGTTTTACATCACATTTAGACTGTCAAGTATTTAGAATCATAGGAAGCTGCCTTATATTTTGTCCAGTCATTGTCCTGAGTGGTTCAGCATTGTCTACACCAGGGATGGACAAAGCGTAGTCCTTCACAGGGTGTTGAACTGCAACTCCCAGCACTCCTCACTATTGACTATGCTAGCTAGACTTGATGGGAGCTGCAATCCAACAATGTCTGGAGGTCTGCACTTTGCCCACCCCTTGTCTACACTGACTGATTCCAGGGTTCCAAGGAAGAAGACCTTCCTAATGGTACCTGGAGATTCCAGGCTTTGCTGTGCCATTCTGTTGCAACCCTTTTGCACTAGCTCTTCAGTTGTTACCAAAAACAAAATGCACAAGTGTGACAGATTGACACCAAAGTGTGGCAAAGAGATAGCTCAACAGAACCTACTTTTTGTCCCTTCCCAGGAGGTTCATTACCAGAACAAATTTTGTCTTTTATTTCCCCATTATTATTTATTTCCCACTAGAAAGTTATTTTGTCTTTTAAATTCAATTTGTTAAGCAGTTGGAAGCACCCCTAAATATGGATTTCTAAAATCACAAAAACCTTCCCCCTATGCAAAATTGTAAACTTGCTAATCTATCCTCTTTGTTCTTAGGATATTTACAAGGTATTGTTGAGTTTACCGTTTTCTGAGCCTTGAACAAAAAGAACAAATACTTTCCCCTTCCTCTCAAGAGCAGAGATTTTGGCAATATGATTTTAAATCCTTACACTTCTCTATCATTTCCCCAGAATGAGTTCTTGTGTATTTGCAAATTTCAAATGCAAATTTCCTCAGTCTTTGATTTTTTGTGCTTTCTGGATTAGGCCTAAAAGAAGTACATTGGCCCATGTGCTAAGTTCTAGATATAATAATCAAAAAATTTTTAACTTCTTTAATGAAAGGGCCTGCATATATTTTGCAAACAAAATCTGTTTTTAAAAAATATTATGTACCTTGGAAGCTTTAAGTGAGTGTGCTTAAACGCTAATAATTTCTTATTTTGGAAGTAGCTGTTTTCCATCTGAGGAAGAGCTTAATGCATAAATCCAGCATTAGTTCCAAATTCAAAAAAAGTCATGATAACTTAGGCACTCTTGAGTAGTACCAACTTATCAGAAGACAACCAGATGGCTGATTTATCCAATTACAGTTAGACCCTTGGCTACTTACTGTTAACTCTGACAATGAGGGCACAGTTTTTAGGGCTCAAAGAATCCCTGTCCTATAGCCAAACATCTACAACCCTCCCCCACAAATCCTGCCTCTGGAATAGAAATGCAAACCTTCACTTATTTCATTTTGTCACAGAAAGGTGGTGGCGGGGGGGAATCAATAACTTTCTCTTCTCTAAGGCATGATTATGAAAGCCTTTATACATTTTTGATGAAGCTTTGCATTTGTGTGTGTGTGTGTGTATGTCTGTGTGTGAAAATTTGATTTTCACGGGGGGAAAATTGACAGAGATCCTGCATCTGCTGGTTTAACTACAATGATGGAGCTATATCTGACAATGCCACCCTGTAAAAACCTACCTTTTCAGCCAAGCAGCTCCTCGGCTGAAGTCTTCCTGAGGTGTTGCAGATCAAGACATTGTGAAATGATATCTGCAGTGTTCTTCTGGTTATGAGGCACGTTGAGAACAGACAACTGGAGAGACCGTAGAGGTCATACCACAACTGCTTCCCTCAAAGAGCCCTGTGACCAGGAGACTTCATTTCCTAGCTCTCTGGTCTGCGGCACTTCAGAAACCCTTTGGCCAGAGTGCTGCCTGGCCAAAAAGGTAGTTTTTGGGGGATCATGTAAACATGAATCCCAAAAGTTGTAAGACTGTAACTCTAGCTTACAATCTCATAAATATTTAATAAGATGTCAGCCATTGCATTTTGTGCAATTTGCAATTTGTGTCTATTTTTTGAGCAAAATACTTTTTTTTTTTGACTCAATGAATTTTTTGCACAAAGTTGTGAAATGAGAAAATCATTGAAAAAAGTAGAAATCTCCTGTAGCTTGTTGAGATATCATTTATTGTTAAGGAAAAGAAAATATGTGAATATTCTTTACATTCCTACTCCAGAAGCATTTAAAGGGTTCCACTTTTGGCTAATAACCCCCACCTTGTTTTAGCCCACAGCCCAATTTTTGAGAAACTAAAAGTGATCTTCTGGAAAATTCCAGCATCACAAAGGTGGGTTGTTTGGTCCACAGAGAGTCCAGGGCTATGTGGAAATGACCACTGGAAAATCCATGGCTGCACATCCTTCCCAGGTTCTGCTTTACTCAAAACCTTTTGAAAGCCTTTTCCCCAATACTTTCTTGGTATCCTCCCATGGATTCAGAGCTGATCTGCTTCTGATTTGGGAAATCACATATTAGCTTCTTGGCCATATAGGTCGAACTGTGCTCCTGTCAGTTTGGACCCCAAGTAGGTCACTCAGTGAGCACTTTATTAGGGTTAGTAAAGCATTTTCTCTTAGGCTTATAAGATCCCCCTGTTCAAACACAGTAGTAAGGTGGTTCATTAGGAAAGGACCTATGAAACTCTGGCTAAGACTATTTAGGCTTGGTCCCAGAGTAGAACAGAAAATGATACTAAAAAGGGTCATACAGACTGATAGTAGCAGCTGAACTTTTTGACTTTGTTGAACTGCCTGGGAGATACTACAGAACTGGATGTTTTTCCTGACTGGGAGACAGAGATATAACAGGATTAGACCTTTATTTTTCTGATGTGGCTTTTGATTGGCCAGTTCAGAGATATTCTTGTGGGTCTGTCAGCTGGATGGTGACATGATCATCAGGCAGGGAAGGAATGACTCTCTTCAATTTGAGGTGTGGATCCTACATCTTAGAAGTATTCCAGAGTCTCAGGGCTTCATCACATGATGCAGGTCACTTGCACTTACTGCTGGACAATGGCGTCTTTGGCTGGGACTTACTGCATGACATCATTCTCTTCTGTTGTTCTCCCATGGGAGATTGTTTGGAAAATGTTTCTTTTTATTAACACTAAAAATCCATTAATGACCTCCTTTCCTGCTTTTGTTGCACTATGATTTCCTGTGCAAATATTCAATTGCACTTTTAATGCTGATTTTGGGTGGTCAGGTGGTATTCAGGGGGCAGGCTGTAGGTGGAGAAATGTCAGTCCACCTCCAGTGATCAGGGGAGAAAGAGAAGGGGTGGAAATTTCAATTTGATTTCTTTTCAATTGGCAAAGTAACTTAGAAACTTTAAAATCTTTTTTTCTCCATAGGAAAAAAAAAAATCCAGTGCCAAATATCTTCTCCCTGTCACCTCAGCTGGGGCCTGTCAGAGAAGCCAAAACATTGCTCACTGCCCCTCACCTCCTTTCCAGCCCTGTTTCAGAGTCTCTCTCTTTCTCATTCTGTCTCTGTTTCTGTCTCTTATCCTCTGTCTCTGTCTCACTGACACACACAATGCCTGGAAATATAAGGGAAAAACAATCTTACAGCTTTAAAAAAATTAATTAATCAATCCATTAATTTTAATATTCGTCTAGCTTCAGACTTAACTAATCGCTGGCCGATGAAAGCCAGTATTGATGAAATAGGTAGACTAGTAACTGCTGGCTTTCATCAGCCAGTGATTAGTTACGTCTGAAGCTAGAAGTCTGGTCTATCCTGATCAGGACACCCTCCCCCCAGGAATAAAAGGTTTTTTAAATGTAAGAATATTTTCATTTATATTTGGGTGTGTGTATGTTTGTACCAAACTAGGAAAAGGGGTGGGGACAATTTCTTGGAGAAGGTAGTGGGTGAGCAATCCCAAATGCTGTGTATGATAAGCTTTTAGCACAAATTCTATAATCCCAGAATCATTCTGAGGGTGCAAGACCAAAGAGAACAATCCAGATTCAGTACCGTTCTTAGGACACCACTGTTCCAGCAGGAGAAGAGCCTAGTGTGATATAGCCTTAAACTTGTTCTGGAATGTTCTCAGGATGTTCCTTCCAGAACAAAATGGATTCTTGGGCCAAATCTCAGAATACTGTCAAACACACGCATTACATATGATATACATGAACAGCCAGCCAACACGTCTGTAGTCCCTCTTTAACAGCAACCAGAACAGCAACCAGAATAAGAATGCCATGAATATAAAGAAACCCTCTGCATCATTCTCCTATTCAGCTGTTAAAAGGCAAGCAGGAAACTGGTTCTTTCTGTTCTTTCCCTTGTGGGCTCTCTCTCTCCTTAGAGAAGATCTTGAGAAGAAAATATTTATTCCAGCCTTTTCTTGCCTGACCTGTCTGGATGTATTGGAATATAACTTTCATCAAGCTGTCTAGGGATGATAGAGCTAAATGGTCCAAAGATCTTGCAGGCACAATTTTGAGAATGCCTGGTAGAATAAGCAACTAAATGCTCGTGACATGAATTACCAGAATTAACAAAATTCTGTTACTATGCTGTTGTTACTATGCTATTTCTGACCATGATAGCGGAAGTCCTATCTCATCAAACCCCTGTCCCACTAACCTACCATGGGCAAGGCATTTAAAAAGACCAGTTGACTCTGAGATGTACAGGTACTTTCAGGGTTAAATTTAAGTCTGCCTGCCCTATGATTCTAGGACACCAGAGTATCTTATCCCATTTTTTCCGTGTTTATTGTGGTAGTTCTAAAAGCCACTAGGCACGATCAGAATCCAGTAGAGTTAGACCCTTGATGAGCTGCAAGAATATATACATAATAACCCAAGAATGTAGCAATGCAGGAGGTTGCCAGCAATTTTACTCTGAGTCATGTCCCTTTGAGATGTATAAACAGAAGTCACCTTCAGTTTTGCATAAAAATGGTTTGAATCATTCATAGAGAGGTAGTAGACAGTATCAGCTAAATCCTGTGATCAAAAAGCATTTAGGAATTGTTTGCAAGCAGTGAAGCATTTATTATTTCTCTTGTTCTTTTATACAGATGCATCATGGTCAAATTGTTACATGCACCAAAAATCCTTGGAACCTGTTTGCTGAAACTGCACTGATAAGTCTAAGTTGCAGTTTGACCCATGTGTTGTTGGTAGTCAACTTTTCTGTACCACAGAGATCTAGTAAAGTGACGTGAAAGACTCATTTGCATTCTGAATGCTTGTGTCTTCCTGATGCCTTTTCCAGCTGATTCTCTAAATACTGCTGCTTTATATGATCAACAATACAATGATGATAGGGTTTATTCTAGTTGAAGGAACCAAAAAAGGGGGGGGGAAATCCAGCTCTTAATGGGAGCCTTTATCAGCAAAGAGCTCTCCTCTTCTAAAGAAGAAGACAACTTGAAATGTGAGAGCGCTTGACCTCTTCAGTATTCAGAGCTTGTTGAAGGCACAGGTCAATGTTGTAGCAAACTGTCTCCTCAACCCCTCTCAACACTTATCAAAGCCTGAGCTGATTAAAGACCCTCTGGCAGTAGGCAGGATAATGTTCATGTAAGAGAATGTGCCAATCTGTACTGTCAGCAGGATTTAGACTTTCAAGAGGCTCTTAATCGTCTTTATGTAGAGTGCATGTGCCAGTGAATTGCAGTTAATGAGTCGCTACATGCAGTAGATCTGGGTGAAAGGATAAAAACAGTAAGGTGCTGAAAATGCCACTTCAGGGCAAAAAAAACAACAACCCAGCTCATCTACAACATAAAAGCACGATGCAACTTGAAAGGAAATATTAATGTTCCTGTAATTTAAATGTTATTAAGTTCATCGGGTTTGGCCTTTATATATTTAACATTTGAATTGTTATGACTGGAACTGTTCAGATAAAAGAGAGCATCTATAAAAAGAGAGAGAGAGAGAGAGAGAGAGATGTTGTACCAAATGTATAATGAATTGATTAGAGTACTTCTTAAATGGTGTTAAATATGTAAGACATTTTTGGAGAGGGAGGTTTTTTGCTGTCTCTAAACAAGGAATGTTTTGCACCTAGCGTATTGGGAGGAAGTTCCATTTTGTACAGTGGGACTAACTTCCTAATAAATATGCTTAAGACCACAGTGTTAAAAAAATTGTATAGAGGATAAATCTATCAACTTCTATGGGATATAATTACTGTATTTGTTGGCATATAAGATAAATTCCCCCCCAAAAATAGCCTTTGGAAATGGGTTGCGTCTTATAAGCCAGGTGTGTCATTGTAAGCATTCCTTTTGCCCTCCCCCCACGCTAAGGCAAAATATGTAGGAAAAGGAAGAGGTGAAAGGAGGCTTCCCATGAGGCTTCCCCCACCCCCTCTTCTCTTATGTTTTGCCTCAGTGGGAAGTTCTCCCCACTGAGGCAAAATGCATAGGAAAGGGAGGGGCAAAAGGAGCACTCAAGCTAAGCTTCACCCACTCCACCCTTCCCTTTTATTTTGACTCCATGGGGAGAACTTCCCACTGAGACAAAATGCATAGGAAAGGAGGAGAGGGTCTAGGAAAGCCCCGCATCAGTGCTTTTTTAACCCCCTAGATCTCCTCCTCCCGTTCCTATACATTTTGCCTATGCATAGGAAAGGAAGGGAACGATCTAGGGAAGCCCCATGCCAGCACTGGTTTCTCCCCCTTGATTCTCTCTTCCTTTTTCTATGCATTTTGCTTATGCATAGGAAAAGGAGGGCAAGGTTTAGGGGATGAAAGGAGTGCTGAGACAAGGCTTCCTCTACCCACTTCCCTTCTGTTTTGCTTTGGCAGGAGTTGTCCATGCTGAGGCAAAATGCATAGGGAAGAAAGGGAGGTGAAGATCTAGGAGGTGAAAGGAACTCTCGCTCAAGGCTCCCCCTCTCTTTCCTATGATTTTGCCTTGGTGGGGAGAAGTCCCACCAAGGCAAAATGGAAGGGAAGGTGGGGGAAGTGTCTCCAGCATATAAGATGTACCGGTACTAAAAAAATATTTCCCAAAAAATAACCTTTGAAAATGGGGTGCGTCTTGTACACTGGTGCATCTTATATGCTGGCAAATACAGTACTAAATACAACATGCTGTTCAGAAGCAGTATATCCCTTCACCAGGAGTATTATTTGGGTATGAAGAGGTAGAGCTAGCCGGCTGTTAGCAAGACAGAGGGAAACTCAGTTTCAGATAGATCAGCAGCAATGGCTGGCATGCAGTGATGTTGGTGGTATAGAGGCCAAGATTGCCAGAGGCAGAGCCTAGAGCAGTGGTTCTCAACCTGTGGGTCCCCAGATGTTCATGGACTTCAGCTCCCAGAAGCCCCAGCCACTATGGTCAATGCTCAGGGCTTCTGGGAGCTGAAGTCCATGAACATCTGGGGACTCACAGGTTGAGAACCACTGGCCTAGAGGCTTTGAGAAGTGAAACCAAAGTGGAGCCAGAGTTAATGACAACTGAATTCAGTTTACTAACCAACATCTTCCCTTATGATATTTAAGTATGGTTAAGTACGTTCCAGTTAAGTAAGCTGAAGAACTAACCTTAGCTCAGAAAAACTAAGTACTGTCATACTTCACTGTATCCTGGAAGAAAAGTTATGCAGCCTCCATCACCTGTTAAAACAGGGATGGGCAATGCATGGTCTATGGATGGACACCAGTCACTTCCAGCTTGATGCGGACTATATCAGGTGTGGGGGAAAAAGTTGCCCCCTGGCTTAAAATTATCCCAGTCCTTCAAGTGTCCTTAAAAACTTCTTGTTTAAGAAGTTTTGCCCTAGCAAAACTCAGGTTTTTTTTAACAAAACTCATACTTTTTGAAAAAAGTATTTTTGAGCAAAGAAAGAAACGAAAAAGGAAGAAAAAAAGTCTTTGCACACTTGGGTTTTGTGCTGAGAGAAAAGGCATGTTGCCTCCACCGTCCCCACTGCTCCAGTTGGGCACGAAACTTGCAAAATGAGGAGTTTTACCCCATAACTTTCAGCTGTGGAAACAGAGGAAAGGAAAAGAGTTTATTGACACTTTGCAGTGTATTGCACTGCAAGACTGGATTTCTCTAGACACTTGTGAGGATAAACTCAGTTGAAAAAAGACAGACTTCTGAGTGAAATGCATAGGACTTTTACAAATCCGAAAGGGAGCATGCCCAACAGCCCAGGAAATTCTGAGGATGCTCCGTGGCAATGGAATGTTCTGTTGGAACATTGGAAGTGGAATTAGGTCAAGGAGTTTGAAGAAAGCAACAGAGAGAAACATATCAAACCTCATTGCATGGAAAAAACTGTTTGCATAACATCCATGCTCAGAAAAGACAGGGTGAAGCAACACTGTGGAGATGGTTAATACTGCTTTATAAAAGTTTCCTGCAGTGAAGTAACAAAAGCAGCACAGTACAAAATATCCAGCCCCTATATCCAAACTAGCTGCTTCACTCAGGAATAGAAAACATGTTGGTTCCACCTATTCTGCTGCTGCTCTTGCAACTAACAGCACAGTGGGTACTGGGCACTCCCTTGGATGCCCCTTCTTGGAGCAGAAATCTGGTCCCTGCAAGACAGCAAGATCATTCCTATTATTGTCAGTAAGGCAAAGTGCTCCTCCTGGATGCCCTGCCTTGCCGCCTCTCTCAGCATTCAGCTTATGGAATAAACGAGCCCACAATGCCACCTCACTGGCTCTGCACTAGCCAAGGAAGCCAGAAAACTTTCAAAAACAACCAAGGAGGAGAACAAGAAAGGAGAAAAATTTAGAGTAGGTATTTGTTTCATTTATGTGCTGCCTTTTTCCCAGAGTGGGACTCAGCGTGGCTCACAGGAGGAATCAGTTGGAACCTGACAATACATTCTTAAAAACAATTAAAATAATCGCTTAAATTTTTTTAAAAGGCAAACAAAAGGACACACCCAAATAAGAAGTCTTCCTGCAAATGAATACATGTTAAAAGTCTAATTAAACAAAATGGCCTTTGCTTTTTTTCACTTTTTTTTACTTTTCAGGTAAAAAAAGAGCACGGAGGGGGCCAGCCTAATCGCCCACAGAAGAGAATTCCAGAACAACCACTGAGAAGGCACTGATTCTCATGTCCTCACCAAGCAAGCCTTGGTGGGACTGAGAGAAAGCCCACCCCCTTAGATCTTATTTCAGAGAGTATGGGCCTAAACCACAGAGAGCTTTCTGGGCCATGACCAGCACTTTTTATTGTGCCTGGAAATGAAGCAGTAGCCAGTGAAGCTGTTTTAAGAAGGGAGTTATCTGCTTCCCATAACAGGTGCCAGTCAGCATTTTGGCCAGAGCATTTTGGACCTGCTGAAGTTTCTGAACAGTTTGCAAAGGCAGCCCCACAGACAGTACATTGCAGTAGTCAAAATGGGATATAACTAAGGCATGTGTCACAAATTCCTTGAATCTGACATTTCAGGAAACTGCCACAGCTGGCACACTAATTTTGACTGTGCAAATGCACTCCTGGCTAAGGCCAAAACCTGGCTATCCAGGCTGAGAGCTAAGTCCAGGAGAACACCCAAACTGAAAGCCTGACATTTAAATGGGAGTGTAACTGACCTCCAGCACAGACACAGTTCCTGTTTCCTGATCTGCCTTTTGGCTGACCAGGACCATCTGTCTTGTCTGGATTAAGTTTCAGTTTGTTTGCCCTTATCCAGTCCACTACTGACAGAAGAAATTGGTTCAGTACTGAGACAGATTCCTTGGAATCAGATGGAAAGGAGAAGGAGGAGTTGGGTGTCATCAGCATATTGGTAACACCAAACCCCAAAACTCTGAATGATCTCACCCAGAGGTTTCATGTAGATATTAAACAGTATGTGGGACAAAACTGGGCAGGGCATTCAACAGCACTCTCCCAGCACCACTTTCTGAGTTTGCCCTCCAAGAAGGATTGGAACTACTGCAGAACAGTGCCCCCAAATCCCATCCAAAAGGCACCCCAGGAGGCTACCATGGTAGATAATACTGAAAGCCCTTAAGAGGTCCAAAAGAATTATCAAGGACACACTCCCCCTGTTCCCCGGAGGTCATCTCCATCCAATAACAAGGCCTGAAGCCAGATATAAATAGATCTAGATCAGTGGTTCTCAACCTGTGGGTCCCCAGATGTTTTTGGACTTCAGCTCCCAGAAGCCCTGAGCATTGACCATAGTGGCTGGGGCTTCTGGGAGCTGAAGTCCACGAACATCTGGGGACTCACAGGTTGAGAACCACTGATCTAGATGATCCATCTCACCCAGAATGGAGTTGTGAGGCCACCACATGCTCCAGAACCTCACCTCGAAAAATAGAATGTTAGAGTCTGGCCACTAATTATCTAGAACAGTGGGATCCAGGGAAGACTTTTTAGTGACCACCTCACCACAGCCTCTTTTAGGCAGGATGGAAATTTCCCCTGCTGCAGTAAGGTACTCACCACTCCCCTTACCCACTCAGCCACCCCCCCCCCACCGCTAGCTGCTTTCAGGAGCCAGGAGGGGCAAGGATCCAGCACATATGTGGTGGCTGTCAGTACTGTCTACATCCTCAGTTAACCTTTGGTGGATGGATATGCATGGGAATGGGGTCTCTGTGTCCATATACCCTGGGTGAGACATATATCCTTCAGAGGGCAGTTTAAATGAGTATTTCCAAGCATCATTTCCTCCTACTTCTGTCTTTCACATTGGGAATAAACAACAAGGCTATCAACTTCATGTCTTGCTTCTGAGCTTCTCAGCACTTGGCCAGCCAGTGCTGTAAATAGGATATTAGGCTAGATAGATTAGTATCTGATAACCAAGCCAAGTGCTATATTCTAAACTGCTCATTTTCTGTGATATGCATGAATGAAATATTCTCTCATTGACTGAGCCAAGAATCCTTTTACTGGTGAGCCAAAATAACATTAGAAGATATTAATGACCAGCCCTCATGAAGGAAGAGGTGTTTTCTTTCAGAGGGGAGTCTGTAGATTTGAGTAGACTATTTTTTTCACTCTTAAATACAAACCAGTTGTAAATATTTACCCAGTGTCATGGGAATTGATACTTTTTCTTGAGCTGTGCAACAAAACCCCAAAGTAAATCAAGTTTTTGGCTCCATAGAAGAAACCAACCTCTTCACTGAGGCTATCAGGCATTCTGGCAGCTTTCGCGAGTACTCTTTTTGCTAATCTGATCTCAAGAAAACCATTAATGCTGTTTTATAAAATGCCCAGAGGATACTTTAGGAAGGTATCTCATGAATTTCTGGGCAAGAAGACAATGGAACATACGAGTGTAAAGCTAGATTTGTTTCATGATCATGAGTGTGAAGCTAATAAAGTCACCTCCTGGGAACCATAATAATTTATTACAAAGCAGAAGATAAAACACTCTAATAAAATCACAAGAAACCTGTAGTGTGCCAAATTATAGATTTTTAACATTTGGCTTATCAGCCTGACTCACTGAACTCCGTAATGCTTTATAATTTTGCTTACAGCCTATTTTATAAGACTGACTGACAGTTGATTGTTCACTGCAAGGAAGTCCAAACACCTAATCTTTTGAGATTCTGCTCTGGCACAGTTGGGCCTAGATAGATGCAGCATTTTCAGCACAGTGTGCCCCCATACCAGCAAATGTGAAAGTGGGCTGACACCTCTGCACTGGTACTGGTCGGCAGCAGATGAAGTGTAGTGCTGTCCAACAAAGCTGTTAAGTGGTAGGAGAAGAGGTATGATAGTCAAAGTATTGGGCCAGGACAGTTGAAGCTTGATCTCTGTGATATCTGAAAGTAATTTGGATTATAGTGGAGCCAATTACAGCAGCACAGGCTTTATATTTGAGATAGGATAGATCCCTTTCCTAATAACATTGCATTGGAGACCTTCTTCTCACCGAGGGAGTAAACTTGTACTTGCACTGTTCTAATTCAGGTTGTATGTGAAGCCTCATGTGACTGAATGCTGCAAAATCCCCACCCCCCAGCTTAGAAATCTAAATGTCAGGAAGCAGGAATTTAGCTGAGTCTTCTCCCTGACATTAGTTTCCTTTATGGTAGGAGTGAAGGGTGAGGATAGGGATTTGGTACTGGGGGGAAAAAAATCAGCCGCATGAATTTCCAGATGCGGTCTGTAGTGGTCCAGTCTGGATAGAGTCTAGTGTGAATTAGGACTGACAGCATATACAACTGAATGGACCTGTCCTCCTGTATGTCCAACATGAGATATCAGTGTAGCAAAATTTTTAGAACTAGCCATTCTGTGACAAAGAACCACTTCTCATGGCAAAGTTAAATAAAAACATTTGTGGTGTTTGGGAGGTCAATAGCTTGAATGGAGTGGGTGGTCAACTGTCCATTTACAAAGAACTGCTGCCATCTAGATGCTCAAATTCATGTTATGTTGATTTTCACATGGTGATTTTAGGACATTCATTTTGCTTCCAACCTGTTGAGCCCTAGGCAAAAACTACATGGCATCTTACTTATCCATTTTTACCAGACTCATGTGGATGTCCTATTGTTCTTAGATGTGGTGAAGAGCAATCGTGTCAACACTGTATGGCTCCTGGATATTTGCAGAAAGTTGTTGAAGCAAAGCTGTGATCTCAGTGATCTCTGGAGCATTCAGTCACCTTTCCTACCACCTTCTGAAAGTATCCTCAGGATACATTCATGGAGGGATAGAAATAAATATTCTAGTTATCATGCACATCGCTAAATAAATATACACAGAGAATTATTTGTTATTTGTTGATTCTGTTCAAATATGGCTACTTCCTTAGAAAATTACATTCTTCTTTCATTTTATAACATTTCATTGAGACGTTATGAAGGTAGGTACATAACAAAGAGAAAACGTATGGACCAGTTTTTCACATTAAAAACAACTTTCTAAAGCATTCTCTTTTGTTTTGCCCTGAAGCCTAATGTGATGCATAAAATCTAAAGTCTATAATGTTGCTATGAAATAGTCTAGAGAGGGAAGGCTGTGTTAAAAATAAATCAGAGAGGATACATTTTCATTTCATTTTTCCTTTAATGCTAATGCATGGCAGATCTTAGAAATGAAATTAACCTCCACTCACCAGCCCTACAGACACATACACACACATACACCCACAGGTGCAACATTTATAGATGCTGCTGAAATCCTGTCATCCAGAAGTTATCAGGAGAGATTTTATGTATCTAGAATTAATCAATACTCTAAAGCAGCAAAACACTCAGTATCTCTTAAAATTTTTGCTACTGGAACACCTCCATACCAAAATTTAATGCCATTGTTTATTGCAGGTTTTATGGGGCCCTAAGGGTACTTGTGAAAGCATATTGGAGAATATCTGTTTTCATGCATTTGGCACTGTACGTTTTTCATACTTTCACATATCAGGAAATCAGCCAAAAATGAAGCTGCTTTGAACATACTTGATGTGTTCTGAAAATGCTCTTCCTTTAATCATCATTCAGCAGATTTTCAAACAAGCTGGAGTTGTTAACCCAAAAATGTATGGAGGGAGTGCCAAAGGATAGCATGTTTCTCAAGCAACAAAAATACAAGTTGCTCCATTTCTAGCAAGATGATAACTGTGGTGTGTTCCTATATAATGGCTGGAATCCAGCATCAGGAGGCATGTATCTGACAAATAGCCCTTCTGCATGGCCAGCTGCGATGTAAGGCAGGTCATTGATGGAATTTTCCTGTCAGTGATATAGCTCGTGATCATGCTGGCTGGTGATGTAAGAAGGGCGGGGCTGCAATGACATCACGTGGAAGCATTGTCGCCGTCTGCACTCCTCTCGCAACCCTATGCAGAGATGCCATCGTCATGTGGGAAGGGCCATTGAAATGGCCATGTTATGGCAGGGGCTGTGTCACCAAAAAAGGTGGGCTTGGGGGGTAGATGTTGGTTGTCATACAGTCAGTAAAGAATTCCAACCTCTGCAATGATCAGAAAAGTGTGTTACAAGCATGTAAGTTGGATTTTAGCTATTCTAACTCACTAACAGGATGCCAACGTGTGACTGAACAAGCCAAGGATAGCACACCACTTACCCCTTTTTAGTTGCCACATGCTTGACAACCTTGCCTCACTACTTATTTTTAAATCTTTTTGTCAATCAGCAAGACAAAAGCTTTTCGAGACTGTTGGGCTGTCATACATTGTTCATGGGCAGTGTTCAGTGAAGACTTGCTGTGCTGGACAAAAGTGCTCCTATTCAACTTTACCATCTTCTGTTCAGAGGTTGCTTTTTTGGACCACAGTTCCCATAATTGCCCAGCTGGTGGTGGAATACTGTCATGCTGACTGGAAGGCTCTGGGCGTTGGCATCCAAAAAAAAGCAACTTTTCTAAGTTCTAACTCTATCTCCTAATATTCCACAGTCATGCAGTACAGTTTCCTACTTAAGAAATGCTAAGACTTTTGCAATTAAATGTTTTGAGAGTGAGAGCAATCCATTGCCAAACCTGTGTTCTTTATCCATCCCATACTTTTCTTGGAACTGCTGCACTTAAAAAACAGCAACATTGGGTTAGAGAGTAAGCTGTCTCCCAATGGAGAGCACTGAGCCAAGTTCTAACTGTATGACTTCACAAATATGCAGTTCCACTGAAAATAATAACTGAAAAACCAAAAACTTAATTTGCCTCCAAAATGTTCATAGTATTTATGGCTCCTATTAAATAGATGGAAGATGATAGAAAACAGCAGTACTCCACCATGATTCAGCCCAGAATGTGGTAACTCTTTCAGCAATGGGGGGGGGGCATGTCAGAAACCATTCATAAGACAAATTTACTTATGTTTTTCATATCTTTTTAATTAATCAGAGCTTGTAAAAGTTGATTTTCGGAACTACAACTTCCACAATCTCCCAGACACTATTGGATGAGGGATTCCAAGAGCTATAGTCAGAAAAGTAACTTTTCCAAGCTCTGGAATTAGCAAAATTCGGGTGTGGGTTTTATGAGAAAGATAAGGGTCATATTACAATGGGTGAGCACAATGAATTCATGGTGATGTACATGGTTCTCCTTCAGCCACTTTCATTGTCAGAATAACCTGTAAGACATGCTAGCCTGAGGCAGATTGGCTAGTCTACAGTCAATCCGGCTAAGAGTATGGTCTCCCGGAGCCTGGTCTTGCACTTTGATGCTACACCATGCTGGCTCTCATTGTAGATGGTTCCAGTTCTGTAACTGATTCCTACAAGCTGTGGGAAGGGAATCAAAAATCTTGATTTAATGGCCATTAAAGGATTTGTTTGATTTCAAATATTGTTTCCAGCTATTAGTAATATTTTACTTTCTCTTAAGTTTCTCTTAAGTTATCTCTGTGGTCCTCAGACCTAGCAACTTTGTTTTTGTTTCATTTGATTTATAATGGACGTTCCACTAAAACTGAGACTTCAAGGCAGGCTGCATTCAAATAGGGGCTTGGGGGGGGGCGGCTCCATCCTGCTGTTTAACCAGATGGCTTATATTAGATATGACTCCTACAAGAAGAGACACTTGTAAATTCGTTGTTAGAAAAGTAGGCAAAGCTGAAGGAGAAAGGAAACATATGTTAAATAATGTATGTATAATCTGAGAACACTTGGACTTGAAAATGTATATTTGGCTCAGAGAAAACCTTGAATATATAAATATCAATAGATACACTGAAAATGCACAACATTTTAAAATTCTGTGATACTTTCAAAAGAAACTGATATTAGAAAATGTATCATGTTGCACAAACAAGAAAGAAACCTGAGTTATCTTAAGGAATAAAAATGTATTGTGATGTAAGCTTTTGTGTGATAGAGGCTTAGGCCATTTCCACATGGGCATATTGCCCACGCTAGAGCGACCTCCCCAGGAGGTCTTCTTCACTGGGGTCTGCGCTAGAGCAATTAAGAAAAGTGAGGTTCTAAACCTCAAACTGTTCTAGCACAGACCCGGGGGTGGCGCCGTGAGTTTTATAAAAACCACCCTCAAAAGTGGTTTTTATAAAACTTACCCGCGCTGCCCCGTAGCAGCCCCCGGTCAAGAACTGCAGGGACGCGGCAGCGCGCCCCTGCAAATCTGCTCGGGGGCGGGCTTCCGGCTGGCGCACCGTCCTAATTGGCAGAGCGCCGCCGGAAGCCGCCGGCCGCCATTTTGGGCGCCGCCAGGAGCCACGGAGTGCTGCCGAGCGCCGCCGAAATTCGGCGGCGTTTGGAACAGCAGATCCGCGCTCTTCAGAGGGATGGAGCAACCCACTCTCGGGTAAGCTCTGCCCCTGCGTGCGCGGCCCCGTTTCGGCCCCCCCCCGTGAGGAAAGGGCCATAGTTACATGCACAAAATGATTATCTGTACCTGTAAAATGATTACTGTCTAATTCAAGGGTGGAGCCAAAGGCCAATTTTACCTCTCAGACCCCCACTCCCAGCCCTGCACGGGGGTACTCCATTGTTGGCAAGCCCATCAGTCTCAGCTTTCATTGTCATAATAGTGACTGAAAGTGATCTCATGTCACTTCCTGTTGCCATTTTGCTAGGGATTGCAGAGAAAACTGAGGTATTTGGGAATAGAATTGGGTTCTGGGGTAGTTGTAGGGTGTGGGTATCTTAGCTTATTTTCCCACAAGGAGGTCTGTGTGCTTTGGGGGGAAATTGCCAAAAAAAACCCTGCAAATTTTTTTTTAAATGGGGTGGCTTGGAAGGCTTGTTGCAGGGGCTTCAGATGCCAGATAGGGTTTGCAGACTGCAGTTTGCCCATCCATGGGCTAGTTGATGCTTGCTAATAGGGAATAAGGAGATTTCATGCAGTGAAATAAAAAAGGCTAAGAACAGGTATTGCATTGCAAATATTCCACTATGGACCCAGAACAGCCATTCTGTAATTTAGGGACTGTAGTACCAAAGTGACCCTTAGATAGTAATGATCTGATGATGGCCCTTAAGAGGGCTTGACATAGCATTCTGATACTGCAGAGGGAAGCCTTGTTTCCCCAGAAGTATTAAGAAACATTAAGCTTTTACATGTTATGCTGTTTCTTTAGATCCTTGCTGAAGTGACAATCCCAGACTCCTACTGGCCAAACCACAAGCTTCCTACATTGCTATTAATGGACCTGTTCCAAAGCAAGTTTTGGCACAACATTTTCCATTTTCCCCCATTAGTGTAATTTAAGATTAAGGTACAGAAATTGACCTTAGCCCACAGGTTTGCCTTCAAAAACTGAAGACATTCTGGTGCAGTTTGTCACAAGGCTGCATGGAAAAGCCAAATATTAATCGTTGCTTATCTAAAAGACTGTTCACATGTAGAGACCACTCACAGAGCTTTGGAAGTTTCTTTTTAAAAGTAATTAATTCATATTAACTAATTATATTCTTTTAAAAGTAATTCATGGCTATTGTTCATTTCAAAATAGAAAAAGCAAATTATTGTGCTAATAATTGTGTGCGTCATTTTTAATCCTACATTTTAAAAACCCTTAAGATCAATAAAAGAATACCATAAACATTGGAACAATCCTTTAGATTGATAAAGGAATCCCATAAACATTAGAACAATCCTTTCAAAATGTTCTACAAATGCCTTAGAATGCCTTTGAAAAGTAACTTTTAAAAGTGAACAGAAAATATAACTTCAGTAAAGAAATTTCCTTACAACTTCTTACATTTTAAATGTACCTCCATTTCACCATGGTTTCCCCCAAAGTAAATTGCTCCATGTGTGTATATGTGCCTTCAAGTCACCTGCTGACTTATGGTGAAAGCCCTATGAAGTTTACATAGGGCTTTCTCAAGCAAGAGGTGGTTTTGCCAGTTCCTTCCTCTGAAATATAGCCTATAGCACCAGGTATTTATTTATGGTTATTGTGTGCCTTCAAGTCATTTCTTTCTTTTTTTTATTTAAAAACACCATTCCTTAAAATTACATCCCTCCAAAACGTTATTTGAAATTTATACCGTCTTGACATAACATTTCCATTTAAGAAAAATTAAATTACATAAAGTTTTCCAAACATACGAAAGAATATACATCAATTCCACACTTCTTATTTAGAAAAAAGATCTTCCTTTTAAAATTCTCCCTATACCACATCGAAACTTCCTTTACCTCCTCTAATTCCTAATCTGTGATGTCTTCACGTTTCTCAAATATCACCTCCTGAATGAGGGCCCCCCCCATTTCTATTTACACAAATATATAATACAAAATACCGTAATAATCATATTTATATTCTGCTTAATGTATTTTATGCTTCAAAAGTCCGTCGACCTTCATAATTTATTCATATTTACCTTAACTCAGTACTTAATATCTTAACCTTACCACTATTCAATTTTCTAGCAATGACTGGAGTTTCTCTACTTTATTCCATTCTTCTTCATTCTCATTCTGATTTTTACCTCTTAACAACATTGTTAAATTATCCATTTCTTTGTATTCCATCACTTTAACTATCCAATCCTCAATCTTCGGAGTCTGATCGTTCTTCCATTCTTTTGCAAAGACGATTCTCGCCGCTGTTACCATATACAAAATAATTTTCCAGTACTTATTTCTATCTCTTAGTACAATTTTGTTCAAAATATTCAATAAGAATAATTCTGGAGTGGTATCTTTATTTCTAACACTTCTTGCATTGTTTCTTGTATTTTCCTCCAAAACACTTTTGCTTTATCGCAAGTCCACCAAATATGATAGTATGTACCATTATCTCTACCACATTTCCAACATTTATTTTCTTTTAATTTGTATATTTTACTTAATTTGACTAGGTCTAAATGCCATCTATACAACATTTTTAAGTGATTTTCTTTCAAATTTTGAGCGGCTGTGAAATTATTCGTATCTCGCCAACTTCTTTCCCAATGGTCTAACAGTATCTCACATCCAATATTTTGTGCCACACGATCATATTTGGTTTCACTTGCTCAGGCTCCAATTCCCTTTCTAAAAGTATATTATAAAATTTGGAAACCATTTGTTTATTCGAATCGAAAAAAAATTTCTCAAATTTTTCCTCTTTCATCTCTACATTTACACCTTCTGTCTTTTTGTCCATAAGGAACCTCTCTTTTAATTGTCTGTACAAAAACCAATGACATCGAAATCCTGCTCCCTACTCCTCCAATAATTCTCTTGACTTTAATTCTGGCTCATGATTTCCCTTCCACGATTAAATCTTTGTACCATATCAGTTTTTCATCAGGATTTCTCCATCTAGCATAAAATGCTTCATGGGGGAGAATCCATAATGGGATTTTCCGATAGAATTTTTTCTTAATCTTTCGCCATATTAATAGTAGAGGTTTCCTTATAAAATGGTTAAGAAATTCTTTATCAAACTTTTCTTTTCCATACCAGACGTAGGCATGCCAGCCCATCCGCATTCCAGAACTCTCTAAATTTAACATTTTCTCATCCTGTAATATCACCCAATCTTTGACCCACATTAAAACATTTGCCTGAAAATACAGTCTAAGTCTGGAAGACCAGCACCTCCTTTCTCTCTTTTCTCTATTAATGTTTTCCATTTTATTCTTGGTCTTCTCTTATTTCAAATAAAGTACGTTAATTCTTTTTGCCATTCTTTGATTGGTTGTTCAGATGTTAAAATCGGTAGATTTTGAAAAAGAAACGTTAATCTCGGCAAAATAGTCATTTTAATTGCAGCAATTCTTCCCAACAATGAAAGTTGTAAAAACTGCCATTTATTAATAAGATGTTTAATTTCCTTCCAAATGACTTTATAATTATTTTCAAACAGTTCATTGTTCCTTTTAGATATCCAAATGCCCAAATATTTAACTCTTTTTTCCAGTTTAAATCCAGTTACTTGAATTATCTCCTTCTCTTCATCTAATCCTACATTTTTGGTCAAAATTTTCGTCTTTTCCTTATTAACTAAAAATCCAGCCACTTCTCCAAATTGATTCAACTTTTCTAATAATTTCCTAATAGATTCCTTCGGATCTTCTAATACGACAACCAAATCATCAGCGAAAGCTTTAATTTTATATTCATACTTCTTTACTTTACATCCTTTAATCTCATCATCCTTCCTTATTGACGGTAACAACACTTCCAAAATAATTATAAAAAGTAAAGGTGATAAAGGGCAACCTTGCCTAGTCCCTTTCTTAATTTCAAATTTCCGAGTCTTTTCACCATTTATAATCAAACTAGCTGTTTGTCCCTTATTCAAGTCATTTCTGACCTATGGCAACCCTAAGGCAAACCTATTATAGGGTTTTCTTAGCAAGATTTGTTCAAAGCCTTTGCCTTCCTCTGAGGCTGAGAGAGTGTGACTTGCCCAAGCTCACTCAATGGGTTTTGATAGGCTGAGCAGGGATTTGAACCCTGGTCTCCAGAGTTTAGTCCAACTCTCAAACGCCTGGCTCTCTTTTCCTTGTGACCACACATTTAGATTGGCTCCTTCTCATCCAAAATACCACAAAATACCTTGACACTATGAAATAGATCTCTCTGTGAACAAATAAGGAGCTGTGAAGGAGTGGGGCTCCCCTTTAAAATAAGTGTGCATTTGTGTGATAACCATCCAGTATTTCACAGATGACTACTGGGACCATGCGTCCAAGTAACATCAGAGTGTGATCAAGATGTCAAGAGTTATTAATGGGAAAGAACACACAGGCTAGGAGAGGCTGCAGGGCAGGCTGTCTGAGTATTCCAGGAAGGGAAGGACTCTTCTCCCTGCTCTCCTCTCTTCTCCCTCTACTGAGATGAGTGCAAATTACTTTTGCCCTTTGAACTCTATTTGTACCAATGGAAGTAAGCTGAGGACAAAGGGGGAAAGTGGGAGGAAAAGAAATTGGGACTTTTTAAAGCAGCTGAGAGGGAGGATTATATGAGACTTTCCCTGCTGAATTGGGACAGTTAGAGGGTATGCTGTGTGTGTATAGTGTGAGTGGGCCAGGAGCACAGCATACTACTTTTTGCATATGTAACCATGGTATAGCTACTGTATGTCACAATTGCTTCAGGTTGCTTTCTTCATAGACTCAGAGTACTTAGGGTTCAGAGGAAGCTTCCATTTTCTTCCCTAGGATTTTTGTGAAACAAGAATAAACACAATAGGGTCAATATGTCTGTTATTCTGTATTTCACATAGAGAAACTAAAACCAGTTGATCTTTGCAAGGTCATATGTAAACCCTGAGCGCTTTTGAGAAAGCAAAAGCACATATCCCTTTGGATGAGGGTTTCAAAAGAGGAGCAGCATAACTCATTACAATACCCAGTGTTCAAAGCTTTCAAAGTTAACAAGACAGAAACTCTTGCCAGTTTCTCTATGAACACAAGCCTTTTTTTCTATAAACATTGCTGTTCCTGTTTATGGCTTAAAATATATCCCTTGGGCCCAAACCCATTGTTTCAGTCTTCAGTTGTTGTTAGGGAAAATTAAAAACATTCTTATTTCTCCAGGAGGACTGAAACACTCCAGCCTAAAGATATACAGAAAAAGGACACGGTCCTATAAAAATCTCTCCTCCTTACTAGCTAGGTGTGTTTTGTTTGGAATGATGCACCTATTTGTTTGGCAAGCTTTCTTCCAAGGAGCCCCAAGTGCCAGATATTCTTGAACATAGCTAAGGTGCCCTCTGAAACTGCCTGTGCTCTCCATGGATCCCAACCACTCTTATTTTCACTATCAGAGCAAGACAGAGGGCAAGTAACAGCAACAGTGTGTGTGGAGGGGTGGTAACAGTAGGAGGTGAGATCACACTTTGCCTCTTATCTGGGACTACCACAGCCCAAAATTGGAACACTGAAACCTGTTAGGAATTTCTCCCACAGTGTATTCCATGGCAGGGCAAATTAAAAGGTAGATCTCTTGGCAATGGTATCAGACTCCCAACAGTTTACTAAGAGCGACTAAAAATCTAAGCCAAAGAAAGAAAGAAAGAAAGAAAGAAAGAAAGAAAGAAAGAAAGAAAGAAAGAAAGAAAGAAAGAAAGATCCATCCCACTTGTCTTTATCCTTGTCTTTGACCAAGTCTTTCCGAAGTTCTATTGACTAATTAATCAGTGGTCTTAGACCCAGTCTTTGTGCAGCTTTTTGAGACAGTTCTGTTGGAATCTGTGAGTCACAGGAAGTCACACGGAGATTTGTAAATACAGGTTATTCCAGTCTATAGTTCATGTGTTGAAACAGGAGATTGGACCTATTTCCTTGATCAGTATTTTCCATCTAGCTCCTCTCCCTTCCTCTGCTCTTCCTCCGCCTACTAGTCTGAACTCCATGCTAGTTGATGATCCTTGGATATCTAGTTTTTTTAAAAAAAATCTCACAACTATGAAATCTGTCCATCTTTGTCCAGATTTGGCACAGATTTCTCAAAAAACAGGTTCACATGTATAATAATGTTCATTGAAAATGCAGTGCTGAAAACCTGTTGTAAATCAGTAAGGATTGTGAGGTGCTTGCTTATTTTCCTTTCCTACATAATTTAACAATTTACCACATTAAATAAACTGGTAAATTTTGTCTGAGTCCTACCAGCATAAGTTTCTGAAAGCTGTTGAGTTATACCACAGTTCTCTGCCTGTTGTAAAAGCTCCTTGTGCAATTCAAAGGCAGGAACATTTCTACACTAGCATGCTATGATTCAATCAAATATCAAACATTCACTGTGTTATTTATTGCTTAGTTTTGAACTGTCATCATGGCAAGAACTATCTATACTAGAACCCTATGCTGAATTATTTCTTGACCTTTCTGTCAACCTGTCAAAGTTGCCAGTTGTTCTGTAGAATATGGGCATGTAACTGAGTCTGTCAATTGAGAGCTACTTTATCTGCTGAAGCTTCTATCACTTTCTCCCATCTTTTTGAATTTCAAGTAGGTTTTTTCTCTTTTTCTTCACAGAGGTAACTGAACGGTTATCACATGATTGTGCCTTTTAGTTACACTTGAACTGCTTCAAATTATTGCTCCTGGCATGAAAGGCTACATATCATGGTGCGAATGCTCCAATTCATCCAGTTTCTTTACCCTGCTGCTCCCCCTCCCCGCCATGTTCGCCTGTTGAAATTATTTTAATATATATTTCAATGAGAAAGCCCCTCTCCCTTCTGTATACAGCTGATGCGATTTCCAAGAAGCTGTTACGCATGACAGAAACCATATGCTGAAGGCCTGTCCTGGCTGCATGTGCAAAGCATCCATCAAAATGCAGAGGAGCGCCTCTGATTTCTGCCACACGTCTTGCACAGAGTGAGAAATTGGTTTGATGCTCTCTGAGTAATGAGCCACAAAATTAGCATTATGGGTTTTAATTGTTATTAATGCCTTGTACTAGCACTTGCTGTTTTTTTGTTGTGTGCCCATCGTATTTTTTCTCCTTTCCATATTTTGCCTCATTGTGTTGGCCAGTGTTGTTTTGAGAGCTTAACCGTATGCTGGTATACACTCATATATACTAGTCCCAGAATCTCCTCTTAACGCTAATCTACTTCACAAGGTTGCTGCAATGATATTATGTACCATGTGTACAGTCTTGAACTTCCCTGAGGAAGCACAAAATAAAAGTATCATAAATAAATAGAAGAAATAAACTGTGAGTAATGGGAGATAATAAAATGTACTTCTCTGTGAAAAACAACAACAATAAAAAAAAAATCTTTTTCTTCCCTGCTGAATAACTCCAAGGAAACCTTACATTTCTAGGTTTAGATAGAAGTCTTCTGGTAGGCAATGCTCTAGGACAGCTAGAGTGTTGTGCTGACACTGCAGTCCTGCAGTTTATCATCAACTACCCATCTGTGGATTATGGGATTGTGGGAAAGGGGTGCTTTGTTGGCAAAGAGGAGGTCTGGAGAAACCAGCAGAAAACTCTGCCAGCATAGATGTACTATCCGTGGTGTTTCTACTCTTGTTGTTGTTGTTGTTATTGTTGTTGTTGTTGTGTGCTTTCAAGTCTGTTTCTGACTTACGATGACCCCAAGGTGAACCTATTACAGGGTTTTTCTGGAGCTGAAGGGTGTGACACATCAAGGGTCACCCAGTGGGTTTCCATGCCCAAGCGACGAATTGAGCCTTGGTTTCCAGAGTCAGAGTACAAGGCTCAAACCACTATACTTCACTGGCTGCTTCTGCTCTGGTAGAGATGAAAAATAACATGTTAGGAGCAGATCAGATAATCCAGTGGGTTAGTCCAGTCAAAAAAAAAACCACTTACTTCTCCAACACTCCTAGGAAGGAGCAAAACTACACAAACTTTGGAGCTGCTTTGGTTAGTTTTCCTCCCATTAGTATTAACAAAAATTTAAATTTGAATAGGGTGGTAAAAAAAATCCACTGAAAATCTGCATCCTGGCCTACTCCATTTTACCCAGTATATACCAGCTGGACTTGGAAAGAGGCAGTTTCTTCACCACAGAACCTCCCTTACCATGATAGAATTTCTCTGTTAGTCTTGGGAAGCCCCAGTGCAGAACTCTGCTTGGTTGGCTGCCTCATGGCCTACTCTATTTCATAAGGTTGATGGGAGGTAGTCACATCAAAGGGGATTTAAGATGACAGTCATTGGCTGTGCTGTGTTGTGCTCTGTAGCAAAGCGAATGATTGGTTCCAGATTAAGTTGCCAGTGACAGCAGGCATTCAGAGAGAGACCTGTACATTTGTGCGTACTTTGCTGCCCTTTGAATTTGACTAACAGCTCTTCATGTGAGTGGCCCTGAACCTCAGTGAACCTCATGGAGCTTATTGGCATGACTGGCCCTGCAGCTGACCTGTTAAATGCAATACTGCATGTGTGAGAATCATTAATTTGGTTTTTTTTTTCCAAAGGAAGGCAAAAATTTTAAAAAACAGCAACATTGTTGTCATTTGCACAGAAATCAGTGTTGAACTATGAAGGATAGGTCTCCATGAGCTGCCCTGCTCATGTCTTGTGAACTTAGGGCTGTAGTTTCCTTGACTGAATCAATCTACTTGTAACGTGGCCTTCTTCTTTTCCTACTGCCTTCCACTTTACCAAGCAATATCACCTTTTCCAGTGAGTCATATCATCTCATGATATGAGATATGAGGACTGAGAGTTTTGTTGATGTAGAGAAGACATGAGACACGGAACGTTTAGGTAGAGCTGTCAGCTAGAGGAAAGTATACAGCAAAACCATGAAAACAGGAAGGGTAGGTGAAAAAGAACAAGAAGCACACAGAAGAGGGCAAGAACTGAGACAAGCAGAGACATCTCACTGCTGTTAAGGACTGGAGTAGATGGTTGAATGTCACACTGGGGCAAGAGACATGATTGCTCCAGAGTCTGAACAAAAGAAGCAGAACAAAGCAGAAGATAGGCTTAAGCAGAAACATTAGTTTTGGAGCTGTGGAGCGTGAGAAGAAAAATAGGTGCTGACAAAGTAGTGCTGAGGTAAACTATCACAGCAAGCCAGTGAGCAAGAAAAGTGATAACAGTAATGCTCAACAGGAACTGGACAAGCAAGAAAATTTTGGAGGCCTGGCAGTTGTGAAACTAGCAGCCAAAAGGTGATAGAATACAGAATGGAGGGCTGAATTTTATACACTGAATTCAACTAACTAGCAAAGTCATTGGTTGAAGGCTTCTGGCTACCATTTAATTGCCTTGTGATTGTTGTTTGTTGGCTTGCCAGTTGTTACTTTCTAAGTACTGTAGTTTGTTTGGCTGAAACATAAATCCAGAATGATGGAATTGCTACTATATCATTAGGACCTCTCTAAAACACCTTTTCTTCTAGTATTAGTGCTTCAGGCTCTCTTGTCAGCAGCAATTGATTCAAACAGAAAAGACACCTACTGCAGAATTCAACGCTGAACAGAAAATATTTATATACATAGATTGGTGCAGTTTCCAAGGCACCCTTTTCAACACTTTTCATTTTTTGAGGTAGAATTAAAGCCATAGTAAATGGACATGCTTATTTTGTTTCTTGTTAATGTAAGAAATGCATGAGCAAATCGATTTGACTAATCAATTTCTTGATGCATTTTTATGTAAAGGATTTGCATTATTGTGAAACTTCATTTTCTGGAAGTTATCAGCTGCAGGAAATAGTCAACAACTCTACTCAGCTAGTTGAACAGCCATCAAAAAGAAGAAAACTATTTAATAGACAGGGCTAGGATAAAAAAAGGTGGTGGTGGTAGTGGTAGCGGTGGCCTTATACTTACAGTCCTTTCTCCACATTATGGGTCTCACCTTCATGAATTTGATTATTTGCAAGGCGCATACATGCTTCCCCACATTCTCCTCTTTACATCCCCTTGCCTTTTTCCCAGGCTTGTGTGCCTTTCTTCTCTGTTCCTGGGAAAAAGGCAAAGGAATGAGAGGGGGAGCACTGGGCACAGAGAAGGAAGGTGCACACTTCCCCCCACATTCCCTTGCCATTTGCCCAGGCACGGAGAACACACACAGGGGCAAAAGGCAAGGGAATGGAGGAGAGGGCACATTCCCCCCATTCCTTCTGCCTTTTACCTGGGTGTGGAGAAGGAAGGCATGTGCACCAGGGCAAAAGGCAAAAGAATGGGAGGAGGAACCCCAAAAGGAAATGGGAGGGGGAACATGGGAGGAGTTACTCACAGTTTTTTCCCCCATTTCTGTGAGGGTTCTGTGCCCCGAACCCTCATGAAAGTGGAGAGACCATGTATTTGTATCCCATCTTGTTCCCAGAATTGGGCCTCGAGACAGCTTACAGTTTAAAAGAGCAATAGCGTTAAAAACATACAGAAAGTGACCATTAAAGTAGAATTAAACTACTTGCAATACTAAAATGTTTCAGATCTCTAGTTAAAAAATAAAATGCAATTTAAAAGATTTTAAAAACTATTAAAAACAGTACATTTTAAAATGATATACCACCTCCCAACCTGTTCTTTAAAAACTTTCTATTTTATGGTTCATCTGCCTAGGATTATTTCAAACATAAGAAAAAGAAGTTTTGCTGTTGCATGCATTTTCATCAAGTGTTCACAGAAATGTTTCCACGTCACTAGAAACACCTCTTCACTACATGCACATTGATACTTTTAAGAATACAGTAGGTCCCCGGTATCCGCTAGACCAATATCCATGGTTTCACTTACCCACAATCTGCTCGAGGGCTGTGGTCCTTTCTGTGCACAGCCAGGTCCCCTGTGCCTCTGTTGGCCAAGGAAGGAGTCTTCCTCCTTCCTTGGTTGAGAGAGGCTTGCAGCAGGAGCCATTCATTTCTCTCAGCCAGGGAGGAAGCTAGGGAGACTCCTTCTTCTGCCAGGAGAGGCATGGGAAGCTTAGAGGCACAAACCCACCCGCCTCTCTCAGCCAAGGAATGAGACAGAACTTGGTATTGTCAGCAGTTTTTGGCATCCATGGTAAGTTCAGAACATATCCTCCATGGTTATGGGGGACCTACTCTATATTTAAAATAACATAGATGTACATCTAAAATGTAACATGCAAAGTGGTTGCCAGCTATAGGTAAAGTTTTTTTTTAAAGACTATTCTAGCTAGCTTAGCGACCATATGTACTCCAATGTTCTAAGTACAGTCAAATGTTCTAAGTACAGTCCCTGAAATCTCCTGAAAGATATTTACCTAGCAACTATAGCAGATGGAAAGACCTTATTTTATGTTTATTTGTAATATCCCAACTCATGGAAAGTACCCATGTGAATATTTCAATATGCTGTGTTATTGTTATTTTAATTGTTTTCTAGTGTGTTTTCTAAAATTTCGGTTTCTTTGCTCCCATTATAATTTTAGCAGCTGGGTGGGGAGCCCAGCATTGGTTAGCATTTGGATGGGATACCAGCAATAAATACCAGGTACCCCAAGCTATGTTTCAGAGGAAGGAACTGGTAAAACCACCTCTGAAGTTTGTCTAAAAAACCCCAATAAAATCCTTGGGGTCCCCACAAGTCAAAGGACAATTTGGTGGCATATATACACACAGGAACTTTATGTGGAGGGGCCGATTTTCTGCTCCAGGCTCTGTACAAACTTTAGAAAATGCTCCCAAATGAAAGAAACAAAACAAAAACCCCAAAGTGGTCAGAAGTCTACTTCTAGTTTTCAAAAACAGGATTTTGTTTTGTTTTTTACTGGTAACCTGGACAAGGAGGAGATAAAACTTAGTGAAAATTTGAACTGACATACCTAGAAGTTTTCGGGAACAGCAATTTATTTATTTGCCAGAAAAACTGTCATGTAGACAAATGTTGAATTCTATCTACTATTCCATCATCCAAGAACAGTTCATATAGTCTGCAGTACTTGAGCTTCTGTTGTATGAACTGACCCAGAAGTACACAGATAGGCATGTAAATCATGAATACATGAGGATGAATAATTACAGTAATTTTCTCCCTGTTGTGGAAGAAACAAATATTACTCCATAGTAATAATCTTCCCTTATTCAAACATCTCAAAGTGTTCTAGAGCAATATTTCTGCAGTTTTTGTGCAAACTGATTTTTTGTGGAGAAAGCAGGGCAGAGAACCTGCACTAAGAAACATAGGTATGACGAAAGACTTCCCACATTGTAACTATGTCTCTCGATGAGATCTCCCTCCAAATCTAACTTAGAAACCAGACAGCCCCACCAACACAGGCATTTCCAAGATGCTGGGAAGCAGGGCAGTTAGAGAAGATACATCCAGACCTCCACTAGCAGCAAGATGCTTTGCAACAGGCAGTTGCAACAAGGATCCTGCAGCTGCCTGTCACAGCTGGGAGAAGGCTGGACACTTAACTCATTCACTGCCCCCATCCCTAAGTTAGTCGGGCTTCCTAACTTCTAAGGTAGGATTTGGAGGATCCCTTTGGATATTGAAATGGCGCAACATCTGTAAGTATTAATTCCAAATTTTACAATGTTTTGATTTTTGTGAACAAAACAAAACAATATTTTTTTTCTCTGCAGTGTTTTTCACAATACTTTGGGAACTGAATACCAAATGCCTGCTGGTCTAGTAGATTTCCAAAAGAGCTTTCCCAACTCTTGGGACCTCCCCCGTTTTTCTGAGCCAGGAATGAATAACTATTAATATTCTTTCCATTCCTTTAGAAGAGAAAGGAAAAGAGATAGAGAGAGAACGGTGGAATTAAACATGTGCTAGCACTTCTTTCCCTGTCATTAACTGTCCACCCTGTAATTTTCCAGCTGGTAAACAGTAAGTGGTCTTACTAAATGCTTCATACATGATTCTAAGCTATTTTGTTGCCCTTTAGGCTTAGAAAATAAATTAACTAAAGCAGGCAAGGTGATAATTTTTATTTAGGCTAATTCCCCAGCAAAGTGCAAGACTTCAAATTTTCATCTAAGCCAATAGATATAGATGATATAGATATAGATATATAAACTACTCTGACTTATCACTCTTTACTTGACTAACGGAAGCTGGTCCAAAAAAGGCAAGGTATCCAATTTGCATCTTAAGGATATTTTTTAAAAGAAGAAATCTGTAAGAAGGCTAGCACATGCTTTTTGAAAGATGGCAAGCCTATATTAAGTGTTCTATGGGAGAAAAAGATGAATCAGGGTAGTAAATATGTTTTGGAAATAGAATTTTTAGCAGGTCAGATATCTAATACACAGTTTACATGTGTGTTTGATGTTTTATTGAGCAGTGTTATGAACTGAAAGGAGAGTGGGTACTTGCATGATCAAAAGTAGACAGCTAAAAATTTACAAAACTAGGCGATAGAATCTGAAAAATCTTTAATATTTTATTAGCACCAAGCATCAGAGGAAAGTGAATAATTTTCATGAGGGGTCATTTTTCTTCTTTGATCACCCTCTCTCCCGTGTTTTATGAGGATTTTCTTAATATGCGATTGGCCTCGTGTCACCACTCTGGGGGTCAACAACACTAGAAAATAATACTGGTAATGGCTTTTACAATAGTGTGGCATTGTACCTGCTTAGTCTATAGTAAAGAAAACTTGCCCCAAGTGTTATAAATATCCTTTGCATAACTGATCACCTTTACACAATGTTGGGTTTATTACATAATAGCTAGACTTAGATTCTGCAACCAGACAATTCAAATTATGAGCTGAACTATGGATTCTGGTATAAAATATGCTGATTTTTTTCTATTTTGCATAATTTATTCAACTTCTGATGATCGTGAGAAAAAGCAAAGGATTTTACAGGAAGTTGAACTTTGCAGAAGGTTGAAAGTTCAGTTACTTTGGCTTCTGGGGTTTTGATGGGCATTACCCATACACTTCCAAGCACATCTTCATTACTATATAAAACATAGCTTTGCATGCAGCCGTAATGGAGAGAAACTTGTATTTCAACATACAAGTTGAAAGTTGTTAACAAGGTGAATTCTACATCTGGTAACATATTCTGGTTGGTTTCCTGTTAGTGACATATGTAGGTATAAGTCTGCCTTAGACCTGTGTATGTCTTTTTGTTACTGTTGTAGAGCTAATTATGATCTTCCATCCTCTGCAGTGAGCAAAAAAATTCACCATTTAGTTTCTGCAACCCCATCCACCAGCCATTCTGTGGTTGGAAGAGAGCAGGAGATTCAGCCAACGATGGCATCACTCTCCACCGAAAAACAGGGACACAGCCAAATGCTAATCCTGTCCCTCCCACTCCATGAGTTGCAGAACAGCTGTGGATGCGGGGGTGCAATGGTTAAACAGTTTGAGTTTGGAGGGGTGATATGGCTCTACGTGAAGAACAATTATTCAAGATGGGTCCTTCAAATGTTTGGGGCTTCAGTGGCTTAGCGAGCATGTCCAGTGCTCAGGAATTTTGGGAATTGAAGTCCCAACCATTTGGGGGATCAGAGTCCTGATAAACACTTCCTTATATTATCTTGGCCTCTGTTAACTCTATAAAATCATGACCTGCACATATCCCTGTGTGTATGTAGGTATATACAGTAGGCCATTCACTTTTGTGGGGGATAGGGAAAAAGAGCTCCTGTGAAAGTGAAAAAAACACAAATAACCGTGGGCCTTACTCACTGGGGGTAGGGTGGGCTCAGGAGACAGCCAGCAGGGACAGAGCTTCCCTGCTGGCTTTCTCCTCGCCTTCACCGGATTGCGTGGGTGGGGGCTAGGAAAAGCTAGCGGGGAAGCTCTTTCTCCTGCACCTCCTCCCACCTGTGCCATCGGGATCGGGTGGGTGGGGGTGAGGGGAAAGCCAGCAGGGAAGCTGTCAGCAGCGGCAGAAGGAGCACAGGGAATGGGTAATTGCCTTCCCTGCACCTTCCTACTGTTGGCCCAGGCCAGGGAATGGGAGGAAGAGAATGGCAGGTAAGCGGGCACCTTGCGAATAATCAAATTCACGAAAGTGAAACCCATGAATGTGGAGTGAGAACTGTATAGACACAGAGAGGTGGGGCGGACCGGGCACTGTGTCTCCCACCAATACAACTGTACACATACCCCGCGCTTGTTTGGGCTCTTGTTCTGCTTAAATGAACTTTCTTTGGTTCCTGCTGCCACCCGAGAATGAAGACATTGTGTCTGTAGAACCCAGCATTTGGACTAATCTCCTGGAAAAATACATGTACTTAATGAAATGAGAAGCCCCCTCACTACCTAATGGTCAGTCAACGAGGGCAGTTTTATTTAAGCAGGATTGTGTAAGTTTCTTGTTTTATTATGTATCATATTATTTTAAATGCTTCTGTTGATTTTATTGCAAATGGTTGCAATTTTATGATGGATTTATTTTGTTCTGCTGTATATTGAAGTTTTTGAAAGCTGCCTTCTGTACTGTGGTGGTAAGAGCAGGGAGTAAATACAAAAATAATGATATAGTTTTTAAACGAAGGTATTGTAATTGGTATAATAATGGTAGATGATATTTTTTCTTTTTTGCTGCAGAACCCCTCTCAGCTTCCCTATGGAAAAGCTCTCTATGCCTATGAAGGGAAAGAGCCAGGTGATCTCAAGTTTAACAAAGGAGATATTATTATACTGCGGCGAAAAGTAGATGAAAATTGGTATCACGGGGAACTGAATGGAAATCATGGCTTTTTCCCAGCAAGCTATATCCAGTGTATCAAGCCCCTTCCACCAGCTCCACCTCAAGGCAAAGCACTTTATGACTTTGAAATAAAGGACAAGGATCAAGACAAGGACTGTTTGACCTTCACGAAGGTAGAATTGTTATTTTGCTTCCCAGTTAATTTATGTGTGTCTCAAAATGTGTTTATTATGAAGTATCGAGGACTATGAGAGTGGCCCACGATATGGTTGTACTTTAATTATTCAGGAGCACATTGTAGATTTGAGGTTGCATTTTGAAGATGAAGGGGAGACATCCTCACAAAGAAGTACAGTATGTCGATCCTAGAAGTGATTTTTAGCCTTCCCAGATTCTCACATGCATGAGTTAAGATGCTTAAATCTTAGTAGGCTGATAAGATAGGATAGGATGAGAATCTCAGAGTTAGAACAGAATACAAAGATATCAAATGGAACTCCTTGCTATAGCAGTACTACTGAAGAACTGCACCTTTCAAATCAGCTTATATGTTCAGGCCAAAGAGCTTGGAAAAAAGTTCAGTAACAATAAGCATGAAATTATGAATTCCAAGCTCAGTCTTCAGCTTTTGTTTGCCTGTCAGACTTTTTGCTGCAAGCATTTGGCAGAGCTTTCTTGGTAGTGGTGTCCCAATTATGGAATTGCTTTCCATGAGAAACCCAGCTGTATGCCACACTCTTGTCTTTCATGCATCAGTTAAAAGCATATCTATTTGTACAAGCTTTTTGGGGAGTAATGCAAATCATAACTTGGTCTTTGATATCTTTTGTTTGTATTGCTTTTTGGCATTTTAGCAAATATTTGTAATTTATTATGATTTGTGGTTTTAAGCATTTTAGTCATTTTGTGGTTTTAACTACATGTTTTATGTAAAACAGTTAAGAGACACTGAGCTTTTATGAGGAAAGGTGAGGTAAAAGTCAAACTAACAGATAGACAAATATGTCATCAGACTGAAAGCTGGTTGTTATTGAAAACATTCAAAATCTATTATAGAAGCATTCAAAAATTGTTTTGACTCTTATTGACCATAGAAAAAGGCCTGGAAAGCCTTGCCTTGCTCTTTGTATGTGAGTAAAAATAACAAGTTAGAGGAATCTATGGGTAATTGCTTGAGGCGCTGAACTCCAGGACAAGACAGCTTTATGTTCAACTAATGTGCACCTCAGCAGTCTTAACATGGTAGCACAATTCTCTACGGTGCTGGCAGTCTATTTGGCCTCAAACCAAAGTGGCACAGCCCAAGAAGAGGATATTTTACTTCTGCCTTCCCTTGTATGGATAGATACTCAGTGGGGAAATCGGGCTGAGAGCATGCCAAATTATATACATCTAATAATCACAATTTCCCATTATATCATCATTTTCTGTTCTTTCCACCACAACCTTCTCAATGGACAAACAAGCCATGTCTCCTGGAGGCAGAGAACATGCTCAGTCCTCATCAGGCTGTGGTTCTTTTGATGCTGGAATGGCGCTTTCCTTTTTTAAAAAAAAATACAGAGCAAGAACTTCTAAACAGATGTGTGACCATCATATCTGCTATTAGAAATAAAGAGATTACTACATGTTACTATCTACTGTTAACAGTGAATTTATGTTTGGCTAGGAAGATGTCTCAGTGCAGGTATATTTTTCCTCACATTCTGCCAAGAAGAGTTCATCTCAGAAAGCAAAGAAATGAAAAACTGCCATTTTCCCAGGACTGTTTACATATTGATCTAATCACATAGCAATGAATTCATAGATGAACATTACTATGAATATGACTGAAGTAGGGTAGGGCAAAGTGTGGATTTTATTTAAAAAAGAAACCTCTTGTAAGCAATCTCCATTGCAACATGCTGAAGCAGGGCACCTATTGCAGTTCTTCCTTGAATCAGACATAGTTTGCATGAAGGAATGAGAATGTCAGTCAGTTGCTTCCGAAGTGACAAGGGAACAGACTTCCATTAGTAGCAGTGGCTGATTCCTAGTAAGTGGGGATTGGGGGACTTGCATGGTCCCCATGTGTCCCCTAAATTAGGGAACACCTGAGCACCATGAATACCAAACAGTTATGAATGTGTAACTCTGGACTAGACATTTGTAATTCCCCAACAGTTTCCAGCCCTTGTTGGTGCTGCTGCTGCTGCTACTATTACTATTGCCAGAAAATAGAAGAAGCACTTACAGAATTTTTCTGCCAACATAACAGGACTGAACTCTGAACTTGGATACTGAATACATTGCCTTGGTGCAGAAGGAACTCCATTTGGTGTGCTAAACTTGAAACAGCAAAATATTTTAGGCCATCCCAATGTGTTTTACTTCACTGAAGTAACTTTTTTGATGTAAAGTACAGGTAACTTGGTGCAGATGTTACTTCTTACAAAAAGTCTCCTATGTCTATATGTAGTGTCTCTTTCAAATCCAAGTTTCCTCCCCTCCAGCCAGTGTTATAACTGCTTTCTCATCCATCTTTGACCATGTTTCCACCGCTGTTCATGATTCTCCTCTCCTTCACCAATAGTTGTTTTGTTTTGCCTCAGGGACTTTGATTGCGTCTCCCCAGCATTTTTATCCTTTAGCTTCTTTCCTCGTATAAACCCTGTCACCTAGTAACTGTGTCTTTGTCTCTTGCCTGTTGTTTTCTGTGACAGTAGATAATCTGTTTCTCATCCTGGGACTTCACTCTGTCTTTATTTCATCAGGCTTTCCTATGCTAATTGTAGCTGTCACCTCACGGTTGAAGCTCTTCCTGTTCAGACAGATTTCAGATCCCACACACGGTTAAAGTCAGTCAGTCAGCTCAGCTTCTCCATGAATGGCCTGGGCTATCAACTGCCATTGATATGATTTGTCCGTCAAGGAAATTTTATACTTTTTTTTTTTTCCATTTCAGCTTGATTGAGAAAGAGAGTGAGCCTATTCATGAGCCAGAGACCTTGGGCTGGATTTCAGCCTCATTTCCGTTAATGACTTCCCAGTAAAGTCCGTAGGGCTGCAAGTGTCAAATCCTGCATTAATCAGAACAGAATGAGAAACACTGTGACTTCTATTAAATGGCAGTCTGATTCACTTGAAGTGCAGTATTTTGGATTAGATTCACCTAAAGTGGCTGTATTAATAAATATAGAGACACATTTTTATTGGTAATACTATTTACTGCAAAATGATGCCACTGTTTGTTCAAGGGTGGAATTCAGATCAGTCTTTCTTCTAGGACAGAATTCTGATCAGAGGTTTCCTTCTAGCCTCAGTTTTTCTAATCAGGCGTTTACAGTTCTTTCATGTTCTCATTTGTCACATTTCTGTGTGGCCCCCACATTCCCTCCAATAATTATGGTAACAGCTATTTTCCCCTGAGTTCACAATTCCTTTCCAGCTTCTGCAACCAACTTTTGCTTTAAATTTATTTATTTTCCATCTTTCTTCCAGCATGGAACCCACACTGGCTCACAAAATAGATTAAAACAAATGCAGCTAAAAACAATTATAATAAAAAGAGCTGTAAAATAATTAAATGAGCTTTCCTACTAAAAACTGCACTAATTCAGACCAATTTAAAAGCATTTGAAACATAACTATAGAAATAAAAGCACAGCAACCCTCCACCTCCATTAAAACATTCTTCTGCAGTAACCCGCTAATCACCAAATGCCTGTCAAATAGCAAAGTCTTTGTGTATGTGCCTTCAAGTTGATGTATGGCAACCTCACAAATTTTACAAGTATGTGCTTTACTGTCACCTATTGAAATCAGTGGGACTTTAATGGGTGCTTAATTTTAGGTAGTTCACACACCTCTGTCTGTTGTACATGTGTATGTATATGTGAGTGTGCATGCGCGCCTTCAAGTGTCTTGTCAATTTATGGAGAATTTCATAGGGTTTTCTGAGCCAAACAATACTCAGTGGTGGTTTTGCCAGTGTCTTCTTCTGAAATGCAGCCTACAGCATCTGGTACTCATTGGCAGTCTCCCATCCAAGTGCTAACCAGGACTGATCTGGCTTAGTTTCCAGAACCAGACAGGATCTGGTGGCTTTAGGATATTCATTAGTTGCCAACAAAAGAAGAGCAGAGATGGGGCCGACACAGCCTCCTGGGGAAAAGAATTTCACAGTCAGAGAGCAGTGACTGAGAAGCCCTTCTCACATGTCCTCTCAGATGTTGTTGTGACTGTGGTGGGACCAAAAGAAAGCCTTCCCCCAAGGTTCTTGAAATACAACCAGGCTCTTATGGAAAGATGTGATTTTCCAGATAATGTGGACCCAAGCTGTATAGATCATAACAACTTCGAACTGTGCCCAGAAACAAACTAGTAACCAGTGGACACGTTGTGGCAAACAAGTTACATGTTGTCTTTAACCAATCCTAGTTACTAATCTGGTGCAGCATTTTAGACCCACTGGAGGAAAAAAGGGCCAGAAGTGTCCAGAACTCTACTTCTGAATTTGAAATACAGGTATTTGTTTATCTTAACAGTGCAGGGATGGGGACTCCAACCTATCTAAAGGTTAATTAGCGTTCCTGGATAGACTACCTTCTTTTGCCCAAATGGGCAGTTCAGTCTAGAATCTGGGGGAGGGAGGATAAGTTTTGGGGGCTGCGTGCATCTGCAGGGCCACATTTTGTCCTCCCTGAGCTAGAATGAAAAGAGTTAGGAAAGCAAGAGCCAAAAAGACTTGGTCTTTCACAATGTTGAAGGTTTCATTCCATTTTCTGTCTCTGCCTGATGGAATGGCAGCTGTCAGATGACAGTTGAGGGGAGAAAGAGCCACGCACAGAAGTCAGTTGTAGTATATCAGAAGCCCTTGAGCCTGTCATTCTCTTTTAGTCTAACCCTAACCTATCTTACATGGTTGCTGTGAGTCAGCTGAAGACCTTCTAATTAGTTAGTTAGTTAGTTAGTTAGTTAGTTAGTTTACACATACAGAAACCATGCAGGAGCACAAAGTTTGTGTGTATCATCATTTATTAGGTGTGGCTATGTTCTTTTACTTCCTCCATACGGCCACTCATTCCCATTAAGAAACATTTCCAAGGCCATTCCTAGCATTAGCTGCTTACTTGTTTAGCAACAAACATGCTCAGGCATGAAATCTCAACTTCCATGTGCTTTCATTTTCAGTTCAGATCATTTAACAACCAAAGAAGGATTAACTCATATAATAGGTAATCATATAGTACAATGTCAGATCCAAGAAAGAGCAAGAAGATGATCCTATCCCCACATTACCAAAATAGAATTGTAATCCTTTTTTTTTTTCATTCATAACAACCATGCATGATTTCTAATTTTAGGCCCTTAGTCATTTATCTTGATGGGAATGTTTCTTTTTTTATGGTTGTAATTGGGTATGCATTGTTATAACCAGCTGGCAAATAAAGACGATAGTGACAGCAGAACAGTATGTGCCACAATGTCATTCTGCCATCATTGAAATCATTCCATTACTCAACTTGGCTATGCTTTCAGAATAAAATGCCACAAATGATTTTATTAAATGCCATTTTATGTGGTACAGTTGCATCTGAGACATAATTTCATGTAATTTTTTTTCAAACAAAAGAACTATGGTACTCCTTTTACACCCTTATAAGAGAAAAAAAATCAATCTTGATTGAAATGATTGATCTTCAGCATAGCTTCTGGCAGTGGTTTTAAAATGGAATTGCTCATCTTAACAATACTCTTGAAGAGACTGTCAGACAATGATTCATTCTGAAGCATTTTGACTACAAGATACAGAGGAAGGCACATACCATGTCATTGCAAAACAATGGAAGATTGCTTTTGAAGTAACGATTTCCAGGCATTGCTGTATAGAAATCAATGGACTGTGTGTCAAATAGCAGGTAATATAGAAATATGAAGTAGGAGTTCGTCAGATATGTAGCAATTTTTGTTTTTTGAATGTATGAATTGATTTATTTAATTCATGCCCTGCCTTTTAGAGGAAAAAATCCTGCCAAGGCATTTTGCAATAGCTCAAAACCAAAGGGATCATACTAAAGGTTCCTTGCACCCAGGTTTCCAAACCAGCCAGTCAGATGCTGCCCAGATGCCCATAAGCAGGGCAGGAAAGCAGTATGTTTGTCCCTCACCAATGGATATGCAGATATGTAAGCCCTCTGAACCTGCAGGTTTATAGCTATTAACTGACCTATTTGTTACTGCCATGATCCTGTAAGAATGTTCTGCACGTGGAATTCCTCCTGTCACCAAAACAGATGAGGGCATGGTCCCCTACCCCCATAGCTATTTGCATTCAAAATCTGCCCCAGCAGACCGAAAAACTTGACAAAAGGACGCAGAGGGACAAAAGATTTTCATTATAGCAGTTGGGTGCTAGTAGAACATGGGATTGAATTCACAGATTTGGGTAATTCTCTTGTTAATGTTAATGAGAAAATAAGAAACCAATTGGAACAAAGAGAACCCACCCATCAGATTCAGAGCCTGGAAAAGTTACTTTTCTGGAACACACTTTAAAGAATCCATCAAGGAACATCTTCTATGAATTCTCCAGGAATCTGTAGAGGAAGATCATGGTCAGGGCTAAAAGTATGCTACAGTTCCCCAACAAGTACAGAATGTGGCATTGGATTGAGCTTCTCATGTTACTATTGCCTTTCTTTTTTAAAAATGTTTCAGCCTCTAGAACTGTTTCCAGATCTTTAGTGTCTCCAGCCCTTAAAATGTTCAAATACTTGGAATTTTGTGAGCATTGGCTACTGGCAGTCTCAGAAGGAGTCAGGATCAGATGACTAACATGGTTCTTCCTTGCCCTATATAAGTTCACATCCTAAGTAGGATCCATGAAGAACAGGACTAAAATTCTGCAAAATGTGGGCTTTCTGTAATGTGAACACTGCAGAACTGGAATATTAGGCTGCAATCCTATCTACATATTTACCTGGATCTCTGTGAGACTTCACATTGATCTCAGTGAGCCTGACTTCTGAATAAATCTAATCAGGATTTTAATATTTGGGTGGGAGGATTGGTGCAGAATCTACTAGGAAAGAGACTGGTAAAAAGGAAAAGAAAACTTGCCCCCAACTCCCAAAAGAGTGCTCCATAGTAGAAAATATGGATCGCCAGCTGCATAATTTTAATTTCTGTTAGTTTCATAAGCTCTGAGTGACAAGTTTTCTCACATCTGTTGTTTCATATATAATGTGACATCCAAATCTGCTCTCAGTCAGAAAAGGACATGGAGTGATCATAGAATTTCTCAATCTGATGCTCAAAGGCACGTCACAACACTGGCAACAGCTGTGCTTTTCTCCTGCAAATTGCACTTTCTACGTGCCAGTGAATATCATCCCACTGACTTCTTCCCCTGCATATATATGCAAATCCCACAGCTGCAATAAGAGTGGAAACTTGGGCAGGTACAGCTTAGTCATTGCACTCAGAACATTTTCAAGCTTTAAAAAATAAAAATCTTCCTGCTATTTAGTTTTTTTGCTGCATGTTTTATGATCATATTTGTCGCAACCAGGCAGCTGGGGCAATAATACTGGGAAAGGAAGGTCCATAAACTGAAGTTATTCTCTTGTCCTAGTAAAGATACAGGAATAATAAGGTTGGTAGGAAAGCCAACAAGTGATCTTGGCCACTCGTGGAGATGATTCTTGTGTGTATCCCAAGAATGATGTGAGGTTCAGGGCTCTCCAATGGGTTGTTAGGCACATTCCTCTGGCTGCCCCTATTTCTAGTTAGCTAGTTGTGGTGGTAGTTTGGTGCCTACTTCTTTACTGTAACTGCAAGGAGTATTTTTCTCAGCATTTTGAACTAATATATTCTTATATAGTTGGCTCTCCACATTCACTAGGGTTAGGGGCTCAGGATCCTCACAAAAGTGGAAAAATTGCAAATATCAAAATATATCTGTGCCTTTGGGAAGGTGGCCAAGGCATGGCAGGGAGAGGGGGCACTCAGGGTCCAAACCAGGTCAGAGGAAAGGAGAGGGAAGGGGAGTGGGTTGGGGTGGCCATCTTCTTCCTTGAACCTATGGGGCACTGAGAGAGGGTTTGTGGTGCTGAGAAATTGGGCTGTAAGCCCCCCTTAGCTGGCCAGACAGCAGCTGGTAGAAGAGGAGGAGGAGGAGGACCAGAAGCAGGCTTTTAAATGGCTGCACAGCTTGCACAACTAGCTGATCACAGCTGCTGAGATGGAAGGTTCCCCCTGAAAAGAAGTGCTGGCGGGGGGAGGCAATATAATTAAATCCATGGAAGTCAAACCTGCAAATGTAGAGGGCTGACTGTACATACCAAATTTAAATTATCCAATATACAGATTTTCCTCTTCTTTTGGGGCAGAGACATGGTGAGACAAATGAGAAAAAGATATGTACTCTGTGGAACAAAATCATTTTATATTTTCCCATTTGAGATTTAAGAAATACCCTATATCCACCAGCATTGGTGAAATGCAGTGTGGTCTGACTTTATACATAATGGGATTGATGACTTTTCTTTACATCACTTCATCTTTAATTTTTTTTAAAATTAATGAATCTTTATTATTATAGTTACATAGTAAATAACAATTAATTTTTGGTTGCAGGTAATATCTACACAAGTTATAAATATAACAAAATATAACAGAATATTATACTCAATACACATTAACAAAAAAATACTGGATTAACTCCAGTAAAGATATAACTCCATTTTAACAAACTCAATCTCTGAAGGCTATAACATATGTGTCCCCCAATTCTCCTCAAAGTATGTAATTAAGTCTTCCCATTGTTTTTCAAACTCATTTAGTGATTTATTTTTCAATAGCATTGTCAACTTATCCATTTCCAATAATTCTTATATCTCCATGATCCACAAATCAATAGTAGGAGCTTCCTCTTTCTTCCATACTTTAGCAAAAAGAACTCTAGCCTTAGTTATCAAATTTAATATAATTTTCTTATGTTTTTTCTCAATATAGCCCTCTACAGCATTAAACATATTTAGTAGATACAATTCTGGTTTCATAGGAAAGCTTTTCTTGATAATTTTTGTGATTTCTATATGTATGGCTTTCCAATATTTTTTTGCTTTTTTACAATTCCACTAGCAATGATAGAACAAACCTTTTTCAGATTTGCATTTCCAACAATTTTCTTTCTCTCCTTTAGAAATCTTAGAAATTTTCACTGGAGCTAGATGCCACCTATATAGCATCTTATAGTAATTTTCTTTTAATGATTGACAGGCTGAGAAATTTAAGTCTTTCCAGGCCTGCAACCAATAGTCTAACTGAAGAAGATATCCAATATCCTGTGCCCACTTATCATGCTACTTTTAACAGTCTCCTGCTCTAATTCCCATTTTAAAAGAAGTTTATAAAATTTAGCTATGATGTGCTGTTCTCCAGCCTCCAAGATGGCATCTACTTTGAGGCAGAATTCCTTAGCAATTCTTTTTTATTGTCCAATTTGAGTCTATTATACAACTATATGCATAGGAACCAGGGGTGATGTCTGCCCTCAACTGAGAGCTCTTCTTTTGTTTTGAAAACAGGTTCGTTATTATGAAACTTTAACAAATCTTTATATGTTCAGCAATTATCTTGAATTTTAGATATGGATCGATAAAAGGATTCTTGCAGAGAAACCCATAGTGGCGTTTGTGGACAGAGCCAGTGTTTATATTTTATCCAAGTTTTAAAAAGTGAATTTCTTATAGGATGTTCGTAAAATTCTTTGTCAGTGTGTTTCTTAAGGTACAATATATAGTAGTGCCAGCCATAATTTAGACCTGCTCCTTCTAGGGGCAGCAGTCTCTTTATTATCTAGACTGATCCAGTCAACTATCCAAGTTGGGG
Source organism: Iguana delicatissima (assembly GCA_948472985.1). Lineage (NCBI taxonomy): Eukaryota > Metazoa > Chordata > Lepidosauria > Squamata > Iguanidae > Iguana > Iguana delicatissima. Next base: position 806,937 of record CAOKZL010000197.1, on the reverse strand, counting down.
CATTAGCATGAGTGTATAATTGAAAATCAGGGAGTTCTAGGCCCCTTCTTTCTCTAAGGTCAATCATTGAATTCCATTTTATTCTTGGCTTTTTCCCAGCCCAGATAAATTCAGTTAAATCTTGTTTCCATTGGGTAAAGGTATCTCATTTAACTATAATGGGGATATTTTGAAAAAGAAAGTTCATTTTTGGCAATATATTCATTTTTATAGCTGCAGTTTTCCCTAACAATGATAGTTTTAATTTATTCCAGGTTAATCATTCTTTCTTGATTTCTTTCCAAATTTTAATATAATTATTTTCATATAAATCCCCATTATTCTTGGTAAGCCAGATACCTAGATATTTAATTTTCTTTTCGTTTCTAAAATTTGCCTTGAGTTTCTTCTGCCTTAGATAGATTTTTAGTCAATATTACTGATTTTTCCTGACTGATTTTAAATCCCGCCACCTGGCCAAATTCTCTCAAAATCCACGTTAAAGCATCTATGGAATCAAGAGGATTTTCTAAGATTAAGACAAGATCATCAGCATATGCCTGAAGCTTAAATATTGTATTTTTGTTTTTTAAGCCTTTTATACTTTCTTCATTTCTTATTGCCTTATTTAATATTTCAGTTACTATCAAAAAAAGAAGAGGCAACAGCAGACAACCTTATCTAGTTCCTCTTTCAACATTACGTGGTTTATATATAGGCCTCCTGTTTAGAGTAGATTGCTTTTATCAATTTAATAAAATAATTTCCAATATTCATCTTTTGAAGAACTTCAATTATAAAATTACCAGGAAACATTATTGAATGTTTTTTCAGCATCTGAGAATAAAAGTCCCAGTTTCTTATCTTGGTGGGATTAGTAATATTGTATTATATTTATCAATGTCCGAACATCGTCTCTCAATTGGCAGCCTGGTAAAAAACCTGATTGATCTTCATGAATCTAATCAACAAGAACTTTTTTTAGTCTTTCAGCCAAAATGGTAGCAACTGTTTTATAATCTTGAGTTAGTAATGAAATTGGTCTATAATTTTGTGGGTTTGTTAGGTCTTTACCTTCTTTAGGAATCAACGTAACATTAGCAGTCTCCCATGTTTGAGGTTTTTCTCCATTCACAATTTGATTAAAGGTTCCATGCAGTGGCAAAATGAGCTCTTTCTCAAATGTTTTATAAAAGATGGCCGAGAACCCGTCAGGTCCTGGGACCTTCCTTAGCTTAGCATTTTTAATCACCTCTGATATTTCTTCTATTGTTATAGGTTGATTCAATTTGTCCTTTTGTCTGTCCGTTAATTGTATAATATCAGCTTTCTGTAGATATTCCTCTACTTTACATTGTTGGATTTCTTGTTGTTGATTGCCCGCGTACAAATTGGAGTAGTATTGATAAAAGATTTGTTTGATTTTTTCTTGTTGAGTGATGACTTCTTCTCCCACTTTGATTTCAGTGATTGTCCTCTTCTCTGTTTCTTTCCTCAATCTCTATGAAAGCCATTTACCTGATTTGTTAGCAGATTAGAAATGTTTTTGTTTGAGATATTTAATCTTTTTTCCTACTTGTGTTTCATAGAGTGAAGAAAGTTGATCTTTCAAAATTCTTATTTCATTCACTAATCTAGTGTTAGAGAGAGACTTTTTAAGTTTTTCTTCTCTTTCCTTGATTTCTAATAAAATTTGATTTTCTTTTTCTAATCTTTTCTTCCTAATTTTATATTCCAGTTGCATAATTATTCCACGTATAAATGCTTTTGTTGCATCCCAAACCACATTGATTGGCATTCCTTTTTTCATGTTTTCTTGAAAAAATAAATTCAATTCAAGTTTTATCTTTTGAACTATTTTCTCATCATTGAACATATAATCTTTACATCTCCAAAGGTATTCTGACTTCTGATTCTCTAAACAAAACAAGACTAGATTATGGTCTGACATTGTTTGAGGGAGGATTTCTATCTTTTTTTACAAATCTCAAAAGAGACTTCGAAGCAAAAAATATGTCAATTCTACACCACGACTAATGTTGAGATGAAAAGAATGTGAAATCTTTCTCACTCCCTTTCTTCTACCTCCAAATATCAATCAGACCGTAGTCGGTGAAATAATTTAGAAAAATTTTAGGTAGTCTCCCTTGGGACCTCTTTATTTCTTTTTGGGATTTCCTATCTAAGATTGGGTCGATGATAGTGTTCCAGTCCCCCATCATGATTATTTTCTCATAGTGATGATCAGCAAGGGTTTCAAAAAGATTCTCAAAAAAAATTCATTTGTTATCATTAGGGGTATAAGCACCCACTAACAAGGCTTTCTCATCTCATATTCTGACTTCTACCCCAAGGTAGTAGCCAGAATTATCATGAAATACTTCTTTTGGTGCCAATCATTTATTTACATATAACACAACCCCTTTCTTTTTTCGCCTATTTGCAGAAACAAAGAATTCTTCCAATTTTGGATTATTCAGATATTTAGTGTCTGATTGTTTAATATGAGTTTCTTGTAGACTGATAATATCTAACTTCTGCTTCTCTAGATAGCGAAAGATTTTCCTCTTCTTAGCTAATACATTAAGACCATTCCAAGATAATGCCTTTATTTCCGTCATAGTTTACTTTCAGAGCCACTTATAACAAATTAAAGTTTACTTTCAAAAGATTCTTGTTCTTCTCCTTCTTCTTTCTCCTCCTTCTTCTCCTCCCCTTTCTCTCCCTCCCCCCTCTTCTTTCCTCCTCCCCCTCTTTCCCTTCTTCCTATTCAACAAGTGCTACCTGCTATTCTTCTCGTTGTTCTTCTTCCTCCTCTGTTTCGACCTCTTCCTCTACTTCTTCTTTTCCTTCCTCTTCCTGTCTGACTTCGCCTTCTCTTTTTTTCTTCCTGAATCTTTCTGGAAGCCTGTTGTTTATCCCTCTCTCTATGTGCAGCTTGACCTAATTCTGCTTGTTCTTGCGTATCCTCTCTTTCCGCCTTATTCAATTCTTGGTTTAATGCATCTCTATGCTCTCCTAAAAAGATTTCAGCTTGTTGTGGGAAAGTGAGATTAAATCGCTTTTTTAAAAAATAAAAAGATATCCCTTCTGGAGATCCCCGTCTGTAGTTAATCCCAACTGTCTTTAACTCTTTAATAATGTATCATGGGCTAAAAATTAATTCAACAATTAAGAAAATGCATTAAGGCCTTTACATATAGGTTCACCCATTCCTTCTTCACGGAGGAAGGTATTGATAATAAAGGTTACATTCTCTACAAAGTAAGGAGACACTACAGACTTATCAAGATAGCATACAATAGCTTTCTTCAACATGGTAACAGACAGATATGTTGGAGCACAACTCTCAAACATTCAGCCTAGTCAATAGCCATGCTGGCTGCGGCTGATGAGAACTATAGTCCAATTCTCTTGAAGGCTCCAGGTTGGAGAAAGCTGGCATTCACGCTGTAAGAATTCAGATTTCTATTTGCAATGGCTAAATATAGTTATATAGCAGATCTGTAGTCTTCCTATTACTTTAGTAATTGGAAAGTAAGGCCCTTTCCACACGGGGTAAATAACACGGCATGGCACGACCTCAACAGGAGGTCGTCTACACCTTGGAGTGCGCAGGGTCGGTTTAAAATTTGAGGTTCCACACCTCAAGCCACCCTGACGTAAGGGGTGGCGCCACGTGTTTTTTAAAAACCACATTTCATGTGGTTTTTATTAAACATGAGCGTTCTACCCCGTCGCAGTGCCCCGTGTAGATTTTCAGGCGCGTGCAAGCATGTGCCTGCAGAGCTGCCGGGGGGCGGGCTTGCGGCTGGCGAGCTTCTCCGGTTGGCGGTGAGCCTCCAGAAGCCGTAAGCTGCCATTTTGGGCACCACCGGACGCCGCTGGAGTGTGGAGCAGCGAACACGCACTGCTCCTCATGGCAACGGAGTTACCCGGATTCAGGTAAGCTTCGTTTCCGCGTGCACTGCCCCACTTCTCCCCCTGCGTGTGAAAAGGGCCTTAGGTTGGAAAATGTAGCCAGCTATGTTTTCATCTCCCAAAAAAAAAAAAAAACATGCTGAGAGTGATTTCTTTTGTTTTGTTCTGTGGGAGGTTATGGAGTGCTTTTCAAGAAATCAGTAGCTTTTTTCCACAGAAACAAGAATGAGTAAAATATGCTTCTTTTCATTACTTTTGTATATAATGTGTAATTTCTTTATCTGTCCATTTCTTTTTAGGATGAAATTTTGACTGTCATCAGGAGAGTAGATGATAATTGGGCAGAAGGAATGCTGGGAGATAAAATTGGAATATTTCCTATCCTTTATGTGGAGGTAAGCTCATGCTGCTTTATATTGCTTTGTTGAGAAACAGAGACATGTAATGTAATGGAATTTCAGCATATCTGAATTTTAAAAGATGAAATGAAAGCTGGCATCATATTCAGTAATTATAATGTCGTATACCTGACTTATGATTTTCTATTTACACTAATTCACTTTTACGGTCATTCTACCATAGCAATGACCAGAAGTGCCCCCAAAGGCCTACCTCTTACAGCATGCAGTCCCTAACAGAGGAATTTCTCAGAAGAACAGCGTGATGAACCATTAATGATATATGTCCAGCCCCATGCTGGTAATGGAGCATTCTGGGACAGGCACTGTGAGGGACCCCATGGGATCCTTCACAGCTGTCTGATGTGCACTCTGCTACCAGGAGAGAGCTGGAGTTGTCATCACTCCCCCACTCTCCAGCACATTGGAAAGTCCTCTGTGGGGGGAGCTACATCTCTTTAAAGGTTGCTATTGGGAGATGTAGCTATGGAGACATAGCTACATTATTGTAGGTACATCTCTCAATGCAGGACTTCAGTCATAATCTCTTTGGTGTGTTCTACGTATACATGGGGTGCACCTAAGCTTGAACCAGAAGATGAAGGTCTGGGGCTTTGTCATCTGCAAGCCCATAAGTATAGTTGCCCCCGCCGATACACATACATACATATTTATATATATTTTAAAAATGGTAACATCCCCTGTCATTTCTGTTTTATGCTCGCTCACTCTGTTTCCCAGAACTAGGACTCAATTTGGCTCCCAACAAGATTAAATTTAAAAAGTAAAGCAGGTGAAAGGAGTCTTTCCTTAGTAGCCAGTTAATTGCCAAAAGCCCACCTGAATAAGAAGGGTTTTGTCAGCTGAAGGAAGGACAATAAGAAGAGGACCACCGGGGCCTACATCGGAAGACAATTTCACAACAGGGAGCAGACACCAAAGATAACCCCCCCCCATTTCCCCTTTCCTTTTCACCACCTATTACCAGAAATGAAACTACTTCTTTCTATTTTCTTCTTTCAAATTTTAGAAATATCAGGTATGCTGGGAAGGCAGTGGCAGTTGTACCCAGTATTTTAATTTTACTAGGGGGTCATTGGAAAAATCAAGATGCCAGGCACTGTTGTAGTCTGCTCAGCATCATAGCTGACTCCCTGCTCCCCCAGTTAAAAGAAAGAAAGGCAGCTAAAGGCAATGATACAGAAAGAAAAAGAGGTACTGGAGGGGAGAGAAAGCAAGAGAAAAGTAGCAGAGAGACAGAGATAGAGAGCAGTTGGGGAAGTGGAACTTGGAAAAAGAGCAGGAGACAGATCTACCATGAGGGACATAAGCAACAAGACAACCTAAAGAACAGAAATTACAGTACAAGTTTGCTATGGGGTAGCCTATTAAAGCCTGGCCTGAGGGGAAAGGAGGAAGGACAGCACTTTAGCTCCCTAGACCACTGTAACTGCTGATTTAGTCACCTTTGAAGACACAACTGTGACAGTTGAGAAAGAGAGTGGATCAGCCAAGAGACTGTGGTAGGATTACATGTTAATTCCAGTGCCTTGGCACATAGCTCAAATCCTTTTAAAGATATATTTCAGGGGCACATGTGTTACCCTGCTTGCTAGGGGACTCCCTTAAGGGATTCCCAAAATCTGTCAAAATTGTGGGGAAAATCAGCTCAGAGCACTGTTTTAGCTATACGAGAGGCAGGGTAACTTTGTAGGACCTTGTAACCCAGATTTTACAGAGTCAGACCAAGCCAAGAACTAGGCAGGTTGTTCAGTTTAAAGATTTTATTAAACCCTCAGTAATTAAAGCAAACAACAACAAACACCCTCACACATTCATTCAAGAGCTAAAGAAAAAGAAAGTAAGGAAAATTGATAGGGATTTTGTTTGGGGTGTTCAGAGGCAATACTTTACCTTGATTTAATGCCCAAGGGAGCCAATGTTGAAAAACTGGAGATTCAAAGCGATGAAACTCAAAATGGGGGAAGGGGGGAGTGAGGCAAGACAAACTGACAGGGATTCAGGAGGAAAATGTGAATGAATCCACGAACAGATAAAAACATGGGGTTTTTATAGAAAAAATATACCTGGAAGGCTAGTTCTCTCCCTGGGAGAACAATAGTACAGGAGGCTAGATCAAAGACCTTCAATGACCAACATCTCCGGCTGAATGTTTTCTCAGTCCTTTGTGAATGATAATGCCCAAATGAGACAAAAGGCCCAGGTAGAGTGAAATTGCCTACATTCAGCAGGCTGATTGTGATTCTATTGAGCTGCCATATCAGTGCAAAAGGGCCCTTTTGTCTGTTTGATGGCCAGAATGTCTTCCAGGAATCCCTGGCCCACGTGACAGATTTAGTCTGAGTCACCTTTGGCTTGACCAAAGTTTTAACTTCCTGCCCGCGTGCACTTTCAGTGACCCTGTCAGACACATGGAATGATTTCTAATATTAGCCATGTGGAGATATCAATTTGATGTGATAAATTAATAAATTGTAGACCCTGGGAGAGCTGCTGGCCGTACTTACACATGGCTTTGGCTCAATTTTTATATATATATATATATGTGTATGTATATATATGTATATGTATATGTATATATGAAACTAACTAATTTATATCCTACCATTCTCCAGCACTCAAGGTAGCTCACAACGAATTGAAAAAAAAAGGTACAGCTAAAAACTAATAGTACAAAAGTGAAAAGCAACATTTAAACAACAATTCTATTAAAACACAGTTTAAAATACCTTTAAAACATAATTAAAAAGATGAAAGCACAGCTTATTTTACTTATATCCTTTTTTCTTGCAGTAGCTGGGTCAACAGTCAGTGTGTCCTAATTATACAAATTATATATAATTGTATAAACAAACTGCAGCTATTTTTCCTTATGGCTGGTACATGACCAAATATTTTCCCCAGAATAATGTAAATAAATTTCTTTAGACATTTTTTACAAAATAATTATTAAGAATTAAGAGAGCCAATGTGATGCAGTGGTTTGAGCACTAGATTACAACTCTGGAAACCAGGATTCTAATTCCCACTCAGCCATGGCAACCCACTAGGTGAACTTGGGCAACTCTATCTCTCAGCCTCAGAGGAAGGTAAAGACAAACCCTCTCTGAACAAACCTCACCAATAAAATTCCATGACAGAGTCACATTGGGGTTGCCATAATTTGGCAATGACTTAAAGGTGCATATCAGCAACATGACAATAATTAACACTAATTAATAACAGTAATTAAGTATGAATTACTTCCCCCATTAAAAATAATCAAAACACTAGGACTCATTTACTTTCCTTTTTCATGGCCACTGATGTTTCTTCACCACCAACCTGGAAGCCAGATGAAGCTGTCTAGGCCTACCCTCAGAAAGGCCTAAAATCAGGGGAACACATTTCTGTTTAGTTGTTAGTTGTTTTCCTTCTTTTCTTTCCCTCTTTTCGTACTGTCTTTCACTTTACTAAGCATTATCATCTTTTCCAATGTATGACAGTCTTGCTTTAGTCATCTTCGCTTCTAGTGAGTGTTCGGGCTTCATGTGCTCTAAGACCCATTTGATTGTCTTTTCAGCAATCCATGTTATCCGCAGAGCTTCTCTCCAGCATCTCATCTCAAATGAGTTGATTTTCTCCTGTTAGCTTTCTTCACTGTCCAGTTTTCACAACCATAGATAGATATCACAAATATTATGGCCTGGATTATTCTGACTTTGGTGTTTAATGATCTATATTTACACTTGCGGGATACCACTACTTCAGATTAACTGGTGGAGGCTGTCGTATTTTAATACTTCCCCAGAAAAAAACCTTCACTGTATATATAAATCTAGCAGAACAAATAACACTTCAGTAATGTACTATATCAATGTCCTCTAACTGGAATGAAAATATCAGGCTAAATACAGTTGCTAGTCCCAAGCAGAATAAGCGTAATGAATCAATGGAATTTACCAAGTCCCATTCATTTCAATGTGTCTGTTGTAGCTGGGGCTAGAAAAATGGATTTAGCTCTTAATTCCTTATTAATTTTTTCTATTCCAGGTAAACAATTCATCTTATTTAATGAGTGAGACAATAGCATACATGTTGTCAATGGTGGTAGATGGGGAAAGAAAGAAGAGACATGTAGATAACTGATAAAATAACTGAAAATTGACTGAATTGATATTGATCATTGAAATTGATAGATTGTTCAACACAATTCTCTAGGAGAGTGTTCCCCAATCAGTTTCCAGATGTGTTGAACAACAAATCCTACATCCCCAGCCAGCAACTGAACTGTGGGGTTTGTAGTATGAGAAATCTGGAAATTGCCAGCTCGGTGAATTCTATTTAAAATACAGAAATAGCCAATATATAGCAAACAACAACAACAACAACAACATAAAATAAAATAAAATAAAATAAAATAGTCCCACTAAATGGCAACAGTGTCACCCAGGCAACATACTCTCTTCTCCTAAGACTTCTTTTAAAATTAACTAATAACCTAACAATTCACTTGATGCATTAAAAGAAATCCCCTATTAATGATAACATCAACTGAATTAGATGTTGGGAGCCTCCCTAACTAAATTCTTAATGATTAGGCATTTTTCACGAAGGCTCAAACTCCAGAAATGGGCAAGGAGAGAAGCAGAAAAAGTGAGAGGATGTAGGAGAGAGAGCAGAAAGAATTTCAGTGCAGGAAGGGATGAGAAAGAGAAAGAAGTGAGGAAAGAAAGAAATTAGAAGGGGAAGAGTGGAGAGGTTGAGTGCCTGAGAGAAGAGATGCCTACAGATCTCTTGCTCAAGGTTCCTCAACCCTTCTGATATTAAGCACCCAAAGAAAGGGTCCAGTACAGTCTAATTTAAAACAGCACATCCAGCATGCTCTTGAAAACTGTCAGAGGGTACTGGGTTTTACTGAAAGTATATAGCTTAATCTCATCTCATGTCTATGGGAAATGGGAGACATACCAAAACTTGGGTCTGAAATTTGATTTGCACTCACCATAAAATAGGATTGTATATTTCCAGGAAACTCTGCTTTTCTGTCTGCTGTCCTTCACTTTCATTAAGTCTGTGGTATACAGTGTATCTTTTTTCTAACCCAAGTGATGATTCCTGCAGTACCCAATTCATTAACCAACCTGTAAATGTATGTTTGATTACAGATACCCATGTGTAGGGAAATAATTTGCTAGGTGCAGTCTTCATCAGTGTATCAGGTGTATAAGTCAAAGGTATGACTCATCATGCTTTCTTGATGGTAGCAGTACCCAATGAAAACCTACTGCTAAGCAGTTGGGCCTCCATCTTGCATTGGTAACAAGTGCAAACATTGAACATATGGTCTGGCCAATCTGAGTGGTTAATTCTCACCTACAACAAAAATACATCCCTTTAGTGTATAAGGAATATTGACTACCAGTGCCATGAATGTTCATTGTTGCAAAAGAATAGACCTTTCCTTTTCAAGAAAAAAACTCTTCACTGGAGGCAGAATCTCTACTGTCTTTCATATAACATGCCTGGAGAAGCTACCTATAGCAAATATAAGAAGGCAATAATGGAAAAACAATTCTCATATGGGGGTTATCATTCATTCATTGAGACCATGTTGTTCTGGCTTGCATATATTATTGCTGTAAGGAAGGGGCTTGATCATGAGGGTTTGGTACTGGATGTTGCATCAAGCCTAAATGAACATTTGGTATGGGTAATTTTAATCAAGGAAATTAATTATATTACATGACCTTGAGGTTCCTTGCAATTCTCTGTCTTTTCTATCCAGTCCTTATAGAGGTTTGCAACAGTCCAAAATGTTTGCTTAATTCCAGCATGGAATTTTTAATACTTGCTATTTCAGTTTTGTGTGGTGCATGCTTCTGGAAATTAATTTTTAAATGTTTCCCATTTATAACTTCATCTCACACTGCTGATTTATAAAGTACAATTTCCACACAGGGTGATTCCATGACCTCTTAATTATGGCCCTGTTTCTGACCTCAACACTTGTAGGGCCTCAGCAAGCTACTATTGCTCCTGTGTGGCACTTGTTTCTGCAAAAAATGGTATCCACAGTGGGTCAGAATCCTGTGGTGTCCCTCAGAATAAGTTTTTTCCGGTGTCAAGCTCTCATTAAGAAGTTCAAAGGAGCTAACAACAAAATAGCATCCCAGCTCTCTGATCCTTAACCACAGCAGTCCCCAATATTAACTAAAGCACTCTGAATATAAATTTCTCTACTGACAAGAGCTATAATTTTAAAATGAGGATTTAGTAACTGTTGTTGAAACATTGACTGCTTATGGAAGCTTAATGGCTGGTGATGTTCTCTTCTCGTAATGTTAGATGCAGGCAGTTTATCTGATTAAATGATGCACAGTGGGAATTCTCCTAGCTGTTATGTTCATATTCAGTCAATGCACTAGGACTAAACTAATTACTGTAAAGGAATCTTGAGAGAAACAGGCAGTCAAATGCATTCTGTGAACTGAAAGCATACAGTCTACTATCCATCCTAACTCATTTTGACACAATCTGCTAAATGTCTTCATGATCATAAAGCCTCTTTTTTTTTAGTGGCGCTTTAGCTTTTGAAAGCGTATGTTCACCACAGAGAGTCAGCATGGCATAGTGACTGAGTGCTGAACTAGTGCTGAATCCCCACTCAGGCATGGAAACCCACTGAGTGACACTGGGAAAATCATACCCTCCTGGCCTCAGAGGAGGGCAATGGCAGGCCGCCTCTGAAAAGATCTTGCCAAGAAAACCATGTGTTAAGTTGCCGTAAATCAGAAATGACTTGAAGGCATAGAACAAGGAGAACAAATGTTCATCTCAGCCAGCACTAGCATTAGGTACAGTGAGATTATCATCTTGGTCATCTGTTGCTGGGAGGAAGAGATAGCAGCCTTCAAGTTGTAACTCCTGAACTACATTTGTTCCCCTCTTCTGGAGAACATTGCTGTGTATGCCACAAAAGCTGTCCTGGAACTTCTAAGCAAGGCTGCTGCCTCAGTTGTGTTAGTGGCTGTTCTCCTATTGCTGTCCAGTACTGGAGGAAATTGGAATTCCCAATCCAGCCAGCTTTTGTTTAGAGACAGGCAAAGAGGCACCATCTTGTCCTTCATCTTAGAAAAAAAGAGGCCAGCCCCTCCCAAAACTACAAACCTCAGGATTCCATAGGATGTTGCAAGTGGAATAATAGTGCTATAACAGTCTAGTGCGGAAATGGCCTTATGAGGGAAGACTGTTGTTTTGTGCCTTCAAGTCATTTCCTACTTATCGCAACTCTGAGGCAAACTTATCATGGAGTTTTCTGCAGCTGGGGGTATGTGATACATCCAAGGTCAGCCAGTAGGTTTCCATGGTCAAGTGGGGAATCAAATCCTGGCCTCTAGGGTCATAGTCCAATGCTCAAACCACTATGCCAAACTGGCTGTCTGAGGAAAAGGTTATCTTGGATGAAAACATCTTAATCAGACACAAGAAGCAGAGCAACACTTGACACCCGTGCAGTGGGAGCTGATACTCTCCTCAACTCTCTTCAACTCCATATGGCCTCCAAATGGACCTTAGGCCCATGCAGAATCACAAGGAGCAGCTTTTCCGGTGGCCACAGAGACCTTGTAGTTGAAGGGAGAGAGATCTCTTGGTCCTCAAGGTTTTGAGGGTTTTAAGTACTAACACTTAAGCTTACTCAAAAGTCAGAAAGGCAGCTACTATATTTCCTTCAAGAAATCTGGTAAACAGTGTTCAAAAATAAAAATGAAAATGGCTTAAGCAGACAAAAGAAACAGAGCCACTCCAGACATCAACAGAATGGGAACTAAGATGCTGCATTGTTCACTGGCTGCAGCTTACAGTCAGTCCCAAGGATATATTGCAAAAATCCAGTCTTGAAGTAACCAGTGCCTATGTTATGGTGGCAAGGCTATCCTACCCAGAATGTCCTTGTTGGCATTGTGGCTTTTGCCATGACAAGCATTCAGTAAGGGACAGAGACTCTTCATACTTCAGATAAGAAGCACTGTCTGCTCTCTTTTTCTTTAGGCATTTATAGGTTAGTAGTACAACTAACAAAAGCTGGACTCTACTTTTATGTAAAGGATATGAGAGAGCGGTACTATAGCCTTCTCTGCTCCACTATGATCCCAACCGTCAAGCAGCTCAGAAATAAAAACTGTCAAATTGTACATTTTGACTGCTGCTAGAACTTGCCATTCAAAATAGACATTCTGGCAGAAGAGCTCAATAAATCAAAAACTAAAACATCTATCATCAAGCTTTGTCATGGAGCCTTTAACACTGCTAGATTGTGCTGCCTGTCAGCAAATCACAGCTGAGGAAGAGCCAGGATGTGTTTTGATGTTGAGTTCTGAGGTGAAGGGATTGAACAAGCAGCTCAAAGATTCCACCGCCACTGCTGCAAAATATCTTCAGCTGTCAAATTTGGAATTAAAGGTGTCTTTCAAATATTTTGTATTCAGAGCACGTACAATTTCTGATAAACATGGAGGAATTCCCCACCTCAAGTGTTCCTGGCTCAAATACATATAACTGTACAAATACTGTAGTTGTTGAGTAAAAAAAGAATTCCCAGTTCACTACCCTGGGATTAAATCTTTCTTGTGTTGCATCCATCATTTATTTTTATTTTGCAGACTCATGATGGCATGCCGTCCTAAGCATATACTACTAAAACACTCATCATTCCTTTTGGCTTTCACATACCTTAGAAACAGCACTGCTAGTAAATAAAAATATTTTATTTCAGGATTACATTGCTGGTAAATATGTCTACCTTATATGTTGCCAACAACAACAACAAAAATCTGAAGAGGAAAAAAATAACATTTCAGTAAGAATCTCTACAAATATTCATGAGTGATTTCAGCACTGTCAGGATATAGAAAGATGAAAGTTGGAGAACTGAACTAGTAGCACCTGAGAAATATATCTCCATTATTGGGGACATAGGTATATTTTATCCACTCTTTAAAGTGGGGGTGGGGAACTCAGTTGTAGAAAGACTGTATCCAAACATGTACTTGGTTAGCAAAGACTTTTTTCACGTTGATTCATTGCCACAAACTGCCAGAATGTTAAGCACACTTAAGGCTGTTGGTTACACTTCACTCTTTGCTTAAGTGTATTCTGAAGCCTGTGTAAGCAGCCACCTGGTGCTTGAAGGCTACAAAAAAAATCCTTTCTGAATTGCAGCAAGGAATGTGGGAGGCTGTTTCCCAGAGTGAATGAACCATTTCTAGAAAAATGTGCTCTGTTTCTGTTGGTCCCTTCCCAACCTTAAATTAGCAACTGCATAACAATACAAAGATCAGTGTTGAACACCATTGTGTAATAGTTCATTTTTCTTAACAACCTTCATCGTGAGTAGGACATCCACTGGAGTCTCATTTGTCCAAAAAGCTTAGAAGTCGGGGAGAGAGAGCCAGATTTTAAAAGTTCAAAATGATATGTAAGAATAAAACAGATGCAATATCCTCACAGGGTATATATCATGAAGTGGAGTCATATGACAGATAGATATCAGGAGATTTGGTTAATCTATCCTCTGGCAGTGGAGGTTGGTTATATATACTCCTCCCAATGCAGAGACCTGCTGCTTTCTGTCCTCTTCCCACTCTTTGTACCCCCCCTTTCATTTAGGGAATAAAACCATATTCATGAAGGAATGTACATATGGATGGGTTTCTTCTGCTGGAATGATTAGGAAAGCTGAAAGTAGTGGGAAAGATGTGTACATGCATCCATGCTCCAGTAGACATTCTTTTCTTTTTTTTTAAAAGACAACTGGATAAGTCTAGAATAATATATAGATTTAATTTTTAGGAAACATTTAAACTGTTAGGAAATGAGTTGTGGAGTTTCTTATACACAGAAATAATCTGGTCTACAAAACTGTTTCCAAAAGGGAAACAAGCACAATTCTTAAGCTATATATAAGTTTACCAAGTCATATTTCCCCATACCCTGCACATGTATGAGTTGCATACCTTCAAAATTGTTCAAATGATACTTGAATTAGTTTTATACCCCAAAGACTCTTTACAAGGCCAGCTGTTAAATCACACAGGAAATATCCAATGCTCTTTCTAATAGCTGCTTTCCCTTGGATCTTTTTTTACAGTTTCTGCTAATACCTTCTGCTAATACATAGTATAGGGTCTAAATACTTTAAAGGCATCAAATTCTGCCTGATCTTGAAGCTACACAAGGTCAGCCCTGGTTAGTTGTAGAATGGGAGACTGGCAACATATAGTAGGTACTGCTGGCTATATTTCAATGGAAGGAACTGGAAAAACCACCACGGAGTATTCCTTGCCTAAGAAAACTCTTTGAAATTCATGGGGTCACCCATAAGTCAACAGAGAACTTAAAGGTGGACACGCACATGCACACACACACAATACATGATACAATATTCCCCTCACCACTATTATTCCTCTTGGTTAATTTACTTTATTTGTATGTGTACAATTGGAATCTGAACATTGAGCAAAACAAATGCAGGGATCAAATAATTTCTTAGGACTCCTAGAAGGGGCTTCTACTTCTACCTGGTTGAATTTTTTTACTTGAACAGATGAACCCCACATCATGACTCAGTTTCAAAAGCTTTATTATACAGCAAGAAATGTGCTTTTTGTAAAGGAGCAGAAGTCTAATGCTCATTGGTATTTCTGGATTAGATTGCTTCAGTGTTATCCTTTTTCTCTAGAACCGCCTCTCTTTTCTCCCACTTATAATTTATGGTGAATCCAAATAATTCAAGTGCCAAATTGTTGCTTTCCAACGTTTTCTGTTTTGCTTTCCCATCCTGTTTTAAGACCTTATTCATGACTATTTTCCCCCAAATGAAACACAATAGCAATGCCAGACTGTCTTGTATTACCATAACTATGCTCTTTCCTTAACATATCTGTCTATCAATCTACATGATAGTTTGCTATCTACATTGTTATTTTGGTATGAAAAAAAGAGCATGGAAAAATCACACAAGGAAATCAGTAATTAAAGCTTTAATCTGCCCTCAAAGGGAAAATAAAGTAATTAATAGGCAATTTATCATTTTTCCAGCAATTAAACAACAAAATGGTCATTTATAAACGTAGGCTAGATCCAGTTGTTTGTCCCAATTACGGTAGATCCATTGAAGCAGTGGAACTTACATTAATGTATTTATTTTTAGAAGTTTCCATTTATTCACTGTGTCCATTTTATCTGGGACTAATATAAGGGGGTTACCAGGTGTTGTAGGCTCAGTTTCAGAGAAGAGAACTGGCAAAATCACCTCTGAGTATTCCTTGCCTAAGAAAATCCTATGAAATTCATGGAGGTCACTGTAGGTTGACAGGCAATCTGAAGGCACATACACACACTAAGGCATTGTAAACAAGACATTTAAAAACATCTTTGCTGCAGGGTAGGGCATTGCAGGGTAACGCTTGTAATAACTGCCATGTGGAATTGTTATTTTAACTCCATTTCCATCTAATGGCACAAAGCAATGTTCAGCAGCATCTAAGTATTTACATGCGGAAATAATTATAATTTCACAGTCCTCTTGATATGCAGTTCTTTGAGAAAAAAAATGTGATTTATTATCTTCATTTAGGATTTCCATCTTACCAATGTGCATCTCACCCTGTTCAAAAGGAAAAGGAACCTAAGTAAGGAACACTCTGGGTAATGTTTCTTGTTATGAGTTACTTGCAAAGCACCTGATTATAGCAGTATTTAAAAAAAAAGAGTGTGAAATAACTCTTCAGTAATGTACATGCAAATGAGTATGCACACAAACTAGCATGTCTGTATGGTTATGTAGTCTTCATTTCTCTAAGCAAGAGAAATTCTAAGAATAACATGATTGAGTCTTGTTTCCTTTGAATGAGAGACCACTGAAGACTTACAATGTCTTTGCAATATTTGTTTTGCAGAGCACATTGGAGTAAACAAACTGAAACACTGCACCTGAATTATAATTCTCCTTCAGCCAGCTCACAACTCTTGTTCTGTTTCTGTCTTCCCAAATTCAACTATTTTTCTGTTTCCCTCCATTAACTGGAGGTTGCCACCTTCTCATTTCCAAGGCAAGAAGGAGACTCCTAGCTCTCACAAGAACATTCCTTGTCCTTCACTCTTACTGATAATCTGTCCATCAGCATAGGCTATTAGCAAGCCTTTGGCCTAAATAACAGCATCCTTCCAGCATTCATAATATATTGATAGATACAAATAACACTGTTGTGCTGGTTTGGAGTGCTACTACATCACTAAAATGTTTGTTGGTAATGAGTAGATGATCGTTCTAAAAAGATGTAGAAGCTAAAAAGTGTCAGATATTTAAAAGTGTTGCTTGGTTCACTGGCCAGAATGTTTGTCTTGGGCAAATGAAACCAGTTTAAATCATTTTTTAATTATGAAAATCATAGTTACTTTTTTTATATGCCATTTTTCCTAACATAGTATGTTCAAAGCAGCAAACAAAGCATGACAAAAACAGACCAATATATTCCTAACACTATCAAAGAAAGCCCAAAACATCAGTAGCAATACTAGCTACAAATATATCAAGTTTTGTACATTTTTATTTTTAAATTTTGTTTTCAATTTTTTTTTTTAAAAAAAGCATACTTTTGCTAGGACAAACAAGTGAAACAGAGCCTAGCCTTGCTCCAGCACTCTAGCAGAAATTCTAAAATAAGGACTCTTATAATAAAATAAGGTTTCAGAGAGAGATAGGGCCAATTCTAACCCCAGGCATTAGTGGGAATATCCCCAGTTTGGTTTAGATGGTAAGAAATAGATTCTCACCTCTAGTGAAAGTCTCTTAAGAATCTGGGGGTAAGATGCATTGAGCCTGATGTGTGAGGCCAGCACTGGGAATTTGTCCAGCAATTATCAACATACACTCCCGGGTCACTTTTGTGAGATTCTCTAAGTTTTGTCTTGTGCACAGGTTGTTTTTACAGAAGATGTAGCAAGCTACATAGCTTTTCCTATAGATTCTGAAAAATTAGAAGCTGGGCAAGCCTGGTTGTTGTTATTGTGTGCCTTCAAGTCATTTTCTACTTATGGCGACCCTAAGGTGACTCTATCATGAGGCTTTTCTGGAGCTGAAAGTTGTGACACGCCCAAGGTCACTCAGTAAGTTTCCGTGGCAGAGCAAGGAATCAAACTCTGCTTCCAGGGTTGTTCAAACTATGACACCATACTGCCTCCAAGCCTGTTTAGAGCCTGCCTTTGGAATGCTGTGAAGATGGGGCTGTGATGATATAACCTAGACCGCAGTGGTTCTAAACCTGTGGGTCCCCAGATGTTTGTGGACTTCAGCTCCCAGAAGCCCCAGCCACTATGCTCAATGCTCAGGGCTTCTGGGAGCTGAAGTCCAAAAACATCTGGGGACCCACAGGTTGAGAACCACTGACCTAGAGGTTTGTCTGTTAAAGAGAGAAATAGGGGCAAGGTGGAATAGAGGAAGGGAGTCAGAAATACAATGCGACGTCTAGTTTGGAGGAGGGGAAAGAAGATCTGAACAGGGCTTTGGGAGATGAGAATGTGGAAGGAATTCACAAGAGCAGTGTTACAGTTGGGCCTCCATGTTGGCTAGGGTTAGGGGCACAGGATCCTTGCAAAAGTGGAAATATTGTAAATATAAGTGTGTGTGTCTGTGAAAAGGGGGCTAAGGCACGGTGGGGAGAGTGGGCACCCACAGTCCAAGTCAAGGAAAGGAGAAGGAAAGGAGGTGGGTCGGCATAGTGGCCCTGTACTTCCTCTCTCTTCCCTATCTGCTTCTTTACATATGGTGGGGGGCATCAGGAGAGGGTTTGTGATACTGAGAAATTGGACTGTGATCCGTCCTTAACTGGCCAGGCAGCAGCTAATAGAGGAGAAGGAAGACTAGAGGCAAATATTTAAAGGGCATGTGTCACATTTTTATTTATTACATCTGTCGCCTGCATGTTTTTCACAAATAAAACTCATCACACTGAACCCACTGGTCAGCACAGCCACTTGTCCAGATCATCTTTGAGGCCCAAGTACCAGATCCAGGGAAAGATCTTGAGGGTAGAAGGGCAAGGTGAATGATAGGAGCCCAATGGCAAACCTGGGCAAGAAATCCATCACAGATATTTTTAGGTTTCTATCGCCATTCCCACACTACATTATTATAGTGCTATTAGTCTACTTTCAACATCCTGTGGAATTCCGGGGCTTGTCATTTACTGCAAACCCCAGGATTCCATAGGATGTTGAAAGTGGAATAATAGCACAATAACAGTGTAGTGTGGAAATGGCCTCTGTCTTAGCTAGTCTTATTATGGTTAGCTGCAAAAAATAGGAGTCTTGTTATTGAAGCCTTCCATGAAAAGGAGAATGAAGCACATAACCTAAAGACCAGGTCCTGAATTGCCAGTAAGTGTTTCTACCTTATTCTTCCTTATTTTTCTCATGTGGGAAGACCTAAATAACAGAGCCAAAGCATCAGGGTCACAGCTGAGTCACTCCTTTGCCCACTCCTCCTTGTACGTCTTCAGCGGCGATCAATTTTGGGGCTTTGAAAGCCAAATGCCCCAGCCCTGGAGGGCCAATCTGACATACAGACCAGAAGTTCTATAGATTTAGTTTGCCTCAGCAGCCACATTGCCTCCAAGTCCTCACATGAACCTGAAAGGAGAATGGACACACATGCAGGTTTCTTAGAGCAAGGCAGTTGCTGCATAATCTTGGACCAGTCAGTGTGCCTCAGCCTAGTCTACCTTACAAGATTGTTTTGAGGGAGGTTGTATGCTGTTGCAAACTTTCAGTTTGCCATCCTTTGAGGAGTTAAAAGAACATAATATTTCTGCTAAAGATATTGTTTTCAGTTAATCATATCTCAGACTTTGATCATATGCTGCTGTTACTACAGGGATGGCAACAAATAACATAAAAGGGTAAAGATCATTCTCATGAAGACATTGTATAACTTGATAATGGTCTGTCCTCAACAAATGCAGTGTAACATGTAGAAGTTCAGAAGTTCAGATCCAGGGAATCTCAGAACAAACAGCTTCATTGTTGTTGTTATGGTTGTTGCTGCTGCTGCTGTTGTTCTGTTTCTTTAACTGGACTTGGCTGATGCAAACCCAATCACAAGGCTTTCTTGGCAAGATTTATTCAAGAGTAGATTTGCCATTGCCGCCTTCTTCTTAGGCTGAGAGAGTGTGACTTGCCCAAGGTCACCCAGTGGGTTTCCAGGGCTGAACCTTGGTCTCACAGAGTCCTAGTCCAACATTCAAATCACTATGGTGGCTCATTAAGTTTCTTGACTGAACGTCATTCAGTAATTCAAAATGTAAATGAACCTAAAGGTAAGAAAAAATATAAAGGAAAAATATGTCACATTCAGAAATCATATCTTTACTTTTAACAGTGTATATGTAGCAGGAGATATTGCCACAACTTTGCCCCCTCTCCATTCATTTAGTTTGTTATGAAGCAAGATCTCATTTGCTTTGATGAAACAAAGCGAGAAATATGAATGTGGGTGCTGACAGGCATCTAGCTGGTCAGACAGTAAATAAAATGCTGGACTAGAGAAGGCATGTGATCTCACCCAACATGGGTCTTCTTTTTGTTCTTCCTGCAAGAGTGTTGTTTTTAATTTCAGGGGGCAGCAAATGTGAGCTTCTTTCATTGCTTGCTATTTTTTAAAAGGATTTGTAAGGCTGTCAGCAATTGGACAGACAAAAAGGTTGGGATATCCTAACAGGGAGATTTTGGTCCTTCTGGCATTTTAATCTAAAACTCTCATAGGCCCTACACAACATTACTAATACTAAGGGACTATGGAATTTAAAAGTCAAAACATCTGTGGAGGCAAATATTCCCCTACCCTCCAGTAAAGATTACAGTGCCATAGAGCAGCCTTCTTCAAGCTTGTGCTCCAGATGTTTTGGACCACATTTCCATTGGCCACATTGAGATAAAATACAATCATGGGTGTAGAAATCACATCTACAGGGCATTAGATTGGGAAAGTCCAGTATAAAACATCTTAAATACCTAAATACATTAAATACCTAATTACATGCTAAGAATTGTACAAATCAGAAACTACAAGAAAGAATGTTTCTTACCTTTGAAACTGGACAAATTTCAAATTGGACAAAAAGTCATTCATCCTGCTTGTTTTGAGTTGCTCAAGTTCATTCCTCCTGATTGGCAATGACCTTATAAGTATCATATGAATGGGTATCATATGAAGATGCTCATTTCAGTAATTTCATTGTTGTGTACATATTTATCTTTTTTAAAAAGTAAAACCAATCTCTATGAGTCCCAAAATGGAAGGCTGCTATCATGCTTCCATAAAACCGTGCAACCATTTGCTAATAAAAGGAACAATTCTTACCCCTATAAGGCACAGCATTATCCTCTGTGGCCACGGATAACCTGTGGCAATAAGCTTATGCTTCTTCCTTTCTGCCTGAAACTTTCTCCTCCCATTCCTAGGTAGTAAAAGACAGACACAGCAATCATAGGGCTCAATGTGGGAAGAACAGTATAAAGGCCATCAGGCAAGATTTCTCTTTCTGTGCCTCGTCTTTCCTTCTTAATGTCATGGGCTTTTTCAGACCAGTGAAATGGCTTATCTGGAACTCTAGTGAGGCTCCTAGATTAGGCTGAATATTTCAAGAAGAGGACTTATTTCAGAAGTTATCTCCCCAACAGGCAACAAGGAGCAAGCAGAGAAAAGTAGCAAGAGGAGACGCATTGTGAACCTCTTGAAAATGTTAGCAACTAAGATATGGAGACTCTGGAAGAAGAAAATCAGTGTACTTTGCTCCTTCCAGGATTACCTTTGCCTCCCACTGCCCAACCACATAATAGAGTGCAATTCTAATTATTTTCATTTTTTTAAAAAATCTTGCATTACTGCAATGTCTTGTGTGATTAGACTAAGCTCTATAACTTACTCCCTTGTGCTGAGAATTTCAATCATGAGCAGAGTTTGAATAGCCTTATATGAAGTCTGTAGATATAATCCACTTTTTCAGAAAACAAAATTTCTGAACATGGCACAGCTGAATCTGTTTTTGAATATGCCAGGCCTCAAGTTCATTTCCTAGCCGAGTTGGATCTTGAAGGAATTCTTTGCTTTCTTCCTTTTATTCAGATTCTTTATATTTATGTTTATACTGATGCCAGAGACTTTGGATATACAATTTTTTTTCTCCCTTCTGCTAAAGCAAAGCTGAATTTCAGTTTCTGTCTTTTTAGATATTAGGTATCTCGCTGTCTGCTTTTTGAAAGACTTTGCTTGTAGAAAAGGAAACCGTAAATTACACTCATAAATTTTCTTTATTCCCTGCCCAGAGATTGTCAGTGTAGAAATAATACATACCTTGTAAGAAAAAAGATTTTTTGTCAAATGAGTGTTCACTTTTGTTTGAAATTTCTACAACAAGAAAAACAATGGCACCTCAACCACAACCCCAAGCCAAACACATCACCCCAACCAGGCACAGGAGCACATGGGGAACCCAGTAAACCTTTGGTGAAGGTTTTTTGTTTTGTTTTGTTTTTGTTTTTTGTTTTTGTTTTGCTTTGTTTTATTTTATTTTGCAAAATCAGAATGGTTGTCTGGCAAGCTGTAACAGCAGGCTGTGGTTTGCTTGGACAGTTACCACTCAGTCATTCTATCTACATATGATTACTAGAGTCTTCTTAGAAAATGTTTCTGTTCAATATCAGATTGAAAAGATCCCTCAGTTACTCTTTTTAAAGGTTTGCATGAGTGTAGATCTAATTCCTTTGAAGTCATTGTACTATCTAAACTGCACAAAGTAACCCATCGTCTACAATGACCCATTATATCTTTCTGTTATGTCAGCCTTGTGCTTATTGGTAATGTTCCACTTTGAATGAATAATTGATAGAAGCAATATTGATCCTCAGCAGAACCTTGAATTATCAGTGGCAGAGCTTGGAAAATTTACTCTTTTGGACCACAGGCATAATGGGAAATCTGAAAAAAAAAAAGTTACATTCTGCACTGAACATACCCCTCACTTTTATAGTAGTTGTTTGCTCTATTCTTGCTGTAATCCCAAAGTACTTTTTTCAATCTCTGCTCAATGAGATGACGTCTTCTGGCAATTGCAGAGCCATCTGTAAGAGAGTTGCATGCATTACATCCATACGTGTGTTCATAGGAAAAGTTGCTGGAATCATTCTGTGGCTGCAAAGGTAACACCAAGTCCAAAATCTTCTTGGTGCACTACGCTAGCCATTTGTACCCTTTTTCAGTAGTAAGGGAAGACAGACAAAATCCACTGGCTGTGATATCGTATTACTCAAATGCCTGCCTTCCTTCATGGCACCCATAGAGTTATGCCAGCATAATGCACCAGCAGGGGGCCTTTCACAATAGACAACTACAGTTCTATGATTCTACTTCAGATGTCACAGCAACATCCTATAGAATCCTAGCTCTACAGATTAGGGGGGTATTTCTCAGCCAGAGAGCTCTAGTGCCTCACCAAGCTACAGACCCTAGGATTCTATAGGAAATTGCCATGTCAGTTAAAGTGGAATTACAGCGCTCTAATTGTGCAGTGTGAACAGGTCCCAGGATTCTTATCCAAGTAATTTTCCACTACTGCCAACTGTGTCTTAATCTCATTGCAAAAGATAGTCATCTTTGTGTTAATAATGGTTACGTATTCAATATTTGGAAGATGGGCCTCAGTTATTCATTTTTAAAGCCTGTAAAAGTAAAGATGTAACAGCTGTCATTTGAGTAGAGAATTTGAACCTTAGAACTATACAGACTTAACAGCTCTGTAATGCCCACCTCTTCCCTTCTTCTTCTTTTTATTTCTTCATTTAGCTCAACGAATCAGCTAAACAACTTATTGAGATGGACAAGACCAATCTAGCTGCTGCATCTGGCAGTGATGTCCCCTTGCCAGCAGACACTAACCTGGCAATAAACACGGCCCAGTGCTGTACCCTGAACAGTGCCGGAGGAGTCAGTGCCATTCAGCGGCATGTTGACGGCAAGAAGAATGCCAAGAAGCGCCACTCCTTCACTGCTCTGAGTATGACACACAAATCCTCTCAGGCCATGAATAACAGGCATTCCATGGAGATTAGTGCCCCTGTCCTGATCAGCTCAAGTGACCCCCGTGCTGCTGCCAGAATTGGAGATGTGACTCATCTCTCATCCAGCGCTCCAGTCCAGGTAAAACTATGGATTAAATAACTGCAGTTCTCAACCATGAAAGGGACAGTGCAGATAAAAGTAGCCCTTTCTGGGGCCAGCTCTGCCGTTAGGCAATGTGAGGCAGCTGTGTCAGGCAGCAGTTTGAAGTGTGGAAGGGCAATAAATGGCTAGTTATTTAATTTTTTGCTACTGTGTTTTGCTCCCAGGGAAAGGAAAGAAAGATTTATGGGTTTTTCTGCCTCTGTTTTCAAAATTACTTGGTTGGCTTTGAGAGCCTTGAATTGGGTTAGTGGAAGGCACCGTTTTCTGCTTTACCTCAGACAGCAAAATGTCCTGGCCCAGCCTTGGTCATGTGCTTTAGCTATGCGATTACAATCAGCAAAGCCACTGCTGATTGTGTGACTCAGATTCTAAAGACATACAAACTTCTTTGCCCATAAAGTGTAGCCAAATAAAGGCAAAATTGTTTTGGTGGATATGTTGAAGAGAAAGCATGGTTGCTGATTGACTTTGACTTTTAGAGAAAAGGTTAAGGTGCTTTTTGTTCTGTCTTATGATACATTTTAAGGGCAACATGTCACTCTTCTTTGGTGTGTTCCTATTCTTCTGTAAACTGTCTTAGAGCTTATTTGATTTATTATCAGCTTTGCTGAATATTATCACCTTTGTTTCTGTCACAAGCCCTAATTCTCAAGACTTTGTGTGATACGGTATGGTTGTTATACAGCAAACACGGCATTCCACTAAGAAGCCTTTTGAAACAACATAATAAAACCCAACAAATTGTTCTCACAGATTTTGTGAATGGGGCTGGAGGAGTGAACAGAACTGTTCATCCTGTAATTTATTGACTAGCTTACTGCAATATTCTGTACTGGAATATCAAAAAGTTACCAAGTACACAATGCAGCTGCTAAGATACTTGTGGAAGCCTAAGCACCTGAAGCATGTCATAGTCTTTCTTACCAGTTGTATGAGTTGTGAATTCATTTCCACATTCAGTTTAAAGTGCTGGTTTTGACTTTTAAAGCAGCAGTATACTCATACTATACAATTAAAGCATGTCATACTGCATTGATTGCTGGGACTCCATCCTGCTGAATCCTGGGATGTGGGGAGGTGCAAAAATTTGGCTTCCAAAGAGCTGTAGCACTGTAGTTCAAGGGAGTGCATAGAGAATTCTAACTACCTGACTAAACTATAAGTCTCAGGATTCCATAGGATGAAGCTATGGCTGTTAAAGTGGTGTCAATCTGCTGTAATTACACAGAGTAGATGTATTTCAGGTTACTTGAAAGACTGCCAGCACCCATATAAACTTGTCCCCAAGGATGGCCTTAAAAAGGTCCTAGTCTCTAAGCTGCCACTAATAATTATCAAATGGCTAAGTAGGTGGAACAGGGCCTTTTGAGTTGTGTCCCCTTGCTTTGGAACCCATTCCCTCTTATTGGTGACTTTTAAGTGCGTCTTAGAATCATTTTTTAATTCCACTGCCCAGCTTTTGATTCTAGATTAGTGTAATTATTTTGGGTCAATTAGAGGTTTCTTTTTCATGTTTTGTTTCAAATATATGATATATGTATTAATTTATACATTTGAGAAATTAATTATTATAAGCCACTTTGTGAGGGTCATACCCTAAAATGAGATATATGTACAGAAAAATATAGGCCATTTCCACATTGCACTGTTATAGTGCTATTGTTCCACTTTCAACATCCTGTGGAATTCTGGGGTTTGTTCTTCACTGAGGCCAAAGAGCTCTCTAGCTGAGAATTCTGGATGTCCCTCCCTAAATGGCAAGTCCCAGGATTCCACAGGATGTTGAAAATGGAATAATAGCACTATAACAGTGAAGTAGGGAAATGGCCATCACTGTGGGTGTGTACTGTAGTTGTGGATGGAGGGAAGCATAGAGGATATCCTAGTGTTGTGCCCGTTAGTGTACATAGTTCCTTGTTCAACAACAAATAAGCCATAAAAAAACAAGACAGAAACCCATGGATTCAGATTTCAAGAAAAGAGACTCTACTTAAATATCAGGAAGAACTTCTTTACTGTAAGAGCTGTTCAACAGCAGAATGGACTGTGTTGGAAGATGACTGCCGTCTCCCCCTTTGGAATTCTTTAAACAGAGATTGGATGAGCATCTTTCAAGAGTGCTTTAGTTGTATATTCTTGCATGGTAGGAACTGGGGGCTCTTGCAGTCCCTTACAATTCTAAGGTTCTATGATTCTAATGAGACCTTTGGAGGTAGATTTGGGCTGCAGTGATACCTGATAATTAATCTCCTTGAATTCAGCGTGGTTTATGTCTGAGTAAACAAGCATAGGATATTTCTGTTTGAACACTGCAGTAAGCAGCTCTCCTCCGTAACTTGAAGTTTGGACATTGGCCACTTTACACAATAGATGCAATCACTGACATGGCCTGTTTGCTTACACTATATTGTAATAACTATGTTCTCTTAAAAACCGTTAATGAAAACCTGGAAGTGTGCAACGAAAGGTAATATTTCTACCAGTTTGTGTATTTGAAAGATCAGCTACAGTTTTTGCCAAAGCAAAAATCTGCCAGAAAGAACAGAATTCTTTCCATGCCTTGCCCTTCACATATTGCTGTTTTTAAAAAGCAGATGGAAAACACAGATGGGACGTGCAAGTCCATAGTGCTACTACCACAGACTTGCACGTTCCATTCAGAATTATGTGACAGTAGATGAGCACAGAAACTGCAATTGAGGGAGTAATTCAGGTGGGCTTGTCTAGGCCCCAAGATTGGCTTTAAATCCACACACACACACATGTACACATACAACAGCAGCCTGTAGCCCAGTTTGGATTAAATGTTGTTGTAACTGGCAGCTGGACACATTTTGTCTAGTAGGAAATGAGTGAGGGGGTTGTTTGTTTAACTGACAGTGTGAGCTTTAATCAGAAACAGTGTTATTATTTGAAAGACGCAAATGAGGAAAAGATAAAAAAATAAAGATTTAAATGGCTATTATTATCTGTTATCTATCAAAATTGATAGTATATTGTTGGGATAAGATACCTGATGCTCCATCTATGGCCAAGGAGGATGCATACATAGATGCTTTGGATCCAGCAATGTTACTGAAGGCTTTATCAGCTGTACCCAGCACAAGTTCTGAGATCCCAAAACCTGGATGCTCTTCTCTGGTCCTTAGGGCAAGGGAAAAGAATCTCAGAATGAGAGCACTGCCTTGAAAAGTATGTGTATATAAATTTATACTTGACATTTTTTGTCTGGAACTTGCAATTTTGGGTGAATCTTAATGTATCATCTGCAGTGATTCCACTGGAGGCTGCCTCTTGTAACATCAGCAGGGCCCAGGATTTAGGATAGTCTGAATCTGACAACACTAATCCATCAGTTCTTTTGCACCACAGATGCTGGGTCCAATATCACTTAGAAAGTACAATAAAGCAAGGTTCCAATATGCTTAAAGAGGGCAGTGGTAAGGCCTCTATTGAAATAACCTTTCTTGAATCATTCTGTTTTTGTGCACGATTTTAGAATGCATGGTGACCTCCAAGCTCCAAGAGTTCCTGGTTGATACAGATTATCTTGATCCATTTCAATCTGCTTTTAGGCCTGTTTATGGGAGAGAGATGGTTTGGGTTGCCTTGGTGGATGACCTTCACTAGGAACTGGATAGGGTGAGCGTGTCCCTGTTCATTCTGCTGGACCTCTCAGAGGCTTTCAAAATTATCAACCACTGTATCCTTCTGGATAGACTTGGAGGGACGGTTTTACAGTAACTCCATTCCTTCCTGAAGGGAGCCAGACCACGAGATGGTGCTGGGGAATTCTGTTTGACTGCTTGGCTGTTGGCCTGAAGAATCTCTTTGGGCTCTGTTTTGTCCCTCATGCTATTCAATATCTATATGAAACCATACATGCTGTCTAGTGGTTTGCAGTTTGGTGCCCTCAATGTACTAGTAATACCCAACTCTGTTTTTCCTTTCCACCTAAGGAAAGGAAAGCTTCCACCTAAGGAAGCTGTTCTAAACCAATGTCAGGCAGCAATAATGAATTGGATGATAGTGAATTAATTGAAATTTAATCCAGACAGCAGTCCTCCTAGTCAGCCAAGATGTAGGTCAGAGTATAGTGATCCAGCCTCTGCTGGATGAGATTACATTAACCTATGAAGCTGCAATTTGGTTGTACTCATGGACTCATCCTTAAGCCTGGAAGCCCAAGTTTCTTCTATGAACAGGACTGCTTGAACAGATTTACAGCTGAGCACACCAACTGTGTGAACCTGCTAGGCCCTAAGATCTGCTGAGGAAGGCTTTCTTTCAGTCCTGCTACCATCCCAACCTCACCTGATGAGGACACAGGAGAGAGCCTTTTCAGTGGGGCCTCCCTTTTCCACAGGAGGCTAGGCTGGCCCCCTCGCTGCTTTCCTTTCATAAGCAGACAAAGACATTTCTTTTTGAGAAGGTTTTTAATGGGTGAGCTGGGGAGGATTGATTGATTGAAATTGATTGATTGATTGATTGATTGATTTAGCTGTTTTCTTAAGTAAGACTTTATGTGTTTTTAATGTCTTTAATTGTTTTAAATGTTTTTTTTAAACGTTTTTGGAAGCTGCTTTGGGTCCCACTTTGGGAGTAAAGGCAGGATATAAATACAATAAACAAACAAACAAACTGGGCCCATTCCTCCAGATGCATGATTTGGCCTCCATTGCATATGCTTTCATTGCATTCCATTTGGATTAGTTTTAATTTGCTCTGTTCAGCAATGCCTTTGAAGAAGATTCAGACTTCAGTTAGTACAAAGAGCTCCAGACAGACTGTTAACTAGAACTGGGACCATACATTTCCCTTGCTACAACAACTTCACTAACTGTGAATCTGTTTCAAAGCAAAATTCAAAGTGTTGGTTATGACCTATAAAGTCTTATACAGCTTAGCTCTAGGCTATTTGACAGACCTTGTCTCCCCACATGAACCTACCCAGGCTCAGAGACCCCCAGGAGAGGACCTTTTCTCAGTCCTACCACCTTCAGGCACAGCAAGTTGAGAAACGAGTTAGTGTTTTCTTAGAAGCTGCTCCAAGACACTGGAACTCCCAAGGGAAGCTAGAATGGAAACCTCCTTTTTTGTTGTTGTTTTTTATTGTTTGATTTTTTTAAAAAAAATTACATTCAAAAGGGATCTCAGCTACATACAATAATGTTCCAGTATAACACAAGCAGAATCAGCTTGTGGTATAGTGGTTTGAGCACTGGACTATGACAATGGAGACCAGGGTTCAGTTCTCTGCTCGGCCATGGAAACCCACTGAGTGACCTTGGGTGCATGACACACTCTTGGATCCAGAAAATCTTGTTGCCTTAGGGTCTCCATAAGTCAAGTTGACTTGAAGGCACACAACAACAAGAATAACAACAACAATAACAAATGCAGGAAAAAAACACAAAATGAGGGAAAATAATATTAGTCATACATTTCTATAAAAGCTGACCAAATGTCCAAATATAAGTCTGTTTGTACATTTTGTCTATACATCATTCTTTCAAAACTTAAAGGCATTGCTAGAGCTTCTGTCCATTGGATCACAGGCGAAGGAAAATGATCTTTCCAGTAATGAAGTATTAATCTTTTAGCAGTCAAAAAGGCATGAAAAATCGCTTCCTTTGGCCATTTGTTAATTTCCAAGAAACACATATATAATTCAAATGAACATGCACATCCCTGAATATCAAGGAACTTTCCAAAAACAAATTTACTCATGTAATTACTTCCTCCAAAAATGTAGCTACTATGGCACAACTCCAAAACATATGTGTTAAGGATTAGCAGTATTACATCTCCAACAACTTGCTGATTTAGAAAGCCCTTTCTTGCATAGACATTGTGGAGACCAATATACCCAAAAGAACAATTTCTGCTGTATAAAATACAGTCAAGAGATCTATAGCCATACTAGTTATAGATGTTAAAACTGTTGGCCATTGATTAGTCACAACTGGACCTTCCAATTTTCTATTCCATGCTTCCTGTAAATCTTGCATGTCATGTTTATTTATAAATAACAGAAATTTATATATATACATATATATATATAAATGGTTGGTTTGCATACTTAGTTGGCCTATTAATGTCTGTAATGTTGAGGGACCCTTAGATGCATTTAAAGCTACAGGGCCAGATTGTAACAAGTGTTTCAGTTATAAATATTGTCATTTAGCTAAACGAGACAGTTTACACTGCTCCTGCAGAATTGAAAAAAAGCAAAAACTCATTAACAACATCAAGTATCTGATTTAAGGTAACAATCCCATTATTGGCCCCTACCTTCCATAAAAAGCTGTATGGTGTATTACAGTTACTAAGGCCCTTTCCGCACGACATCGCTGTTGCGTTTTGCACAGGATGGCAGCGGTCGGCAGGTCACGCTTCCGCATGACATCGTCGCCACCCCGCTGCCATCCTGTCATGGAGCGTCACACTTGCACAGTTTTTGCAAAATGGAAAAAATCCATTTCGCGCCTGCGATTGCATGGCACTCCCGTCACTTCTGGCCATGCGGAAGATGCAGAAGTGCATTGGCAACATTTCCTTCCATAGCACGGCAATGGAAAAAGCCCGGCTGTGCTGAGGAAGGAAGACATGGTGCCATTGCGTTTTCTTCCACATGGACTGAGTGGATACAGAAGGGAGCGTTGCTGACGTGCTCCCTTCTGCACCCGGGACTGCAGCAAGACAATGCAGAAGAGCTTCATCATGCGGAAATAGCCTATGAGACAGCCTCACCGAGACATTAACTGAAGATACAGTGGCACTGACCCTCATGTGTGATGGCATTGTAGACTTAACAAATACAATTTTCCTGAAAAATACTGTTTGATAATGGGGTGTGTATTTGGCAGTGTATAAATGGGAAGCTTCTTATACACAGGTGCGTATTATACACCAGCAAATACAATATCTGCAGAAATAGCAATTTACTAATATGAGACCAGTATGTGTGAAGCTCCCAAACCTCTGGACAATCAATTTAGTTTATGTTCACTTGATTACAAAGCTCAGTATTCATTCAGAGAATAATGTAGAAAAACACTGTGGGATGTTTCCTTCTCTGTCTCTCCAACAGATAAAGCTGTGATAGTAATGTATCTCTTAGAAGTCCCATTTGAAACACCAAAGATATCTTCTTCACAAAAAATAAACTATTTTCTGAATCTGTAAAGAAAAAAAATGAAGGCATTTCATCTACAGTAATATGCATAGCAAGAGCCAGTGTGGCATAGCAGTTTGAGTGTTGGATACTGGGACACCAAGTTTCAATCTTACCTTGGCCATGGAAACCCCTGGGTGACCTTGGGCAAGTCATACTCTTTCAGCCTTAGAGGGAGGCAAAAGCAAACCCCCTCTGAACAAATTTTCACAACAAAATCCTGTACTAGGTTCTCCTTAGGTCTGCCATAAGTTGGAAATAACTTAAAGGTATACTACAGCACCATCACCACCAACAACAACAACAAACAACAACAACAACAACAACCACAACAGCAGCAGCGGCATGCATAGCTCTCAATATATATGTAGTATTTTACATATAATAAAACTGATGTCATATCAGCTTGTCTCCTTATTGCTATACAACATCTCTTTGTTGATTAATTGATTGAGCAGTAACCTCATTTTTTCCCCTGTAAAACTATTTAGATATTTTTCTGTATGTTCTTTTCATTTTATCAATTGGGAAAACTATTGAGAATTCATTAAAGTTAATGCAAACCTTTAATATTGCCAATCTATTCAGCCAGAAATACGACCCAATGATTTAGGGGAGACCAAGTAGGCTCAGGACGACATATATAGACGTGTTTTCCCCATGTTCATCCTTTCCATATACCTTTACAAGACACTCAGCTTATAGAAAAATGAATATGCTAAAAGCACACTACAATACAGCGTAAAATCTGATGAAGAATCAGCATTTAGATATACTATTGTTCTGATTATCCAAAACAATTAGATATGACTGTTTCATTTTTCTTATAAGTTCTATGATCTTAGCTACTTTCTGCCAGCTGAGAATGGGCATATAGAGAGCTTGTGCAACTAATAGTACATTTTAAGATGTGTGATGGCCTTCAACATTTCATGTCTAGAAAACTTACCAATAATAATTTAAAAAAACTCTGTTCCAGCCACAATGGCAACAAGTATAGCTTCTCACAGAATAAAGCAGCAGCTGGGAAGAAGAGGCTTTCAGGACTGATGTGTATTTGTTTTTACTGGGTAGGGAGAAGCATTGGCAACAGGCATTGTCTTGATCATTATTTCAAGAGAATTTATATCTAGCACATTTGATGCCTGCACACCAAGCACAGCCCATAAAACATAAAGAATGGCCTTCTAAATTGTGTCCGTCTATCATGCAGAGTGTTCTTACAGGCTAGTGAAATTGATTTCTATTGAGAATGTAGTCCAGCTGCAGGCCAAAGATAAAACGGAACCAGAGTGAAGATCGCAGCAGAGCTGTCCGCAAGTGAACTGTCCTGGACAGCTGAGGAAGTCCCACTTGACTCACTAATCTTGCCCAGGCCTCAGATGGCTCGTCTTCTCTCCATTTGCACCCCTTATGAATTATTCTTCCTTGCTATTTGCAAAGGTCACAGGTCAGCTGCTTCAAATCCCCAGGGTAGCGGGGAGGTTGACCAAAGAGGCATCTCATAAATAATAGAGTGTGGCTGGCTGGCTGTATCCCACTATCACAGCCTGGGCTGGAAAGACAGAATGCAAGAGCGTTGCCTGTATGTGTTCCTTACAAATTCTGATCTTAAACAGGGAGTCAATTCGCAATAGCTAGTACACAATAAGAACACGCGATTCTCAACTGTAGGGCACATGTTTTGAAAAGAGCAACAAGGAACCACTGTGCAGGGTCGCCTGCTCTAAATTGCCACGTGACACAAAGCAAACCAAACTCATCTAAACAGTTTTGCAAAATAAGAAGTGGATCATGGAGGTCTGACTCCCCATTTAAGAGAAACAGGAAAAGATCTCTAAAAATACTCAAACTATGGTGTTGGATTTATACTTACTATGAAAAGGAGCCAAAGGCAAAGATTTTGCTTTATGCCTATGCATGAGAGACAAACAATTCAGATTCCTTCTGGGTTTGGATTTAGACAGAGCCCTTATCTGCATACGTAGCCTGTTCCCTTTGGCTCCAGAGAAATACTGTGTTTATGCATAGCGATACTTTTACTCAAAACATACCATATGAGCTCATGAGTTTAAAATGCATTTTGGATCAAAAACAGCCCGCTCCCTAGCCCAGCATGTTGGTTTGAACAGATCCAGCCACCTTGAGAAAAAGCACCACAAGTTTTTTATTGGAAAATAAGAGTGGATTTACACATACCTGTAGTATGCTGGAAGCTCTTATTGATTCCCCTCCCCGGGCATGTTATACTTCTCCTTACAATGTTTGCTTAGGGAAGTAATTTTTAGTAATCCTTGTCAGCATATATAGAAATACTGTATCACTGGGGGGTTGGGGGTAGGTGTGAGAATGTACAGCAGGTCTGGAGAATCTGTGGCCCTCCGCACATTGGACTGCAGCTCTCATGATACCTGATCATTGGGTAAATTGACTAGGCTGACAGGATTTCCACTGTTTAGGAAAAACTGGTGGGTGCGGGGGGGGGCACATGTTCCCATGTTTGCCTGTATGTGCAATGACAAGAAAAACATGTTTGGGGGCATAATTTGGACAAATTGCTATTTGGGACTGTTGTAATTATACTGCCCGGGATTCTAGAAGTTGTAATCCAAAACCCTTTGGGATGAGTATTCCAAATATAAGGGTGAACAGAGGTGTGCTGGGGGGCGGCAAAATGAGGTCATTATCTCTCTAAATAAGAATTCTGCCCCTCCAAAGAAATTTTCCTTCCATTCTAAAATTTCTGGCATTGCAGAGTGTGAGATATTGAAAATCTCATCCAGAAGTGTTTGCTGTGTTCATATTGTGTAAGTAGTTTTACATGTCCTTTTTCTTTGTATGCCTAAATTGTATTTCTGAATGTTTCCCAGGGGTTTTAAGTTACTGTGGTGCTAGAAATTTGGGAACTGAAAGAACAGTTCATTTGGAAGTAGCATTCTTATTTGGGGGCAGTGCCCTTTTTTTGCTCCTCCCCCTAGACATCCATAGAATGCCAACTTAATCAGGACTTAGTTCTATAAAAAATGAGATTTACTGTCAAGTGAATGTGTTTCATCAATGCTGCCAC
This sequence comes from Iguana delicatissima, assembly GCA_948472985.1. Classification (NCBI taxonomy): domain Eukaryota; kingdom Metazoa; phylum Chordata; class Lepidosauria; order Squamata; family Iguanidae; genus Iguana; species Iguana delicatissima. The sequence goes on along the minus strand of CAOKZL010000197.1, from coordinate 773,116 downwards.
TTTTTGTAAATCTAGCTATTTGGTCTTACCCCAATTGTGGATTGGGCATTTAATCTGAATTTCTTGTACACCAAATGGCTAATCCTTAGGACAGAGTCTTCTGGGTGTATCAGGATGTGAAATATCCAAATGCATAATTTGGAACAGAGCTGTCCCACATGTAGAGTGGTGACTGACTTGCTACATCAGGGGTGTCAAACTCAATTTCATCTTGGGCTGCATCAGCATTATGGTTGCTCTCAAAGGGCCAGTTGTATCTGTAAGACTATATAAATGTATCTACTCTTTTATCATATTAAATAATTGCTTCTGCATTTGATTATTACTGGTTTTAATAATAACTAGCTCTGAAACTAGAAGTCTAGGAAAAATAATGGCAAGCAGATACTCAAGTGTACAACCATTGTACAATTTATTGAAAAATGTGTTTTGAAAACAAAGGTTTTTTAATCATCAGACAAATATTACCAAGTGCTGTTTATTACATTAACTTTGTTTAACTTTTTTGTCCCATTTGAGACCCTCTTTGTGCCTCTTTCTGCCCCCATGCCCCTCTCTGTACCTGGTGAGCCCAATCCCCACATTGCGGGCCCCTGGCTGCCGGTATTCTGAAGAGGGGCCCAGCAACCAGCACTCACAAACTGCTTCTACTTCTGACTGTTCCTCTGGCCAACTCTCGCAAGCCGTGCAGAGTGTTGCTATGGTAACCCGGGGCAACGCTCTGATGGCAAGACTTGGACAGAGGAGCAGTCAGAAGTAGAAGTAGATTGTGAGTGCTGGGTGCTGGAACCCTCTTCAGAATACCAGCAGCCAAGGGCCTGGAATGCGTGGATCAGTCTCACTGGGGGAGGGGCAATGCTGCAGCTGCAGGAGAGGTGCGAGGACCACATGAAATGGCCTGGCAGGCTGGATTTGGGCCACAGGCCTTATGTCTGACACATGCGTGTTACATTATGACCTCACTTGCCAAAACTGTCTGACAAATGCAGAACTCCCATGTGAAGTACAGGATTTATTAAGAAAACCAGAACAGTAAAGTAATTTCAGTTTAATGCAGATACACCATTCTGGTGACATGAGAGTGTAAGACATACCTCAGGGTGGGCTACTTGTGGCATTCTGGATGTCTTTGGGCTGAAACTCCCATCAGTCCCAGTCAGCATAACTGACGATGAAAGACAATGAAAACTGCAGTTCGAAAATAATAATAATAATAATAATAATAATAATAATAATAATAATATTTATTTCTATCCCTCCTCTCCCAGTGGATCGAGGCGGCATTACAAGAACATATAAATACATTAAAACATTAAAATGTAGCCCATCCTCCCCACCCACCAACCCTTCTATCCCCCTAAAACACATTAACTATTAAAAACAAATTAAAAACAAAGAGACAATTGATGAGAGGCGGTGGAACACTAGTCTGGGAAGGCCTGTCAGAAGAGAACAGTCTTGACTGCTTTTTTAAAGCAGTCAAGACTGGTAATGTGCCGGGTCTCTTCCGGCAGGCCATTCCATAACCTGGGAGCGACCAAGAGAAGGTCCTCTGGGTAACCGCAGCCAACCTAGTTCTGATTGGCTGCAGTAAATTCCTCCCAGAGGACCTTAGTGTGCGGGGCGGATTATATGGGAGAAGGCGATCCCGCAGGTAGGCTGGTCCCAAACCATGAAGGGCTTTAAAGGTAAAAACCAACACCTTGTACTGTGCCCAGAAACTAATAGGCAGCCAGTGTAAAGACTTTAGAATAGGTGTTATGTGGTCAGTTTTAGATCTTCCGGTGACCAACCTGGCTGCCATATTCTGAATTAATTGAAGTTTCCGGACTAAGCACATGGGTAGCCCTATGCAGAAGTCAAGCCGTGAAGTTACCAGCGCATGTACCACTGTTTTTAGGTGTTCAAAGTCCAGGAAGGGGCACAGCTGGAGTATCAGCCGAAGCTGATAGCAGGCACTATCACTTTTAACTTTTGGATGATAATATTTTCAGTAATTTGACTTCCCCCAATACATACTATAAAATTTCTGTACACCATGCATCCAGATTCTTCTGACAAGTTACGGTGTCGGCATGGAAAATGCAAGGTATTGTCCAGACAACCCAGGGATACAGCTGCAGCTTCCACTATTGCATGGACATATTTTCCACCTTCCATTCTCCAAAGAATGACTTCTAATGCTTTCTAAAGAAAGCAGGTCGTATATTCATGGATTAGCTAAGTAGCAAAAATATTTTTCATGTGAATTTATATCTTCGGACAATTGCATATGTCACATGGAGAAGTTGATTTGTTTCTGAATCAGCCTAAGACTCTTTCTGATAGCCTACATGAAAACTGGAAATAGAAACAAATTGATCGTACATATCCTATTAAACAAGTTAAATTAGAGCAGTGTATTCTCTAGACCATTGTTATTCAAAGCAGTGGTCTCTGAACCAGTGCCAGTCCCTAACCATTTGGCTGTGAGTCCCTGGAAAATTTCCAGGAGAGAAAGAAATAATTAAGAAAAATAGCAATGCGCAAAAATGTAATGCTTGCCCCAGGCACATTGGGGAATAAATGACTGCTGGCCCTGCACATCAGATAGCCCAAGAAGCACTCCTCTAGAGAGACTGTAGACACCATGAGTACAGCTCACAGGATTGTAAGGACTACCATGGCTTTCAGTGAAATGATATCTCACAGCCTTCTTGGCTTGGCACTGTAACATACAACTGAGACGAGAGGAAGTATCCAGATGAAAGACAGGAATTGGTAGTGCCTTGGGTACTTATGATGACTGTACCATCCACATTTATCCTTGTGGACCAAGAGGAACAATGTGGTAAACACTTTGTATCATAGAGTTGTGCTTTTTGCCCAAATTGAAGTTTTCAGCTCACTGAACCTGGGCCATCATTTTGAAGTTGGTAGACATACCATACCAAAATCTGTAGTTTTTATAGTATTAATATAGCATTTTTAGGCTGCAGCTCTGTACATACTTATTGGCAAATAAGACATGTTGAATGATACGCAGCCTGACCACCAAATAAATATTCATGGAGCCAAGCTATAAATCTCTTGCTTATTTCCCATAAAAGTCAATAGGAGGCAGAGAGCTCTATGGGAGAAAGTACAAATGCTCTTTTCCGGGTTCAGGTAACCCATTTTTCACATGGAGGGGAATGGAAAGTTTGTTCTTGTGAGCCAAGATTCTCGTTATTATTCTGTCCCATGGAAGAAATGTTCCTGGATATTTCTGAGCCATGATTGTCCAGCTACAATAGAAACAACTTGAATGTAGCTTATTCTGCAGCTTTTCATGCTGTCTGGGTGCAGGAGGAGTGCAAGTGCCACAGATGGCTCAGTAATTTAGAGACCAAATAAATCTATAGGAGAGTTTGATGCTTATCACCTTCTGCAGTAGACGTGTAGTTGGAGGGTGCCCATCTGCAGCTGTAATTACATTTAGCTATGTATGTAGGGGTGTTTTTAATATATTGCACCATTAAAAGAAAAGCTGTGTTCTAGAGCCATTGATATTTTACCTCCCACTTTGGTAATTAACATTTGATGAGAATGCTTGATCTGTAGCTCTTTTTTGCCAATATGTAGTAGTACAACTATGAATTAAGTGCTTTCACATTACTCCTAAGAACATTAAGAGCTGGAGTTATTGCATGACCCATTGTTTTATAGAGCCAGTGAATTTGACAGAAATGAGTATCATGAATCTCAAGGACCATTAGCCTGTTTTCCAATTCAAGTATTCTCAGAGGATGACATATTATTAACCTGCATGTGTGGAATATCTGAGTATGTCTCTCTGTTCTTAAAAATAAATAATAAATATGCAATAAGTACATTAAAAGGCATATCCTTTTTGTTAATGAATATGGTAAGGAATAGATTGTGGTGAGCTGCTGCTAAATTTGTTCTAAAGTTGGAATAAGAGATGTGGTAAGGGTTTCACTGATATCATCCCCCAACTCCAATTTGAAATAATGTTGATCATATTGGTACTTATACTGTCCTTCTGCTTCAATACTTCCAACAAAAAGACCATCACAGAAACTAAAAAGCATTTGAGATTTCTTTTTAGCTTCCTTCCAAACATTGTGGAAAACAAAACTTAAGCTGGAAATGGGAGCTGCTGCTACTTTTTAACTTCTGCTGTTTACTTATTTATAGATACATATTTGCTAGTGTTAAATTCATAGTGGCTCAGAACCACCAATTCCCTATATTTGCAAAGTGGGCTATCTCTGTGCAGATACTAGAGGCCCCTAAATAGAAAAATAGCATGGCAGAAGAACCTCTACCAGTGAGGTAATCTGGAAATTTAATAGAGAAGTGCCAAAAGAAACACACACACCTCACCTCTTCACCACGATTCTGGGGAAAAAAACCCGCTGGTTTATAGTCCTTCTGTTCTCTTATACGCAGAGAAAACATTAACATCTGTAGGAGGGGGTGTACAGGTGTCCTCCCAGGGTTTGACAAGAGCAGGGTGTTTACATTAGTTGAGCTGAAAGGAAGCACAGTTCACTGTTCACTTTTGGTTCAGCCAACACAAAGATGCTATTGAGCAACATTGCTGCATTTAGTTGCCAGGTCTCCAAGTGCCAGCTAAAATTTCAGGAGGTTCCTGAGCTTCTGTGGGTCTCCAGGTGGGATGAGAAATCTCAGAGCAAGTGGTGCTGCAAGAAGAGAAAAATTGATTTTATTGTGCAAAGTGGCTTTAGTTTAAAGCATTGCCATTTGTCTCTTTCCCACTTGAGCCAGGTCTCACTGGATCAGCCTTAAGGTCTTTATACGTATGTTGCACTTGAACAATGTTGGACATAAGTTTGTGCAAGCAGAGGAATTCTCTGCATAACGGCCTACACTGGAGTATAGATATGAATTCCTGACAGTAAGAAACATTTAACAGTGGAATGGACTGTCTGGAAGGATGGTAGCTTCTCCTTCATTGGAGGTCTTTTAAGAGAGCTTGGATGGTCATCTCCCAGGAATGCTTTAGCTGTGTTTTCATGCATGGCAGATGGTGATTTAGACAGTCCTTTCCAAATCTGTGATCCTGTCCAGGTCACACTGGCTGTACTCTAGTTGGGGGTAACAGTAAGATCTAGGTAATTGTGTATGACAAGCAGAAAGGGACAGACTTATTAGACTATTATGAAGACTAATACTACTCACCAAAATGCCTGAATTGGACCACTGCAGAGAATGAAAAAAATTGACTCAACCCTCTGTTGTGCTTGGGATTTGTTTTTCTCCTTTGTTTTGAGGGAGGTTTTGTTTTTGTTTTTGTTTTTTTTTAAGTTTCAGGTTGTTTTAGGTCCAATTTAGGTCTCCCTCCTAAATCTTCTGTGCAGAGTTGCGTGCTTCTTCACCTATTGTCTTCAGGAGTATAGTGCTTGCAACTGGATAGCCAAAGCTCAGCATCAAAGACTGATGCTTTTGCCCCACTGGCCTTGTGCCAGTTCTTGGTGCTGGCATCAGCTAAGTAAATGACTGATTGAAGTTTTAAAATTAAGAGACAGTGAGCTGGAAAGAAGCATTAAAACTTTGTCACACTTCACAGCTTATGAAATGTGCCTCAGCTCATGGATTTGAGAAATCCCACAAGACTTTATAAAGCAGAGGAAAGATTTATAAATATATTTAATACCAGGTCTCTTAATAGCTGAATCAGTGAATTCACCACTTTCAGTGGATACAGGATCTCATACACCTGTAAACTTTTAAAACTATAGATCCATATTCTGCCCACTGATGATGTATTTAAAATGAAAGGACAGATGGGTGGACAGATAGAATGGGGGGGAGTATTATATAATTGTAAGTAGTACTTCCAAATTTATTTGCAATGTATACTCATCCTTGTAATTGCTATTATAATACTTGTGCAAATTCTTTACTTTCTTTCCTGAAGATGTTATTACAACAGAATTAACATCTTACCCACCCCAAAATTGTGTACTTACCTGTTTATAGGAAAAAGTACTGTCTTATTGCAGTTAGGAAAATGCCTGGTGAGCTGGGAATGGAAAGCAATATAAGTTTCAATACAAACTCTGTTATGTTGATGATGATGATGATTTCATTGCTCTGTGGTTCATCCCTTTTCACTAAAGAAATCGACATTGCTGGTCATAAAAAGTAATATTCAAGTAAAACCCATGCAATCTGTTGGGTTTTTTTTTTACAATCTGTTTTTTTAACAAACATATAAAATATTATTATCACACAAAGAGGTAATAAGAAACTGGTGTACAAGGGAGAGGAAGCTATTTGTCAAATTAAACTCTGTTCTAGCAGCATTAGAGATATCAAGTAGGTCTTTTAAACTAGATGCAAAGATCTGCTTTCTGAATGCGGAGCTCCATGATTCATAAGCATATATTGCAGCTGGGCTTAAACCATAACTGTTAATTATCAAGTTTTCCCTTGTGCCAGAAATATTCTCATGGAATATATAAAGATGAAACAACATATTTAAGATAATAAAAAATTACTGCTAAATAATAAAAGAAGTACATGTGCATTGTTTGATGTCTTATAGTTTAATTGCACAGCATGAGATACCAACACATAAAATACTTAGAAAACATATTGTCTACTCCGTATTCCAGCCAATTAATAGACCAGGGAAAAAAGAGTTTTCCAAGCAATGCGGGGCTTCTAAGCCCTCCTTCTTCCCCCACTGAATATAGGTTGCTGTTGTGGCCAATAAGCTTCCAGCAGCACCAAAATGTGAAACTCCAAAAAACAAAATAAGGAATGCTTAGTTCATTTACCTGTATGTTCCTAAGGTCGCTTCCAGATATCACAAGGGATTGTGATAGTGAGATAACCAGAAAATACTTCAGTTAATAGGATTAGAACTGTTCTCCAAGAAAGAAAGAAAGAAAGAAAGAAAGAAAGAAAGAAAGAAAGAAAGAAAGAAAGAAAGAAAGAAAGAAAGAATGAATTATAGCCTTCTGTCACAAGCAAACCATGTAACAGTGAGTAACCATTCAGAGCATTAATTGGTTGTAAGATTTGTTTGCCTGGAAGCACTCTGAAAGGCCATTTGTGGGATCCAGGCTGGGACATTAAGCTGACATTGCAAGAATGATACATTGGTGTTTTAGGCAATTATGCTGGGCCAGAAGATGGGTTTAAGAGTGAAGGTATACAGCAGGCCTTTGGTTCTGCAGCTGTTTTTGACTAGAACTCCCATAATAATTGGTCTTGGTAGTAGAGGTCCTGCAATGCGAAGTTCAAAATTTAGTGAGCCAAAGGTTTCCCTATCTAAGCATACAATCTTAATGCCTACCAGCCCCAGGTTTTCATTAAGTGATATGATTCATTTTGCTCCATTTTTGTATTGCTTTTAGGATTCTGCTACAGCTGGATCTGCAACCATGGCTGGACCCAGAACAAGTGCAATCACTGGGGAACAGGGAACACCACCAAAAGTCCAGCTACCTCTCAACATGTAAGCATCTATTTGCCTTGAATACAATCCATGGATCATCTGGGCTTTATTCTTTGCAGTCTTAAAGAACAGTCATTCTCTAGAAAGAACACTTTGCATGTCATTACCAGTGCCTTGGATGTGGCCCAGCCTTCTGCCCAAACTGATAAATGAGCAGTGAAAGGCCAGGTCACCTTCTTTATCTTGTCCATTTTTTGCTTCTAGGATATTTATTACAGCTGTATGAATCATTATATGGCAGGCTGGGTGCCTATCAGCTAGAAAAAATCTATTTCTGTAAATTAAATCATTTGTGAAATAATGTTCTGGTACAATTGAACACCTGAGACTACCTTTGTTAGGACGAGTGGTCCGCAGCATAAAAACCACCTAGTTCTCTATCAAAGTATAAATAAATGAGGACATATACTATGAGTCAAAGACCTTTAGCTTAACTAAAAGAGCATATGGGAGGATGAAATACTATGTGGAAGAATAAAGGATTCAACTAGATCAAGAGTAAAACCTGGAAAATATCAACACTTTGATGATACCTACTTCTGAAACAGAACAAATAAGCAGTCCCCAAATTTGACGTGTAAGCCTGATATATATAATAGTTCAGATCCAGCTTTGCCTGTCAGTACAAGCATTCAGGATACTCCAGCCATTGGTGGGGAAAGGAAGCCATCTTTGCTAATTCCAACCTCCCCCTACAACCTCTTGTGCTACTGTGGGGTATCTTCCAATGCTCTGGAGCAGTAATTTGGTGGGAAAAGGAAGGTGCAGAGGAAGAGGAAAATGGGAAATATCACTTTTTCCCCCTGTCAGCTAACAACAATACATCAAAAACCTTTGTTCTTAGATGGAAGATTCTAGATCCCACTCCAAAACAGTTGCCAAAATAAGTCTGTGTTTAATTAGCTGATTTGCTGAAAAGAAAAATTCAAATATTTAATGTATAGCAGAATACATTTGACTTGCCTTTTGAAATGAAGGATTCTTTTCAAAATCATGTTGTCCACAAATTAATTTAATAAAAAGAAATAAGAATTGCTTGCTTCCTAATGCATTGCCTTTTACTATACTGTAATAAAAATATCCATCTGTGTAACATAGTTGTACCTCATGTCTTTTGAGCTAATCTGTATAGTTGTAGATTCACACAGTGGATTGTTTTATTGATACCACTGTAGTTCCCTTAAACCAGGTGAGGGAAACTGTGAATGCCACAACCACTCACTCCTCCCAAAAATGTTCAAAATATTCAAAACAATCAAACTTGAGTATTTGAAATTTTGAATTCTGATTGAAGATGTAAAATCAAATTTCATTTTTTTAAAGAATTGCAGTTTATTTGTCCCCAAATGCTCTGTATGTCCCCTAAGGGCCATGTGGGACAATTTTCCACATTTTGGGGCCCCAGGGCTGTTTTAGACTTTAGTGATGCATTTTTTTCTAGCTGGTGGTAATCTTGGGTGTGTGGGTTAGTGTGCCCCCCCAACAGTCACCCACTCGAGCTTTAAGCTTAAAGAAGGATGACATTTCTTTAAGTTTCACAATGTGGAAAAAGTGTAAGTGTGTTCTGAGCTTTCTATCTGGGGCTTAGATTTATATATTAATCCTATCAATGTCTGTCTTCATTGTCTAGAATTGAGAAGTCAGGGCATTGGGATGGTAGCCTGAGGTCCCTGCTTCAGAGGCAGTGTTAGATGTTACCACTGCTTTCGCCACATGGCATACAGTGGCCTGTGCTGTCTTTGTACTGAAATTGGGCTGGCTTAAGGCCTGTGGGATCCCAAAGGGAGTTTTCAGTTGATAGACCTCACTGCAAGCCTTTTGGGCCTATGAAGTGAAATCTGGGATAACATTTCCTCCTTTTATTAACAGAAGAAGGATGAGAGGACGCATTATTGCTCACGTGTTCAGTATTACAGCTACCATCCAAAATGACAGGAGTTACATACAGTGGTAAACAAAATTGAGTCATGGTGGAGGAAGCATCCCATCGGATAAGATAATAGGAGTGTCCTTTTGTTGAAGTAATACATACTGCAATTTACAATATGCTTACTTGATAGTGGACACTTGATTCTGTGTTTCATTAAAAATTTAAGACAGGTGCTCCCTTCCTTTTAGCTGTCAGTTGCCTGCAATGTTTCACTTGACCAAGTTATAGAATACTTTTTATGTACGTAGGAGAAAGCAGAAATAAGCACCTTCATGCTCTTAGTGCCCGGAAGCCAAGCTCCACTTCAAAGCAATTGTATCTCAGACTTATAATAGACCTACAGAGATGACATTAACCATAGCACCGTGAATTCAACATTATAAATTCAGTCACAGTTGAATCCCTCAGGCCCAAGTTAAAGCTGGAAATTCTGGCAGGCAACTTTTAGTGCTGAATATCATAGATTAAAACTGTGTCAGTTAACTAGTTCCCACCCATAATGCTGTAAAATGTCATCGTGTGGCTTTGAAATTGTGAGAGTAATCTCTTTTAATAGTATTATTTTATCATTGTATCTTGGCCATGGATAAGTGATAAAAAGCAGTCATGTCCAGAGACTTTATAGCTTGCTTACACTGTCAGTTCTTTGTCAAGAGCATACTCTAAGGAAATCTACAAATGACATTATTTAACTTATGCAAGTTACTTTTGTGCAACAATTTTTATATGTTTTTGGCAACAGGTGTCAAGCATAGCTGTCTTCTTTCTTCATTAAACAAATGTGTGTGCGCAAAGTTCTGAGATACTATTTACAAACACATTGTTTTAGAAATGACAGTATGTTGTGATGTTAGAAATTAACAGTTCTTTGCCTGAAGTGTTAATTACATTGATGATCAACTGAGAGACAGAACAGAGTGCAAATATCATCCCATAAGCAATTCTGTTTGAAGGTATAAAATGCAAGGGTTTGAAAGTGGTAGTTAAAGAAAATTGCAAAACCATCATCCTCATCTTAATGAAGGTTAGATACTATATTGCAAACCTGGGCCAAAACAAGTAAAAATGACTTTGACATTCCAGAAGCTACTTGCTTCCAAGTATAGCTGGAAATAGTGTTTCAGTTCCTGACAACTCCAGCCCAGTGCTGATATTAGCACTAGGGAATCTGTAGTACCGGACAGAGTACAAGGCACATCTCAGGACCTTTCAGAATTCACACCTATGGCACTATGACTCCACTTCAAGTGCCATGGTCCCATCCTATGCGATGCTGGGATTGGTAGTTCAAGCAGGGGCAGTTAGAACTCTCTGCCGGGTGTTCCTATGCCTCACCAAACTCCAGATCCCAGAATTCCATACAATGCAGCCATGACCAGTAAAAGGGGATCATGGTGCTATAACTGCATAGTGTTGAAAGAGCTCTGATGGCTTGGAACTCCTTCTTTGCCCCTTCCTAGTCCTTCTTCCTTTATGGAGAAGCCTTTTACATGATCTTCTTGTGCCATAAATGCCTCCATCCCCATCATATAATTGCTGCAAATGCTATTGCACCAGACAACTGAGAAGAGCGTCAGACTCTGTTCCTGCTATGTTCTTCTGCTCAGGACCATCCAAGAACATGGCCTTTTGAGTGTCCATCAAAGAACTGTGCAATATTTTACAGATTTATTGCATGTTATTTGGTCAGGCCATTCTTTGTAAAAGCACGTGGCAAAATGATTCAACATAAGCCTTAGATAAACAGTTACAAAACAGTGTAGTTCTAATAATTGCTGCACAGAGATCTTCACATAAAGGATGGGCTATAAATATTTTAATAAATAATAAAAATAAATAATAATTATTGCAGTTTTATTTCCTGCTGGCAAAAACAGCCGGGTCCTATAAAAGATTTAAAAACCAGTATTTAATCTCTAAATTATGTTTACTAGAAAGGAAGAGTAGTAAAATGTTCTGTATTATATTTATGGGCTACGGTCTACAGTCATTGTGACTATAGTGTTCAGTATTTTTTTTTAAAAAAAACTGTGCCTGTTTGAGTGATATCCTTCCATTCATCTTACAAAGAATTTACATGGAATTTAGCAGGAATAAATGCAGTTCTTTTTGTAATACAAACTATCCTTCTTTGGCACTCTTTAAAAAGAATTTCCATGCCAATTGAAAGCAAATATTTCAAAGCATCTTCTTTATACAATATTCCTAGTAACTTTAGAAACATTAATGGTTTCCATAGTTTCTCAATAGTATGTTGTATAATTTGAAATATTTAAAAAAAACAACATTCTGCACTAGTTCTTCGGCCATAATGGCCAAATCTATTCACCAGCCCCAAATGCAGTATACCCGTAATGGGACCTATATAAACGTTTGTTTAAGAAGCCCCATTGATTCAATCAATCTGCTTTAGTAGGGACTAACAATCACTTAGCCCACTCGTTTATTGTTGAAATCAAAAGCACTTGCCCATATTGTGTAACCGTTAGATAAACTGCTCTTAGTTAGTTGTAACTAACTAACTAAGTAAGTAACTTTAACTAACTCTAACTTTAGGTAGTTGTAACTAACTAATTTTAACTAACTAACTCTAACTAACTTTAGTTAATTGTAACTAACTAAAGGAGAAGTGGTGAAGTGCAACACTGGGGCCACAGCTGCCCTTCCAAGGCTGTCTCTGTGGCCCTCAACTGCCCCCACAACTTCCATGATAACCTTTTTCCTGGCCAACCAAGAAATGTATGTCTCGGCACTTATGATTTCATGTGGTGACATTTTTGGCAGTCCATGTGGCCTCCACAGGGCCCAAGGGTCAGAAAGGCAGCCCCCTATCACATTTGCCTACTCTTAAACTAAAGTCTAATTGTTGCCAGTGGGACTTGGAAGTCATGTTTAATGTAGCCTGCCTAGAGTTGTTGTATTTTCCTTAATTTTCATCAGCATTCTTAGCCTCTCTTACTTGATTTAGTATCTTCTCTCTTACTTGAGTATGGAAACACTGACTGGCATCCTGTTCACTGTTTATGAGACTGTAAGCCATCAGCAGCCTAACCAAAGAGTTTCCAGCACTGAAGATTAGGGTGGTTGTTAATAATAACTGCAGTGCTCTCTTGGTTGCATTGAGAGAAGCATTTGCAGCAGGACTCTAGCTGCCTGTCTCAGTGCACCCTACAACCAAGATAGTGCTGCTGTAATCATTTCCTAGCACCTAATATGCAGCATCTTGGAAACTCTTCAACTGGGATGCCATCTGGCTTAAGAAGTGGTTTTTTGAGGAGTGGCATTGACAGAAGTAGCTATAATAAGAGAGCTCCATCTTCACAGCTCTATCTCACAATGCAAGAGCTTGCTCATTGTTTCTGATGAAGAGGGCTTCTTTAGTTTAACCGAAGTGCAACCTAAATGTTTCTTTCTTCCAGCTACTTGGCATTGTATGCGTACAAGCCCCAGAAAACTGATGAATTGGAACTGCGTAAGGGTGAAATGTATCGTGTTATTGAGAAGTGTCAGGATGGCTGGTTCAAAGGGACATCCTTGAGAAATGGCATGTCTGGTGTCTTTCCAGGCAATTATGTTACTCCTGTTTCCAGGTGAGAGATATTGGGAAGTTCATCACTGAGGGATCAGGGATCACCTAGGTATGGGTATATCTGATTTTAAACAATATAGTGTTCCAGCATATAAAAAATTTCAAAGCGTCTCTGCTGTCATTCACAGTTCAGATATTTCCATTTCTTTGTTTTTAATATAGAAATTGCTTTCCATTTGATGATGTATATTTAATGGTATCCTCAAAATGTATTTGTAAGAGCAAAAGGGGAAGGGAGACTTGAATTAGTGCATGTGATTTCCACCTGCTATGTTATATGACATTGATGTTTGGTCCACTGGCTATATATTTTTTCCTATACATGGGCCTAAATCCCACTATTAGTCTTGGTGTTAGACCTATTGAATCATTGGGGTACACCTACATCAGAGATGGGTAGGCCACATGTGGATCCTGGACCTTTTTTGAGGCTCCAAAAGGGCCCCACTAGTACAGTTGCCAATTTAGGATCATCTCAGACCTTGAGATTTCCAGGTCAAAACTTGAGACCTAGGGACAGCTCGTAGCAATGTCATGAAGTGTTACACATTAATTAGCAACCATAGTTCCTCATAGTTTGTTATTGAAATGCATGCAGACACACACACACACACACACACACACACACACACACCAGTAACCTATTTTCCTGTTTGGAAATTATGACTGAAATCTTAGCTAAAGGTAAATATTTCAATGAGAAATGAAGACTTTATTCCTTTTCACTTACTTATAGAGATGGGATAAGGAACATTTAATCTATCCTACTTGCTTCTAGCCAGAAAATGGATACAGAGCACAATGGAGGATGAGCCCTAGTGGAAAAGAGGAAGACTCCTCCCATTCCCTTCAGGAGCTCCCCCTCCCATTCCCTTGCCTTTTGCCTGGGCACATGTGCCTTCCTTCCAGACACTCAGACAAAAGGCAAACAAATGCGGCGTGGCAGTCCCGTGCATGGAAATGGCATGTGCATGCCTCTCTCCCATTCTCCTTCCATTCTCTTGCCCTTTGCCTAAGGATGTGTGCCTTCCTTCTCCATACCTGGGCAAAACGCAAGTGAAGGGGGGGGCAGCCCTGCATGCAAAGAAGGTGTGCATGCGCCTCCTCCCATTCTCCCCCTCCCATTCTCTTGCCTTTTGTTCAAGTGTGCATGCCTTCCTTCCATGCACTCAGCAAAAGCTAAGGGAATGGGAGGGGGAGAAGGGGAGAGGCAAGCAAGCACCTCATGAATAATCAAATTTGCAAAGATCAAACTTCCAAATATGGAGGGAGAACTGGATATAAAATGCTTTTAGGAAGAAGAAGGAGAGGGAGGAGGAGGGAGAAGACTATTTTCAGTATTGAATGTATGGATACGGAATCCACAGATATGGAAGGCCAACAGTACATAGACCCCCAGGAGCGTGTTTGCAAGCTATAGAAATATGTCTATTAACTCTTGCAAAATTGTAGCAAGCTGCTGCTCTATTAGCTGTGCTGGAGCTTTTCACACAGCCCTTTCCTCTCACCCAGCACTGAGCTCACCAAAACTGGAGAATTTGCACCTTCATCTCCACCTTGAGATGACCCATGAAAACTGAAGACTCAGGGCCAAGCGCTGAGATCTGACAACCCTACTCACTAACCCACTAGTCCCTCCAAACCCTACATCACCCAAAAAAAAAAAAAAAAATCAGGGCAGTTCTTACTCTCAAATCATGCAAAAGCCATCCAAATGCATAAAAACATGCAAAGGTCCCCACAAATACTCCAGAATCCTGTACTATTAGGGACTATCTCCATTTTAATATGCAGTCCCTCTCAAAATGGCAGCAAGAAGTGATATGATGTCACTTCCTGTCTCCATTTTGAGAGGGACTACACAGGAAAACAGAGGTACTTGAGCTTGGTGGAGGGGTGGCCTGCAAAGGTGAAATTGGCCTGTGAGGGTTCTACATAGCTGCCTATTCTGAAGTATGTGTTGACTCACCATTCAGTAATCAATTAAAATGGTCTACTCTAGTTGGGATTAATAAGGAGGATTCAGGCCATGATCTCAGGTCTGTTGCTAGTTGTCATGAAATAGCTGGGGTTTGAATTATCTACCTGACAAGCTGTTGACACTTAGCACTGAGCTGGGTGCATAATTGGTCTGACTTAGTGATCCATCTCAAACATCACATTCCTGGTGCAATAGATCATGGTTTCTTGGAGCAGAAATGAGCAATGTCCTCAAGTGCTCCCTCCTCCCACTTTACCATGTTGTGCATCTTGCTTTAAAGGAAATATCCTGATTTGCTAAATCATTTTCCAGAGACATTCAAATTGAGAACTCTGCTTTAAGTGCTTCCTACAAACAACTGGAAGTTATTTGATAGCTAATCCAGGCTGGTGTATGGCAGCTTCTGATATCCCTGTACTTGGGCCCAAATCTTCTAGCCAGTTCCCTATTTTTTTTTTCTTTTGTCTTTTCTTTACCAAGTTGTTTTTAAACAGAATGGATTGATTTAAATTGAAGACAATTTAAATCACCAAGAAAAAGAATTTATTGAAATTGCTATTGTAAGCATCCAACTTTTAAAGTGATATATTTACTGAACAAGCACGCATACTAGTTCACTCCTATAATAATAAAATGATACCTGATTGCAATTAAATACAGAAACATAATCACCCCAGAAATGTAATTCAAAACCTTTGGACAACAGGATAACAGAACTTTGTCACTTACAGTGGCTGCTGCCTGATAAGTCAGGATTGGGGGTGGGGTCAGGCCAAGAGACACTACTTAGGCCATTTCTGCACTAGACTGTTATAGTGCTATT
Source organism: Iguana delicatissima (assembly GCA_948472985.1). Taxonomy (NCBI): domain Eukaryota; kingdom Metazoa; phylum Chordata; class Lepidosauria; order Squamata; family Iguanidae; genus Iguana; species Iguana delicatissima. Next base: position 757,319 of record CAOKZL010000197.1, on the reverse strand, counting down.
ATTCCACTTTTAACATCCTATGGAATCCTGGAGTTTGCAGTTTAGGGAGGGGCCTTGAGGATCTGGGATACCATGCATTATATTCAAATAAAATAAAATGAAATAGTGAATAAAATATTCAATGCCTTCACTAGTAGAAAAGCAACCTGCTTCCATTCCAAGGACACTCACATGTTTCAACCACCTGAAGATATAAGGGTAGTACTGACAGTTATGCCTGTCAGGTCATCATTCCTTTATTCAAAACATGAGATATTGCCAACCACATACATGTGTAAAGTAACTCTTTGTCTACAACATGGTACTATTCAAAATAGTCTCTTCCAGTGGTGATGTCTTTGAACCACTTTTGAACCCACTCATCAAATCCACTTTGGAAAAACTTTTTCAGGCACTCCCTGGTCCAGTGTCTGATGACATCTTCTACTTCACCTACATCACTGAAACACTGTTCTCAAAAGCTTTCCTTCATCCAACCAAAGAGGTGAAAGACCGGGGGCACCAGATCAGGGGCTATAAGGCAGATGTGGCACCACTGACCATCTGATTTGTAGGAGAACCTGTGAAGTTGCCAAAGAAGTGTGGGGTTGTGCATTATCTCAGTGTAACTGGGTAACATTCAGCTGTTTCTGTGGTCTTTTCGTATGAATGCCTTCTGGAAGGATCCGGAATGATGCAATATTGCAGTTGCTGATTTTTGTTGTCCCACATTCAAAGAAATCAAGCAAAATCACCTCGTTGTCATCCCAGAAGACATTCACTATAATCTTCTGTACAGAGTGCTGGCTTTTGAATTTCTTTGGTCTGGGGAGGTGGAGTGCTGCCACTCCATAGACTGATTCTTGGTGTCTGGGTCACACAGGTATGCCCAGGTCTCACCACCAGTGCAGACATTCCCAAATAAGCTATCTTTGTGGGCTTCAAATGCTGCCAGCAGTTCTAAACACACAACCAGTCTCTTCTCTCTCAAATTAGTTGTTAATTGATGAGGAACCCACTTGGCACACCCTTTCCTATATCCAAAGTTGTAGATAATCTGTTCAACAGCACCGTGACCACAGCCAAGTTCCTCAACAATCTCTTGGACAGTCATATGCCGGTCTGCACAAATCATGTCATCCATCTTGTTTTGTTTTCATTGGTGACTTTTGTTGATGTCCTTCCACGATGTGTTTTGTCTTCCTATTTTAGCATATGTGCTGCCAAAGTGAGCGTTTTGTCTTCAACACTGATTCTGCCTTCTTTAAACTTCTTCATAGATCTTCACATATTATTCTCACCAGTTGTTGCCTCACCATACATATTTCTGAGCTTTCTGTGAATGTTGGCAGCAGCATATCCTTCTTTGGTCAAGAACTTGATGCCTGCTCTTTGTTTCTGCTTCATGTCCATTGTTATGCAACACCTAGAAATGCAGAGTTTATGCTGGTCATGCAGTAAGACTTAGCACACATTTGGATAGACAGTTTCAGAGGAAAAGGCACAAAGGCATAACTTTCAGTACCACCTTCATATTTTGAACACAGATAGGTATTTTAGAACAATCAGAAAAGATCATTGTTTAGAAGCATATTTAATTTGTCTTCCACAATATAAGTTTACAGCAAAATATTTTACAGTTCTCTTTAAACTTTGCATTCGGGTTATTAATCCTAGGGGAAATTCAAAGGTATTTAGTGTTAAACAATTGTTTCACCTAGAATAGATTCAATGGGGACTTGGGGAGTCAACACTTCTGTAAGTTTTGTATCCCATGTCTGCATTGGCTGGAAATGGAAATTGGATTTAGGCTAATATTCAAAAGATAGTTATGAAGTGGCATTTACATTGATCCCTTTGCAGATGTTTACAGAGGAGAGATGTCACAACCCTATTTGGACATGGATTCAAGAAGCAGTAAGAAAGGAAAGGATTTTTGGGTTCTCCAGCCTAACAGTTTTCAGGCTTCTGCAGACCTCATGGGAGCACATAGTCTGTTGTCTTGCTCCCAGAAGCTCTTTAGATAATTTAGAAATACCTCTGGCAGCACCTGCTATATATACAAGATGCTTGTGTGGCTGCCTAGTGTCTCACGAGTGTTTTCAGGGAGATGCTCATTAACCAATATTTTTACCTAATCATAGCATCTGAGACTTAAGGGCATATGGATGACCTGGCAGTTCATTGCTTTTTATTTCGTTTTATTCCAACTGAAGCTTTTGTTGGGTTCCATGTTCAGTTCACAAATATATTAGTGGACCACAAGTTGATGTAGTGGGCTGCATCCACAAGAACATAGTGTTGAGATCAAGGGAAGAAATAATACCACTTTATTCTGCTTTGGTTAGACCTCACCTGGAATACGGTGTCCAGTTCTGGGCACCACAGTTCAGGAAGGATATCGACAAGTTGGAACGTGTCCAGAGGGCAACCAAATTGGTAAAGGGCCTGGAAGACATGCCCTATGAGGAGAGGCTTAGGGAGCTAGGTATGTTTAGCCTGACAAAAAAAGGTTAAGAGGAGACATGATAGCCATGTTTAAATATTTGAAGGGATGTTATGTTGAAGATGGAGCAAGCTTGTTTTCTGCTGCTCCAGAAACAAAGACACAGAGCAATGGATTCAAACTACAGGAAAAAAGATTTCATCTAAACATCAGGAGGAACTTCCTGACAGTCAGAGCCATTCATCAGTGGAATATGCTGCCTCGCAGTGTGGTGGAGTCACCTTCTTTGGAGGTTTTTAAGCAGAGACTGGATGGCTATTTGCTGGGGGTGCTTTGAGTGTTTGTTCCTGCATGGCAGGGGACTTGATGGCCATTATAGTCTCTTCCAACTCTATTTTCCTATGATTCTATGACTTTGTTGTATAAGATAATGGCTGAGATCCTACATTTACCAGTGTAGTGTAAGAGGTCAGCAGGCAGAACTCTGCTCACCACCTCCAGGACTCATGATTTTGCTATGACAGCAAAGAACCATTCTGTCATTTTGCTATGATAAAAGAGTCCTTCTGTGACTAGTGGAGAGCGGCTGCAGAGCAGAGAAGCCCCTCACTGTTCCCTATAGCCAGATGTAGACCAATGACACTTTTTTTTTTACTTTTTTATGTTTATGATGTGATCACTCTATGGGGTTTAGACAGATGCTTCCCTGCTCCAACTCTTCACCAGCCACAGGCTGATCATTCAGAGGCAAATCCATAATCCTTGGGTAGGCTCTGGTTGCTGCAGAGGGTGGAAAAATACCAACCTTTGCAACAATGAAAGAAAGACATGCATAGTTGTAAGGTGGGCTTACCCTTGTGTTGTGTCATTAAGGGGGCCAGCCACTGTGTCAATCTACATAGTCTCTCTTTTCTGCACTACATTTTATTCTGATTTGACATAAAATCTTCAACTGTGTATTTTAGACAGCCAAAGCATTCTAAGGCCACATAGCCTCCAGCACAATCTCTTTCTTGAAAGCTAGTCCCTTAGACAGCCTTACCAGGAGGTGATTGCAAGTCATTATTTGTCTGTTCACCTCATAGATCAAACAAGATAAAGAGATTTCTCTCCAGGGTCCAGAAAGCATTGGTGTATTGTTTACCCTTGGACTTTTAAATGACAGTCCTGCTAGTATGAGCGTTCCATGAAGTCTGAGAGAAGGTTACGTGGGGGATCCCAGTAATCGCCCCTCCCGCAGCCAAGGAGAGTGTGATACATGGATCTAGGGGTGCCTTCCACAGCTAAGCGAATGCCTCACTTACGGAGCAGTTCTACAACCAGATCCAGATTGGCTTCAAGCTACCAGACAACGTTAGAAATGCCACACAAAAACGTAATTTTGTAGTGCAGAAAGGGAACATTTCCAAGCTCTGGGAAGGAGCAACCTATCTAAAGTATACCTTTCATACATTGCAGCAAATTAGCCTATCATGACATGATTCCATCAATTTGCAGTCTTTGGTGACATCTGCACCCAAGCAAAGAAGTGTTTCTACCCAAAGGTGCTCTAGTTAGTAGTTTGCCAACGATAATTAGTGTGACCATACAACTTTAGCTGAGCGAGGCAGGAAATGTGGCTGCGTAGAGAGTCAGATATTAATCTATCCTCTCTCACACAAATATTTATACAACAGCTACGGTATTACAGCACTGCAGGGAGAAAACAGAGCTTGGGAAAGTCTCAAGAAGTCCCAGAAAAGTAATTTTGGGAGAAACCTCTAAGTTTTTGGAGAAACCTAGCAATGTGAGGAAAGACTAATTAGAAGTGTGTGCTTTGTGACTTTTAGCATGCCTGTACCATTGTAACATATATTAACATTCAACTTCATATAGAGATATATGTTCTGTTTTGTGTTGATCTCTTTATGTTGGTATTTTACATTGGTATTCCAAATAAATAAAATTAATATTTTAGTAATATAAACTAATATTTGAAAAAAAAAACTTCTTTTCCACCTGTCCCTGCCACTCTCTAGGGTTCCTGCAGGAGCTGCTCAGTCCAGGAATTTAACAGGAGGCTCTCCAACAGCAAAAGGCTCTTCAGGATCTGTTCACCCAGGAAGCCCAGCTCTTACAAACTCTGCTACTGTTGTCAGGCCTGCCCTTCCAATCACTACCCCTCCCACACAGCCCCAGGGGTCAGCAGCTTCTCCACAGATGAATAACTGTGCGCGGTACTCCCCGCAGCAAACAAGCATCCAGTCCCGCAGTTCTGCACAAATGGGTATGTAGAGTCCTTCATGTGTCCAGTATTGCTGCTCTCCGGATCAGATATTGTATCTCTGATGCACAAGACCCTGGAAGCCTTTTTGTCTCCGCAGGCTTCCTTGGAAAATCTTTTGCTCTATTTGAAACTCAGCATGCAATAAGGACAGGTTTTTATTTGCCTGTAATATTTAGGGTAGTATTTATTGATTGCTAGGAAGTACGTTCTGTTTATCAGGTTGTCCTGTTGGCACAGCTGAAATCAATTACCGCGCTTACCAATATTTACACATATTCCTTTTGCAAGCATAAAATATCCTGCATGCTAAGAAGGGTAACGCTTCTAAGTCCACTTAACAAACAGTGCATGGTTTAACATTTTAAAGCACTTTATTAGGCTTTGAAGGATGAAGGGTGTTTACTGTGCAGAGCAAACACAAGCAATAAGACCAGAGGTCTATAGAAGAGCTCCCTTTTTAAATGCAAGTAGAATGCTGCATTTTGTTATGTAAGGAACCTCCATGGTTGCTCTCAAGCTGTGAAACTCTCTTCCACAGGAGATCTGGTTGGCTCATTCTCTGCTCTCTTTCCCCTGACAGCCAAAGACCTTTTTACTTAGGCAGGCCTTTAATTCTTAAGACACATGGCAGTAAAATGGTGTGCTGTATTTGTGGCTTTTAAAGTATGATTTCAGTTTGTTTCAACTGTTTTTACCATGTGTTTTCTTAACAGAATTGTGTCTTTAATTGCTTTTTAACTTTTGTAAAACAAGTTTTTAGCTGAATTTTGCTTCAGTCAGTAGTTCTTAACCTCTGGGGATCTGTGGTGCCCTCACAGGAGGGAGTCCACAAAGCTCTGCTGCTGAACACCAACAGTGGTAGCACCAATGGGGAGCAGTTTCAGCGGCCACCTCACTCCCTGCTGCCATGTCCCTGATGAAAGCAGCTGGCATGTGTGCCTGCCCAAACTATGACTGTGGAGACCAGGCTCTGAATCCCCACTCAGCCATGGAAACCCACAGGCAAGTCACATTCTCTCAGCCTCAGAGAAAGGCAAAAGCAACAAATCATGCCAAGAGACATGATAGGTTCACCTTAGGGTCTACGTAAGTCAGTTTTCAAAGGAGAGAGACATGATAGCTAGAAAGAGTCTCCCCATGTCAGCAGCACATTGTTGTTGTCTGCCTTCAAGTCACTTCTAACAACCCTAAAATGAATCTATCACAGTTTTTTTTTTGCAAGATTTGTTCAGAGGTAGGTTGTCTTTGCCTTTCTCTGAGGCTGAGAGAATGTGCTTTGTCTAAGGTCATCCAGTGTCTGAGCAGGGATTTGAATCCTAGTCTCCAGAAGCCGTAAGTAAGTAAAATTATTATTTAAATAAATATTTGAATATTTAAATCTAAATTTAGATATTTAAATTGTGAGTTAAGTCTTGGGGGTCTAGTATACCTTTTCCTATTTTGACAGTATCAGTGATTAGTGATTTTTCTTACTCTTTCACTTCACAGTCAATCTTTCTCTCTCTTTCTCTGTTTTGTTTTCAGTAGTGCACCCTTCTGTGCAATCACAGGACCGGCCTACAGCTACAGTTTCACCACTGAGAACACAGAATTCTCCATCCCGCCTCCCAGCAACTGTAGTCAGGCCACACTCTGTGGTGTCTCCTCAACATATCCACCACTCCCCTGTGCATGTCATCCCTGGAGTGCAATGTGCCAGGCCCCTAATTCCTCTCACGTCAGCGGCAGCAGCCATTACTCCTCCCAATGTCACTGCAGTCAACCTGAATGGAGAAGCAGGAAATGTGCCCATCAGTAGCCTGGCCACTTGCAGCCCAACCAACGCAGCCTGCAAAGCAGAAGAGAGAAAAAATGAAAAGGTAATTCAATCCTCTGGTATAGGAAGGGAAAGGGATTTTTTTTAACCCTTTATGGTTTATGAATGGAGTCTGGTAGTAGATTGGACTTAGCAGTTCATTGAACAACGCAGTACCAAGTGAACTCTGGCTTGGAAGCCTTTGTCTCACCCTGAAAAAGTAATTAAGCTATCTTTTTATAGGATTCTTACAGAAACATGTAGTAACAGTTGGGCAACAAGAACTAATAACAGTCATATAAACTCACCAATAAGGAACAAGCACTATTTCCAAATTTATGTATGTCTGTTCTTTGTATCTTATTCCAGTGTTCCTTCTGCTTTCTTAGCAAGCAGAACATTTCAAGAGGTTTGGGAATATGGCTTACAAAGTTTTGTACATGTTTAACTTCACTTGAAATCACTTAGAACATTTTCTATGTCCGCACAAACTGTTTTGTTCAACGTGGCTCATTTAGTCCTTATATCACTTTCTGACTTTTCCTCTTCAGTGAGAAATGAACAAAATTCAGGGCTAGCCCTATCATTAGTCAGAATGAGGTGGCCATAAAAAGGCAGCAAATACTTAATGTATTATTGTATCTTGGAATTTGCCTGCTTCACGTGCAAAAATAACTTGACTGCTTTTGACTGGTCCTAGGGCTAGAATCCAGCTGGTACATTCCATTTGCATCACAATCCATTATTGCAGATAGCTGCATTTTTTTCCCCAGAGTCATGCAGTAGCAGTAAAGAGAGGGAGGTGAAGTCATTATCAGAAGAAGGCTGCCAGCTCCAAGAAGCTTTTTTTTTTCCCTCTTGTGAATCGTTTCTGGGTAGGGAGTCCTCCAAGTCAGGCATTCTTGGAAAGACACCTTGAATAAAACTGGTAGATGCGGGCTGCTCTGTGCTGCTGTTTTGTGGGCCAGCCTCAACAAGATCTATTCTGATACGAGATCAGAAGAATAGTCAGGGAACAGCTCATGCTGCAGCATTTCAGAAACAGCAGATGTTAGCCTCATAGAAGTCCACAATAATCTAATCTAATCTAAGATTGTAAATAAAGTGTTTTAAAAAGTCATCAGTACATTCATCTTCTTATTCTGGTCATTCTTATCAAATTGGCAAGTCTAATTTTTTAACACACATTGGCTGACATTCTGTTACTGGCATACACACTCCTTACCTCAGCATATGTCTATTTTTGCTAGCTGCAGAGGCTGGTGTTCTCTTTCTCCCCCACAGTGACCAAAGCCTCCCCTCTGACTTACTGTAAACTCTCTGATGTCCCCCACCCTCCACATTTGTGCCTAGAGAATGATGGAGGTGGGGGTGAGAATTGCGAAAGTGTATAGCTATGTAAAAGCCTGTGGCTATGTAATAAGTCACAGAAGGTATTACATCAGCCAGTATTAGCCACTAATACCCCAAGGATCCTGGAGGACCTCAGCAGATGATATAATCACCTTGCATCTGGCTACATGGACATAGTCAGATACTTCAGCATCCCTTTCCTTGTGCCCACTCTCCCCTAGACATGAGTGGCAGAGGTGGTTTAGTGGCTATATGATAGTTCTGAGGGTAGTAAGTGGCTCGATGGCTTATAGAATAGTTCCATGTATAGAATCTCTATGCTATTCTGAGCCATGGAGGCTTGCAAGCCATTATTTTTTGCATCAATTTTCAGGACCATAGCAAGTCTTATTTGCTTCCTGGGCATGCATTGCCCCTCACCAGCTGTGTGTGGAGAACTAGGAGCCCCTGCAGAAGCATCCACATACTTTCCCTGCATTTTTAATGATTGAGAAGGGAAAGTAAAGACACTTTTAGCTTTCCAGGTCACGTGTGCATTAATAAAAAGAGTTTGCAATGCTGAGCATCTATACCTTAGAGCAATTTGCACACTTCTTTTATTGATTTTGCTTTGGATCTGCTGAGTGAGTACCCACCTGCACACGAAGAAATCAGTCCAGGTCTCCATCTGTTGTTTCTTTCATCTGGCCAGTTAACCTGCTCTTTGTCTAAATCCTACAAATTTGATTCAAAGCAGAAAAGCATCAGAGAAGCATCACAAGCCCAGCCACCATATGGCCAAGTTTGTTGAAACTTGTCTGCCTAGTTACACGGAAGATGTTATACAGTGTTTGGGCCTTAGGGGCACATGGAATCAGAGGCGTAATAAAACACTGACTTGTAAATGGCCAAGGCTGTTTTAACAGTGTTGTAAACATCTCCATTTCTTTTAGAAAATTGCATTGCCATGCTTCAGTAAAACATACAGAGGGCAGGATTAAATATGACTTGTTGCAATACGTGTTTGTGTTTGACACGTAGGTGCAGGCTTCTAGAATTCAGCCCTGGGAGCAATCTTTCAGTGTCAATGCATTTAAACTGGTTGTTAATGAAAGCTGTTGCCAAGCTCCTTTAAACATTCTCCACCTGTTAGGCCCTCTCCCAATGTGGTATTTTGTTTTACACTTGCTAACAATCCCCAAACATCAGCTATGTAGTGAATCCCCTGGAAAGCAAATGTAGCGCCAATTGATTACACTCTGCCTATAGATATCTGAACAGCTTCTTTTCTTTTGATTTGTTGATTTAATTGTTAGGCTGGAGCTGATGATCTGCTGAGTGAAGGAGACCTCCTGGACAGTCATCAGCTTTAAAATTAGAAACTGTGAAGTTTTATATCAGGGATGAGGAATATGCATCTCTTTGGGCGTTGCTGTATTACAACACCAATAATCTCTTATACTTGGCTCTGTTGGTTGAACCTGATGGTAGTCATAACCCAGCAACATCTGGGTGAAGAAAGCATAGCCTTCAGGACATATGCAATTCCCCAATTCAGGACATACTCCAAAGGCTCCCCCTCTCCCACAACTTACTTACTTACTTACTTACTTATTTTTGTGGCAGTTTTTGGCCCAACTTTCCCAACCATGCAAAACCACTCTAAATTGTGGGAATTCTGCTTCCCATAGCCTATATGATCCACGATCCCTAAAACGGGTCAAAAATTAAATATCTTTGAACCTTTGGTTTTTTTAATGTCATTTTACAACCCAGCAAGAGTGGGGAGGCAAAAAATTGGCCCCCCACTCCAGTGCAGTTTCTCACCACTGGTTTAACTCCTCCTTCAAGCTACAAATGTAATTGGCCTAAAAGAACAAGAAAAGGTATGGCAGTACAGAGGATAAGTTGTAAGCAGGCTCAAATGTTGCACAACATCATTCTTGATTGCAGGGCATGTCTGTCAAGGAATCAGCCTAAGTTTTCAGTTTTCTATCTTTGTGGAGTTTGAGGCCCCACAAACATGGCTCTCATCTTAACAGACAGGGTTTTTGTTCACCAAACAGAATCAACCTTGTTGTGAGGTCCCCTCAAGTTCACAACTCCTGCTGTGATCACTGCCAGACAAAATATCCAGAAGGAGCAAGTAAGCATGATGCTTTGCCTGCCTGCTTGGTCGTGGAGGTGTGTGCCAAGCAGTGGCGTATCTAGCGTAAACAGTGCGTAAGGCAAGCATGGAAGTTGCACCCTCTACCTTCTTACCCCACCCTTAACCCTACATACACGGCTTTTTTGTGACTCCCTGGCATTGTGCCCGGGGGACGTACCCTACTTGCCTCACCCTAAGATATGACTCTGGTGTCATGGCCACTGTTTCTCCTTAGAAGCCAATAGTTTTCAGCCTTCCACTTTCCTTCCGGTGCTGCTGTTGCTGTAGGGAAGGAAGAAGGTAGGCAGGATAGCACTCACCCCACTCACCTGCTTCTTTCCCCTCCCCTCCCTGCTGCTCTTTAGCCATAAAAGATTATGGGCATTGTGTGAAGGGAACTGGACATAAGAGTGCTTTGGGCCTTCAACTGAGTTCTACTGGTCAGCCCAGGTGCTCTGGTTTATCTTTCCTTCTCCTCCTTATCCAGACCTTTCTTTTCCTCCTCTCTCACTCCTTTCCTTTTCCCCCATCCACTTCTGGGGGCCCATTCACAAACCACAATTACAGTCAGCCCTCTACTTTCATGCAGGATAGGGGTACAAAACTCCTGTAAAAGTGGAAGACCTAGAGATTCCCAGAGAGAACACTTCTCTAGAAATATCTAGGTCCTCCAGGGTGATTCTACAATTAACTTCCAGTGGAAGTGGGCCATAGAGTCCTGCTGGAGGACTTAGCAATGCGCAAATCGGTGTTCCCTCTGGGAATTGCTAGGTCCTCCAAGTGCGACTCCATCGTCCAAGTGGAAGACCAAGAAATTCCTAGAGAGAACAGTTTTTTCTATGGCAGGGGCTAATACAGTAAGAATTTTTAAAATAAGTAAATAAACAACCCATAAATAATCAAATCTGTGAGTGCTGAACCCATGAAAGTAAGGATCGAACTGTATAGTGCTATTATTCACTTTATCTGCCCTGGCTGCACCCTGTGGAATCATGAATTTGTAGTTTGGTGAAGCACTTGGAGTACTCTGACTTTCCAACCAAGCAACCGTCCATCCATCCAAAAGGCTTATGATGCTGTTGCTGCTGGCGACCTACTTTTCCACCTTCCCTGAGCACCTCAGCTGATAAAAGGAGGGATGCACCCTTGTACCTTCTCCCTTACACATATACACTAAAGGAAGAAAGTGGGTGCTTTCATTTCTTGGCTAAAGAACTCAGGTCTTCCCCAGTCACTCAACACAAAACAATGGAAACAGCAATAATCAGTGAGAACCTCCATCCTTCCACAATGATGTTAAGAAATATGATCAAAGTAGGCTGCAAATTAGGGTTCCTGCTGTAGATTTGAAACAATGACAAATGGAGACTAGATTTCTTTCTCTTCAGATGCACACACTGAGAGACTCCTAAACAGAAATTTAGACTGCAATCCTATATTCACTTGTCTGGGAGTTGTTGTGTGCCTCCAAGTCATTTCTGACTTGTGGTGACCCCAAGGTGAACTTATCATAGGGTCTTCTTAGCAGAATTTGCTCGGGGAGGGGTTGCCCTTGTCTTCCTCTGAGGCTGAGAGAGGGTGACTTGTCACCCACAGGGTTTCCATGGCTGAGCAGGAATTCAAACCCTGGTTTCCCAGAGTCATAGTCCAACACTCAACTCATTACACAACGCTGGTTCTCTATCTGGGAGTTAGCTCTACTGAAGTAATGGGAGCTGACTGCTCAGTGGACAAGTAAAGGATGTGGATAAAGGAGTGTGCACTCAAGGTACTTTTCAAGGTATTCAATAAAATGTATTCAAAATGTTTAATATGGCAGAATTACTATGTGGAACTAGAGAGTAGATTTACCCATAGGCTTTTCATCAGTCTGTGGCTGTCAGTTGCTGACTATTCATTCTTTTTCATGGTACAAGCTTTCTTTCCTCCCTTAACTTGGCTTGAAAACTCTGTAGTGATCTTTATTTTTTTTAGTAGTAAGAGCAGCACTACTGACAAGGCCATGTTCTGTGACCCACAACATGACCTGAAATCATGCAACACAGTTCTGTTGCTGAAGTAACTTTGGTCTAAGTGTCTGAAGGGAAGACCTCCAGGAGATATAGATTTAGCCACTCCGAGAACTGGAGGAAAAGCAGGCTGTAAATATAATAAAAAAGGGTCAGAATCCTGTTAGGGACTTAGGTTTTCGTAAGTGGACTTGCATCAACAGGAATAGGAATTAGGCAGTTCTGTAACATCCGTATCCACTAAGGGACTTCTGTTACATTTCTACATAGGAGAGCCAGCAAAGTGATTGATGCACGTTGGGACCAATACACTGATGTTCTGTCGTGCATCAGAACTCCAGCTAGAGAGTGCCAACGTGCATTGGTAGAGCTGGATGCACAACAGGAAACCCTTGCCAATGTCTTGTCACACATCTTCACAACTCGCTAACAGTGTTTCTTAGCGCCTCTGTTATGCAGCTAAGTATACAAAAAGTTACATAATGCAAGCTATGTGAGAATTCCAGCCATAAATACTAGTTCAATTAAGCATCCATCTTGACCTACTTTTTTCCCAATGTGTGAAAACATGATATGGCTTTATCCATAAAAGTCAGTATTAGTAGACAAGAACTTTTGTAATTTCAAATGCAAGAAGGGGTATGCTGGTGTATTTCATTTTCATCATGGTATATAAGTAAAGATTCTGAAACAAGGGAGGATCAACTCTCCTCTCTTAAAATGTCCTTTTAAAAAGCACTCTTTATGAATTGTATAGCTATAACAGAAAGAAAGGTGTTTTTTTATTGTTATGAACAATAACATGGGATATAACTGGAGGAAGGAAGTGGAAACCTTACTTGCTTCTCATATATCAACAAAATCATGAAAAGCAGAAGTACTGCTATATGAAACTCATACAGAAAAGAGCCACAACCTTGAGAACATTAAAACCATGGATGGTACTGTTTGCTATATATTTACTCTTTGCTGTTCAATTCCAATATGAAATGAAAAGTTGGCAAGTATCAGGACATTCTTTACTTAATGGGCAGCACAAGCCCTGATGTCCAGAAATTAATGTTGTAATATGTAAGACTATTCTTCAGCAGTCCTTGTTGACATCCATTACAAGTATCTGTAAAAATATGCAATGAGGAAAGAGACTCACCTTGACCACTTTTGTTCAAGAAAAAGAAGAGTCATCATCCTTTTATTTCATCATAGAATTTTTTTAGAACAATCATCCAAACTTATCACTCAGATTAACTTGAATCAAAATTCCAACAGGATAATTGTATAACTATAGGCTGTACATTTTTTCAAAAAAAGCTCATCCCGAAGTCAGGCTTGAGTAAGTATTACCATCTGTATTTCAACTATGTTTTGTTCAAAAGGAAAAGGTGCTTTTAACTCCATATAGCTGCTAGGAAGAAGACATACTTTGAAATGGGCCAACTCTTTGATATAATATGGTGGGTTATGTTCATATCTAAATTAAGCAGGAAAATGCATTAACTGTGAAAACTGAGCATACCTTCAGCACATCCGGTTTGCTCTCAAGCATTCTACCAAGATGAACTTCATATTGGGGCTGTCAGTAAACCCTTGTGCTAGTTAAGGCATAATTGAGGGCTTAATATGTTTAACCTTAAATTATTTCAAGATGGAACTTTATTTCAGTTTAGAACACTGATTAAATTATTTGACTTTTTGGAACGAGTACATTCAAGAAGTTATAATACAAATTTAAAATCCAGAAAGATGGTAAAATACGCCTCACAAAATAAGATACAGCTGTATATACTGGTTCTCCTCATTTCTAATTTGTTTTAACTATAAGGACGTAGCACTGCCAAGTTTTGCATTGTAATGGTAAAAGCTCAAATATAACTTATGTACTGCTAAAGTTCAATTTCCTTTCAATGCACATATGGGGCTATATCCAGTGCACATGGCCCACAGATTTCCTTGCTCCAGAAGAAGGGATCTTGGCTTTGAAATAGTTGTGTGACTTGTTTGAAATCTGCTATGTTTAAAGATTTCCTCTCCTCCTCACCCCCATAGTTGGTTTTTTGTTCCCATGGAGCAGAAGACACAGAACATTCATATAACGTTCTTTTCCTGGATAAGCTTCTGAAAAGGTGACAGAGGATACCTGAAAGCAAGAATAAATAGAAGATGGAGATTTGCATAAAGCCCAAGCAGCCAAGGGGTAGACGCCTGTTGGTGATGTGACATCAACATAAGTGCTCATATGTTGGCAGTTATACTTTTTCAGGCTGTTGTATCACCTGATTATGGTTGTGCAAGTAAACTTCTGCCAGCATTAACAGTTGACATAACCAGTTGCATTTTTCAAGTTACCATTCCAACCACTGAACATTGGGATGATGCAAGTTTCATGATCAGTTGTGCAATGGTGCAATCTGATATATGGGTGGCATTGCACACCCATGATGTAGCTATATTGGCATAACATATGCTACCCAGCTCCTGTATCAGCTCCTACCCTGTATGAACCTTCCCCTTTCCCTCCAAATATTTATGACCTCTGTTTCCATCAGCCCCAGCCAGCATAACCAATGGTCAGAAATTGTAGCCCAAATCATCTGGAGGCCACCAGAATGAGGAAAAATGGCCTAGGACTGAGTGGTCTTGGTTGGTAATAGTTTTATCTGATCTTTAATATTTTTGATATTAATATTTTTGAGGCTACAGTTGCATGCTAATTGGAAGATTCTAGGATTTGCAGTCTACTAAGTAACTTCTCCAGGTTCTGAAAGTAGGTATTTTTCCCTTGTTGTATGGTGGTAAGTTTGATGGTAAGTGGTAGGTGGTAAGTGGTAAGCCCTATTTTACTTTTTTTTAAATATAGTAAGTTGCCTTTATAAATAAAAACTAATATTGGGAACAGTTTAAAAACAGGCAGCTGAGGTTTGGTAGCATTAAAGTGATACATTGCTTAGTATGTAAGGCTGCAATTCTAATTTAACTTTCTGGTGAGTTAAATCCTATTGAATTCAATGGGATTTTTGGGATAAATATGACTGGGAGAGCACTGCATATCTGAGCCTAAAGCTATAATCATATATAAAGCATACTGTTGGTGTTGCAATAGATTATGTGTCTTATATCTACATTTTACGAACTATAAAGTTGGCCCTCCACATTCACTAGGATTACAGGTGCAGGACCCTCACAAAAGTAGAAAAAGCACAAATATCAAAATGTGTGTTTGTGTGTGTGTCAGTGGGAAGGGGGCCAAGGCATGGTGGAGAGAGCAGGCACCCAGGATCCAAACTAGGTCAGGTTAGCACGGTGGCCCTGTACGTCCTCATTTTATTCCACTGGAAGAGGGTTTGTGGTGCTGAGAAATTGGGCTGTGAGCTGTCCTTAGCTGGCCAGGTGGAGGGGGAAGAGGAGCAGAGGCAGATTTTTAAAGGGCTGTGCAGCCTGATCAGAAGCCACATAGAGAGAAGGTTCCACCAAAACAGAAGCACCTGAGGTGGTGAGGGCAAGGGTTGAAGAAACTCGCAAATAATCAGATCTTTGAAAATCAAACCCGCAAATGTGGAAGGCTGGCAGTAGTTTATTTTCACATATTCCTTTAGTTATTTTGTGGATAAAGCTGCAAACCAGATTATTCATAGTAAAATACACTGAATCAGTTAACATATCAAATGGTTTGAAGGCAGCTGTTACATACAGAGAATGAATTCAATTATGTCAGCCTCTTTGGGAAACTGCCATTGGGAAAAGAGCAGTAACGCCTTCCCTGTCATTTTCTGTAACCCACTCTCATCCTTCCCATTCAACTGTCCAGATAGGTTGATTTTCATAGCTTCAGTGCAGGTGTCATTCCCTCTTGGGTTGTGTGTTGGGCTGTTGGCTGGTCTATCTGACTTCTTTTGTGGTCATGGAGGTTCCTGATAATATGTAGATTCCAGTATGCAGAAATGGAATCTCATGTTTAGCATCTTTTCCATCATTTTCTTTTCCAATTTTAGAACATGAGGATGAAATATTGGCAATCAAGTGATGAATATTTCTCAGGCTGGCAATTAGCCCAGCTAAATTTATGAACCCCAGCTGTCAAAATATGGTATGGCTCAAATTCTATAATAAAGCAGATCTCTCCCGTCTCCCTGCTCCCTTTTGTTGGCTCTAGCTTTTCTACAAATGCAGTATAACATTGTTCAAAACTGACTTCAGTTAAGCATTTTTGACATTCTGAAATTATTTTAAACATTGGCTACCCATATACCACTATAATGCCTCCTGAGTGAAATAAGACTGACCTTTCCAGCAACCTTAGTTTTGCTCAGAAAGCACATTTTCTTCAATATTATTAGAGGTTTCCTCTCAAATCACCATACTTGGATTTCCCCACTATCATTCAAAATGGTACCATGCTAGGCTTGTAAGCATTCAAAAAGCAGAGCTTGAGAACATTTTGGGTTCTGCATTAAGATTGCTACATATGCACTTCTGCACTGAAGTTAGCATGTCACATGGATTTATCTATGTATGTATTTTTGTGTGACAGGTACACAGAACTGGACATAGATATACATAAGCCCATCGGTTTCATTAGGCTTTATGAACCAACTTTATGTTGGATTGTGGACACATGATCTGGAAGCTCTGGTCTACTGCGGCCTGCTAGCTCACACATCAAAATGCATTGATGTGAAACTATACATTGATGTGAAACAAAATGCATTGATGTGAAACTTTTCCCTAGTGAAGGTAGCTTTATTTTACAGTCTGCTCAATCTTTGTCAACTCTTTCCTTGTCATGTTTCCAAATCTACAAGTGTTGATTTTCCTGAATTTTCAAAATGTGTTTACATTTCTATTAAAGAATGCTGGATATTTAAAACAGAAGCTGGATTTTTCTGCTTCCCCAGCGCAGAACTGAATGCTGGTGATAGGGCACAACCTTGTCATCTGAATTAGAGCAAGGAGTATGTGATATATATGCATTGCTTATCAGACCGGTTGGCTCTGCTCCATGACAGAAACTGTGGGAGCTAGAAGAAAATAGAATCTAAACACAATGATGTATTGCCACAAAACTGCTGAATGTATAGTCCATTTCAAAATCCAGCTGTAGATACGGAATATTGGTAGGTTCCTACCTCTCAGAAGCCCCTGCTTGTGAAGAGAACACTGGTTTTGTTTTTGTTTTATATGTTCTTTTCAGGCTTTTCTAATAATGGCACTGTCCAGAACTAGGAGGTAACTTATTTTTTTCTAATGAGTTGCATTTGCAACTACTCACTTTTTTCAGTAATGAGCTGAAATTAAGTTACGTTGTTGCCTGTAGTGGTCACAGCTGTAATTCACTACTTTTCAGTGGAATAGGAGTGGGTTGTCTTCCTGTTTCTCATTACTAGGTGTGTGTGATTCAGTCTGAGGAATGGGAAGGGGAAGGATTACATGAGTGGCTGCTTTGTGCTGTGATTGTGAAGGATTGCTTTGTAATGTATTTCACATTTTTCTCAGAATTTTGGCATGTAGAGGAACCAGGACACATTTTTTCCATATATTCTAGTGGCATGATAGTAAGAGCAGCAGCAACTTGTTAGTAACAAGTAACTCAGTGAGGTACTGTTCTTGATTGCAATGACAGTAACAAGTAGTCATCTTTAGAATGATGAGAGTAGTAAGTGAAGTAACTAGCTCCATTTAGAAAGCAATGTTCCTGTGACTCTGTGTGCTTCCGCTTCTCAATAGCCTTTAACAGATCAAGAAGAGAAGAAATTTCCCAAGTAGAGCTTTGCTCAGCATAATAATGGATGTTGGAGTAGCACAAACAGAACAAATAGGGTGGGAGACTAGAGTTCTTTCTTTAAAAAAACAAAACAAAACAGAGTAAGCTGAAGTAAAATAGTATTGAATACATATCCTTCTTGTGTTACTTTTAATGAGAATGAAAGCATTCTAAGAATATAGACCAAGACTTTGTAAAAGTTTGAAAACTGATAATGTGAGGAGCATGGAGTCGAGGGAAAGGGCTGCTGCAATTTTATTAGCCAAGTTCTCCCCAAAACTCTAGTTCTCAAATTCTCTTCCCCACTTTTCCACAAAAACATACCAAGTTTCTATCTTTAAAGGGATTAAAGGATGCAAGACTGAGTTGTTTTATCTGTTTCACTTCCCAAACAAAAAGCCACCTCTAGTGAAAGCCAAGAAATTGAACTAAGCTTATAAGTGTAATTTTAAAGTATTATCAAGCCTCAAGCTGCATTTCATCACTCCAGATCTTATTAGCCTTCCAGAATATTCAGCACATTAGCTAACTTTTTCCTTTCTACATGTGTGGGTTTTTAAATCCCAGTGGCCAATAACCCATTTTCCTCCATACATACAATGGAAGAACCTGAGAATACCAGTCAATAATCTAACCAATTTAGTGCTCATTTTGTTACTATTGCCTAGAAACCCTTATTTATCAATGCAGTACTGCAGTAAATTTGCGCTAGTGGTTTCCCTGGTGTTCCTAATAAACCTTTTCTCTGCTCTTTCATTGAATTTTTTTTTTAAATCAGTTCATCTGTTTCGGTGTTTATGCATCATCCAAATATTCAGAAATATGGCAGTGTTTCACAGAGACTTTCTAATTAATATAAAAATTGATTATATGGCTGTGCTCACACTTTTGAAATCATGCCCTGTGACTATCTGAAAACTAAGCGTAGGATGAGACTGTTCCACAGGGATGTACTTTAAAAGACTGAAAGCTTTATCACACAGAAATGATCTCTGTCATCTTTCTGTTAAAAATCTCTTTCAGCCTCTTCAGAACTTTTGTCATGGCATTTTACTACAAATGTTCTGATAAGAGTGGGAATGCCCAAGCTACACTATGCTCCTGAGAAACCTTCACACAACCATTTGTAAAAAGAGAAGAGGCACCACGTTGAACTTGCAATTTTGCCTTTCTGTAGTAAACCTCTCTCAGGAATTCTTCATGTGGTCAAATCATTACTGGAATACAAATTTTTGATCATTGTTCATTATGGAGTTTAATAGAAACTAGGTCATGTGTAACCATGGCTGGCACTCTGTATTTGGGAGATTTTACACGTATTACATAGCTACATCACCATAGCTACATCTCCCAATAATTCACCTTACAAGCAGCACATCCCCTCACACACCTCTACATTTCAGTGTTGGCAGACAGTGTGGAGATGAGCTTGGACATGTCTGGCTATTTTCCTATGATTGGACAGCCTGCAACATGCATCCACATGGACTTCCAGGGATCCTTGTGAGCTTTCTGCAGATAATATCCCTGCAGCACATCCAACTACCAGAAAATAGGTGAGCATGTCCTCATTCATCCTCTTGCTTTCCAATAACACAGAAATGAGTGTGTTGAGGGTGGGGCTACACTGCTTGAAGGTGAGTTTGGGGAACATTAGGGTTGCATGTTTAGAACAGAATTCCAACCTACACAATGAACATAAAAGTGAGTTGTGATGACATCCAATGTAATTCGCTAGTAGGATGCTGATCAGCATTTTAACCAGCATGGTAGAAGGACAGGATCATCAGTATGTGTGAAAGACATGTTGGATGTGGGGAGTGGGGCAGAGTCCCTGATGTAACATTTAATCTATATGAAGCTCAAGAACTCAGTCTGAAACCACACATAGCACTGTGTTTGATCCCCTTTGACCTTCTCAGTCAAACACCATGTCTTCCATAGCAGTTGGCCCAGTTGAAATGTTCTTCCCAGTGCTGTTGCTATGATTTGAAAGAGTGTCTCCAACAACCAGTGGTAATAAGCTACAAACTAAGCACATGACTGACCCATGTTTTCATTGGTCAAAGCATGTCCTACTTAGACTCCAGTTTGGAGATGTTGAACCAGCTCTGTCCAGCTTTAGTAGCATTACCTTAAGAAGCACTGCAGCAGAGTCAAATCCTTTCTGCAGTCTAGATAATTTGTGGAGATTGGAGAGGAGGGCGGCATGCAACAATAGCGTAGACATCAGGCCATAACAGTCCATATTACATATCCTCCAACATTTCACAGATGAAGACTGGAACACATGGCTGAGTAGATTAGAGTGGCAAGATGGCAGTAGTTATTAATGAGGAATAGCAGGGCTGACCTTGCGATTGAACAGAGTGAGACAACTACCTCAGGCAGCAGAAGCTGGTGATGCAGAGTAGTGATAAGATAGGGTTACAAGCTTCACAGATGAAGGGAATGCTGTAGACGTAGCATATCTTGACTTCAGTAAGGCCTTTGACAAAGGTCTCCATGACATTCTTGCAAAGAAGCTAGTAAAATATGGGCTAGACAGGGCTGCTGTTAGGTGGATTGGTGATTGGTTGACCCACTGAACCCAAAAGGTGCTCACCAATGGCTGCTTTTCATCCTGGAGAGAAGTGACTAGTGGAGTGCCACAGGATTCTGTCCTGGGCCCAGTGCTATTCAACATCTTCATCAGTGACTTAGATGAAGGAATGGAGGGCATGCTGATCAAATTTGCAGATGACACCAAATTGGGAAGGGTTGCTAATACCTCAGAGGACAGGATCAAATTTCAAAGAGCTGGGCCAAAGCTGACAAAGTGAATTTCAACAGAGAGAAATGTAAAGTCCTACACTTAGACAGAAAAAATGGAATGCACAAATACAGGATGGGGGATGCGTGGCTGGATAGCAGTAAGTGTGAAAGGGATGTAGGAGTCTTGGTAGATCACAAGTTGAACATGAGCGAGCAGTGTGATGCGGCAGCCAAGAAAGCCAACACAATTCTTGGTTGCATCAATAGGAGTATGGTATCTAGATCAAGGAAGGTAATGGTACCACTCTATTCTGCATTGGTTGGCCTCATTTGGAATACTGTGTCCAGTTCTGGGCACCTCAGTTCAAGGAGGATATCGACAAGCTGGAACATGTCCAGAGGAAGGCAACCAAAATGGTGAAGGGTCTGGAGGCCATGCCCTATGAGGAACGGCTTAGGGAGCTGGGTATGTTTAGTCTGCAGAAGAGAAGGTTAAGAGAGGACATGATAGCCATGTTTAAATATTTGAAGGGATGTCATGTCGAGGAGGGAGCGGATTGTTTTCTGCTGCTCCAGAGACTGGGACAAGGAGCAACGGATTCAAGCTGCAGAAAAGGAGATTCCACTTGAACCTTAGGAAGAACTTCCTGACAGTCAGAGCTGTCTGGCAGTGGAATATGCTGCCTCGGAGTGTGGTAGAGTCTTCTTCTTTGGAGGTTTTTAAGCAGAGGCTGGATGGCCATCTGTTGGGAATGCTTTGATGGGTGTTCCTGCATAGCAGGGGGTTGGACTCGATGGCCCCTGGGGTCTCTTCCAATTCTATGATATTGGAGAACACATCTGTGTATACACATAGCCTACCCTACTCCTCCAAGCTACTCAACTGTGCCAAGTTGAACTGAAGAATGCTGCCCTGTCTCCAGCACTAAAGTAAATTTATCTCCCAGTCCAGTC
Organism: Iguana delicatissima; assembly: GCA_948472985.1. Lineage (NCBI taxonomy): Eukaryota > Metazoa > Chordata > Lepidosauria > Squamata > Iguanidae > Iguana > Iguana delicatissima. The sequence goes on along the minus strand of CAOKZL010000197.1, from coordinate 735,877 downwards.
AGCATCTATACGTAGAGTTGACCAGGGGTCTTTTGCCTCAGCAGAATTTGAGCCAGCCCTGGCCATAATGAGGAGGTTTCCAAGTCAGACCAAAAATACAAGAAATTCCATGCTGAATTCCTAACATCTCCATGTACGGCTGAGGGGGAAAGCCTGCTAGAAACACTAAAGAGCTAATCAGCGGAAACTGTGGTGACTTCAATGGTCCAATGGTCTGACTCACTATAAAGAAGTTGCAGAGGCTTCTTTCTCCCACCCTTGAATCACATCTACCTGCCCTTTTATTGACCATTTCTGCATGTGGTCATTACTGCGGATTATTGCATTGTAGCATCGTATAGCTCTGCACATGGAAGTGAAGTAGCATTGCGTTATTTTCTATGGTTCTGCATGGAATCAGACATTAACATGCTGCCATGTGTTGACAAGCGCAGTATATGAAAATGGGAAAAAATCCAATTTGCATTCCTGTAGCGAATCAACATCGATTTTTCACACCGATGCAGAAACCTAAAACCATATCAGTGCACATAAACTCCTGTCACTCTGCTTATGTTTTCCTGTAAGGGCAATCAGGGCTACCGGGGCAGGGTGATGGGGAGCCAGGGGGTGACTAGTGATGAGGTAGTGTGGATACACGAATTTGCATTCCTCTGCATGACATTGCTTGAAATCAAGGTGTGTGCAGAATGCAACAAAGGTAAACCACATTATTTAAACTTGCCATGAGATGCTGCTAACCGCTTCTTGTGTCTCATGTGGAAATGGCCATTCTCTTTTCCATTATTGTCCTTTCTTGGGTTAGTTTAACTGGGAATTTGTGATATTGGGTGCTAAAATGAGAGGAATAGGACTTAGGCAGTATATAATCTGTTGCGGCAAAAGTAACAAAGGCTGGAATCCTACTAGGTTGTTACAAATGCATAACTGAGGGTTACATATCTGTGACTAATTTATATTTATAATCCCTACATATCCCCTCATTTAGGAGATATGTAGGGAGCATGAAATTCTCGCAGTCCCCACTTACCAGTCAGCAGCTGCTATGGTCAACAGGGATCTGTTACCCTGACACTCAGGAAGTAGCTGACTGATGCTTCATCACCCCACCCCATCCCCTGTGAATGATCTCCACTCCAAGAGGAGATTGCAACAGGGCCTTGCTTCTGCCTGCCACAACAGAAATCACTCAGGTGACGGGATGGGAACATTAGTCAGATGCTTCCTGAGTGACAGGGGAACAGACCCCCACTGATCACAGCAGCTGCTGACCGTTAAGTAAGAACTGAGGAGGTGGGATTCACTACATAGCTGTGGTTACATAGCAATGTAGAGCACAGAGAATTGCAGCCAAAGAGTCTTGTTGAGCCTGAGGTTGGAATTGAAATAAAATTCATAAATAAATATAGGAATCATAAATTCATAAATATTAGGGAAACCACAACAAATCTGGATATGTGAGTTTCATGAAGATATGAGCATGGAGGTTAATGTTCTTTCAAGATCAATGCATTAATCTGAAGGAAAAAACCCACAATATGACATTTATCAGTAGTATATAGCTGCCTTTAAACTGCAGTGCATGGGTGTATGTATGAGTACATATGCGTATATGTCTACAGATGGCAATGCACTCAACTGCTACAGATGTCATAATTCTGGCCAATATGATCCACATTTGGTGGTGATGTTTTGACAATCCAAGTGCACTAGAAAGCAATAATTCAACTTTAGATACGGTTTGTCCTTAATTTCCATTGGCCTTTTTAGCCTTACATCTTTGGGATATGAAGGGGAAGGTTAAGCTACGTGTCCTTGAATTAATTATAAATGATTGGTGTGTCCTTTTAGACTAATTTGGCATAAAATTAGAAAACGGCTGTGTCCTAACCTTAAAGGCTATTTGGAAAAGGTCTGACAAATAGCGGAAAAGACCAAACTGATAAAATTTAAAAGGGTTAGGGAAAGAGGCCATTGAGGTACATCTGTGAAACACTGTATTGCTTGTTCAGTCTTACATTATTATCGTGGAATGATAACATTCAACCATATGTTCTTTTCTATTTGTTATGCGGTGTCTGACATGATAGTATCTCATCCCAACCCCAGCATATTCTGCAACTTAAAAATGTTTTAACTGGGGAAAAAATTAAGCACAAAACTCTTACAAGTACTGAACACTGTCCAGACTGCTAGCTTGTCTGTAGTTCCCCAAAACAAGCCAGAGTATTAGGAATCTTACATTGCTTCTGGAGGATGGGTCAGGCATTGTCAGAGCTCATAAGAAACACAATAAAAGTAAGAAAGTTACCTGCAATAAGTGCATAATGTTTCTTTTGTTCCAATTTCCTCCCAGTGTAAATCCCAGTTTTTTTTACCACCAAAAATTATTTGCTTGTTAGCCCTATGCTGTTGTTGTGAGGTTTTTTGTTTTGTTTGTTTGTTTGTTTGTTTGAATTGGTGCTGAAGATCTCTTTAGCAGGTATTAGGTGGGTGTGCTTTGAGTGTGTATATTAGGCATGATATGTGCCACCCTTCCTTCTCACTTTGTTTATGGTAGGGGAAGTATAAGGACAGGCTAAATATACCAAGGAAGTGTTTTGGAGACCGCACAAGATAGACAATAGATAGACAGACAGACAGATGGCAAATTGGGCCCCTTTTGTTCAGCTATACAGCATACCAAGTCTGATCATTCTGTGACTGAGGATGTGGATTTCTATAGCACATAGATAACTTTAAACTAAGAAAGAAAGACTTTAAACTAAAGTATAAGTAATGGTAGTCTCCATATACATGGTTATATTACAATATATTTTGCTTCAAGAATTCAGTATTTTTTAAAAAAGGTAGGTTTGGAGCACAATTCCAAATGAATCCAGGTGAATCCTCACTAAACCAGCTAAACTTGTGCTGAGCTGTGCCCAGAACCCCTTCCATGCTTGAAAATCACCTATAGTGAGACCATCCTTGCCTGGCCTAAATTTGTGCCAGGTTTTGGGGCAAGGAGATCTTGGATTTCACATAAATTGACTTTTCATTCACCCCACCTCTTTTCCACCCCCTTTTTGACTCTCCTACCAGCAGATTTTATCCGACAGAGTTGTTCTGCTGTCCAATTTACTCTGCTGTCAGATGGCAGACTTCTGAGGTCAAATGACACTGACAACAAAAAGGCATTTCTAGTCATGGAAGAGCTTGTGCCTAGCCCAAACACCATATAGCTGATGAATGTTTAAGTTAGAAATTAAGTGTTAATAAAGTTTTAATTTTAAAAAAAACTTCTATGTAATTCTTTCATGGGGGCTTGATCATTGCACTTCTAGAGGGCTGATCAAAGTAACAACTTTTAATTTCAGCAGCTCTGGAAGAGATTGCTTTCAGTCTAGACCAACTACTAGAAACAAAATTGGATTTTAAAAAAAAAAGGAAAATTAGTAATATGTGTTGTGGTAGAGGGAAGAAGACTACAAGACCTGGTTAAAGGAGCAGCCAAAACAGGGCACTTGGAAAAGAAGGCATGACAGAAGAAATAGACATAAGGCTATGCTAAAACCTCTGGCACTAATTAATGTCAGCGCTGCATTGGCTTCTGCAGCAGCTTTCCCACCCCTGCAATTCTTTCTTTCTCCAGACCCCACAATGCTGCATACTCTGTGGAGGAAATGTAGTTATTTCTGTTGCAGTAACTAGCAGGCAGGGAGACAGGCAGGCAACACCCTCAGCTCTGCCACCTGTTAATTTGCTCAGTGGGAACTTTGACAGGCAGCACAGGTAGCAGCCACAGGTTGCTAAGCCCAAGCCTCGCATTTCCTATTGTCCCCTCAGTAGCGATACCCCCCTCCCCTGGAAAATCAACATGGACCATAGCAGTGCTTCACAACCATCTGCCTGCATGTATTTTAGAGTTCATTCCGGAGAATCATCTACCACAAGGCATGCTGCCTGAGACATTTGGAAATCCAAAATAACTGGAAGACCAAACACTGACAACCACTGGCCCAGACCTGGGAAGTTGCTTAAATGGTTTGTTGTGGCTACAACCCCTCTTGCATAACCTGTTGCCGTTAACACTGCAATTTTTGACCACAGCTTGTGTGACTCATTTGCTGCAATGCTGCATCCATGGCAGATTGTGAAGTTCCACTACAGATATCTCATCCATCCTCCCTCCCTACATGCTCACTCTACCACTTCCCAATCATTGAGTGGCCAGGAAGGATGGGAGCAGAATGAGAAATAGTCAGGCTAATAGCCTGCTCCATTTCTGCAGGTGGCTGCAGGAAGCTGGTATCATCTTCCTGGACTTTGGAGGAGGATACCTGGGAAGCCCTCAGTCTTTCTGTGGGTGGCAGCAGGAGGAGAGCTGATTGCCTGCCTGCTTGTTCTTCATCCTGCCCTTGTCATGGAATGGCTGTGAGGTGGAGTGCCCAGTCAGAAAACTGGTAGATGGTTCAGGAACAGAGATGTTTTTGATGGAGGTAATGAATTCATTCATCTGCCATGACCCCAAAGATTATGCATGGGGGCATGATTTTCAGTAAAGCTGCACTGTGTGACTAAGGGCTTTGTCACATGAGACAGGTAAAAGAAAACACTCCTTTGTAAAGAAAACACTTTCCAAATGGTTTCCCACCGGGAGGACAATAGATGAGGGACGAAGTAATCTGATGAGTCCCAGTCAAAGATGCTATCATCCTGCTGTAATTATGATTTACCTGCCTTGTGTCATAAAGACCACAGGGCAAAAGGTCTGGCAATGCTATCCCACCTCCATTCCACTATAAAGGACTTGGGTGAAAATGACATAGGACCAGGAAGGCAGAGACTAAAAACAGAGCAATCATGAACCTGTCAATATGAATGGAAAATGAGGAAGGAGAAAATTGAAGGAAGAGTGAAATAAACATGTAAAAGAACTATTTATGTAGCAGCTTAGGACTTTATCAAATGGTAGGTTTGTTGCACTGGCTTACTTCCATGTTTGATCTTTCCTTATCACATGATCTTGCAACTTTCTCATTGTTGCATTGCAATAGGATCACACCTTTTCGTTGATAGTAAAAACCCATTAATGGCTCCAGTATTGCTGCTGTCCAACTACTACTTCTTGGTGCAATTATTTCTTTCCATTGCAGTTCTGATGTTCCCACAGTCATGTGGTGTGAGTGGGTGTGGTTTTCCTCTTCTCTTCCTCCCTATCCCCAACCTGGGTGAAGTCAAGCCACTTCTGGTGGTCAAACAAAGAGGACATCACGGTGCACAGGAAGAACATTGCTTTCACTCTGTTCCCCAGTACTTAACTTCTTTCTTTCTTTCTTTCTTTCTTTCTTTCTTTCTTTCTTTCTTTCTTTCTTTTTCTTTCTTAGTTGTTCTTTTGTAATTGTGCAATTGCACTGCCATGGCAGTCACCAGCATGCCACAATTACAGCAAAACAAATTTTTTAAAAATCCCACAGAACTGAAATTGCACAATTGTGGCAAAAAAAGAAAGAAAAGAAAAGAATGTGCAAGTGCTACATAGTGTGAACCCAGGTAGGAAGGCAGAGTCAGCAAGGCAGTGCAGAAGACTGATGGTGGAAATGTGAATCACCAAAGCAGCACCATAGTGTTACTGTAGAGAAAGTGTGAAACTGAATGTTTCCATACCTGTATGTTTCCCTTTCTTTAAACAATGTAGTTGATGTGAGACAACAGACTGGTGTGATTTAGAACTTAGATGATCTAGCAAGATCTTGAATCTTGCACACACACATGCACGTGCGCGCACACACACACACACACACACACACACACAGAGGGATTTAATCAAATCAGCCAGAAAGAAGAAAGTAAGAAAAATAGGCAGAGAGGAAGTAATCCTGATAAACCATCCAATTTATTGTTGTAGCAAAGTACTGAACATTCACTTGTCACTGTGGAATTATAAAACAGTGTTCTGCTTCTCCCATGGGTAGAATCAAATAATATTGCCTTTTCAAATTCCAGCTGTTTAGAGTTGCATTTTCTCTTTCTGAATGAGTCATTTATGTTTATTACAGTGGAGATTCAATCCAGCCTCCACTGTGCTTCACCTTTACAACGTGTAACAATGTAACTCTCCTAGCTAAGATGATTTGCAAATGAAGCTTCACTTTCTTGTTTACTTTTCCACCTAAGTGAAGCCCCTCTCTGCGGCTTCAGCAGAATACAGATTGAGAGAAGCCTATCTGTTACTCATGCCAGAGATGACTTGGCCATTGATGGCATGCATCCAAAATGAGTGGCTTTCATTTTAAATTTGCATGATCAGAATGGCTCACATGGAATATTTTGTTTGACCTCCATGCAGAAAGAAAAGAAAAGTGGACTGTTGAAGCTTCTAGCTGGTGCATCAACAAAAAAGAAATCCCGTTCTCCTCCATCGATGTCTCCAACGCATGACCCCCTGGCCATGGTAGAAGGGATGCTGCAGGGTGCTATGGGACCGGAACTGTCTTCTCTCTCTAGCCATGGAAGGGCTGGCTCGTGCCCAATAGAAAGTGAAATGCAAGGCGCAATGGAGATGGAACCTTTGCACAGAAAGACAGGATCCTTGGATTTGAATTTTTCTATTCCTTCTCCCATAAGGCAGCTGCCACCTTCCATGGCCGCCATCCGCCCAGAACCTAAGCCATTGTTTCGGGAAAGGTATGTTGCCCAAGCACAAGAACAATATTCCTTGTTTGCTTGTGTACATTTGCGTGTATTTGTACTTGATGCCAGTGCTGTGCTGTGTTCTTTTTTTATTGTTTGTTTTGCAATGGAGTGCTTTTCATTTCACTGAAAATTAGTTCAATGCACAATCTTATTCATGCTTACTCGGAAGAAATCCTCACTGAATATATGGGTCTTAGTTTGTGCTAAATCTGGATAGGATTGTAGCCTGTGTTACTGCCCTGCTAGAACATAACTTTGTACGCACCATGGCCAGAATCTTGTTGATGATTTACATATGCGTAAACACCATGGTCACAATGCTATACAGTGAATTCTGGCCCAGCTGGCTGACAGTCCCACTGCCTCCAATGAGTGAACTCTGGTGTGACAAGCAGAAGCAGGACTCCATTGACCTGTAGTACACTCGAACTTGAGCATCATCATTCTGGACAAAGAAATATTGATGCACGCATCTGTCAGGAAGGGGAAAAGTATTTTTACTCTGGAACCCAGAGCTGTTGTGGTGGGGGCCTCTCTAGTTATGCAGTGGTAAAAAAAGCTACTTGATGCTTTTCAAGAGCCCTTTTATCTATACCTACTTTCATATACTCCAGGTTTAAGCCCTGACACCTAAACAGATGCTGAGGTACAAATCAAGATCCCTCCAGTCTCTGTCATCCATAACTTTAGTAAAGTTTTGCCCAGCCTTCTAGCAGCGATATGCAATCCTGTCCTTGGTAGCTTAGACATTCCAGTACAGACCAATCCATATCCAGCTGCTGTCACTTCCTGGATATTCTGAGACCAAGTACTAATGTTTCTGCAGCTGTCTCCCATCCCCACTTTAAGTCTACTATAGCACCCAGAGGAGATTTTTTCTCAAACAAATAGTAGCTTCAAAAGAATGATCTTCAGTAATACCTTAGTAGGGGGAGAAAAGAAAGCCAGCATTTTGTAGTGGTTTGAGACTATGACTCTGGGTTCGAATCTGTGCTTGGCCATGGAAACCTATTGGGTGACCTTGAGCAAGTCACACTCTCTGAGCCTCAGAGGAAGGCAAAGGCAAACCTTGCTAAGAAAAATCTGTGATAGGTTTACCTTATGGTCACCATAAGTCAGAAAAGACTTGAAGGCCCACAACAACAAAACCACAAGAGGGTGAAAGGATTAAATATCACTTTCACACTTGCTACAATCTTGGTAATTATCACTCACAGCCCAGTAGCTGCTATTTGCATGTTAATTAACATACACATTAAATCCAGGGGCCTCACTATAGTTTGGCCCTTGAAGAATAGGCAACCAATTTGGCTTCTACAATTGCCAAGTGGCTGTGAGGAATAAGATTTCTCTCTCTCTCTCTTTCTTTTAAGTCATAATGAACATAGAAATATTTGGGCAGTAAAACAGCTGCAAGTGTAGTTACAAGGCAAAATCAGAAAACTTACGTTTATTGCTAATTTTCATTTTTCTGTTTACCAAGTATGATAACAGCAGTATCCCTGTACATTACTTACCTGACAAGGGAAGTTAATCAAAGCAGAGTTGTCAAGTTATAAGATAAAACATGAACACAGCCAGAAATCCCTCCTGTGTTGCTTATGGTTTGATATTATTCAGGTGAACTGCAACTGGATTTAAACAGATAGCTCCCTAAACCACTACACAGTGTGGCAGTTATGAGGTGTAGCAGTAGAAAATTTGATTCTTATTTGTGTTCATTTTGCTTTCCACAGTCTTAAACCCAAGAATAACCTCTAATTGAAATAACCTTAATTATACTCAGCAGGGAAGATTGTCTAATTGATTTGTGAATTAACTTCCATATCGTTGGTTTATCAGCATTCCCTAACAGATCATATGGTTCTTTATGCCCATAAATGAGGGATATTAATTACCTTTACACACCAAGAAGGCTAAAGCCTAGCCTTGGAATCATCTGAACAGCTACACTGAGCACTTGTCCAGAAGTTCATTCCACATCCATTTCTGCGCATTAAATCACCAAATTGCAATGAAGTAACGTTGTAAAAAATTACATATGTGAAGCTGCATTTCACATCTGGTAGAGTGAGGAGCTTTGCTTCTTTACATTTCTTTCACATCACTCACTCACACAGGGAAACACTGCCAGTCTTAAACTTCCAGCATGTGTCAGGTGTACTCCAAGGCCATTTCCACACTACACTGTTACAGTGCTATTATTCCATTTTCAACATCCTGTGGAATTCTGTGGTTTGTAGTCTACTAAGGCCCAAGAATTCTCTGGCTGAGAATTCTAAATGCCCCTCCCCAAACTGCAAACCCCAGGATTCCATAGGATGTTGAAAGTGGGATAATAGCACTATAACAGTGTAGTGTGGTAATGGCCACAGAGTCCTTATTCAAAACTTTTTGTTCTCAGAGGTGTAATAACTAAGTCCTAGCCTACACATGATAGCAGCATGCTTGCATCTTTAAAACCAAGTCAGTCCCACTCAAAGGTAAAACGTGGGTTGGGGCTGCAAGTAGAAGGGCCATTGTTCTCTGTCTGTTGCTCTTAGGATCTCTTTCCATTCTTCCAGGAATGCTTCTTCCAGCCATGCACTAAGTAGTGATGGAGACCTTCACTTGTGTTATTCTTGCATATGAGAGTAAAAAAATCCAAAAGTTTTCTCCCTTCTGGGTGAGATTGCAAGAGGTTTGCACAGTTTTCTGAGATCTCTTGTTGGTGAATGTTTTATAAAGCCTCCTTTTTTTTGCAAAAAATAAGTTGGATTTTGCACACAATTCAGATTGGCATCTTTTGAGTCTATTATGTCTGTGTAAGTCAAACTTCTTGTTGTTGCTGTGTGCCTTCAAGTTATTTCTGACTATTGATGTTTTCTTGGCAAGACTTGTTCAGAGAGGTTTTGACTTTGCATTCCTTTGAGGGTGAGAGAGTGTGACTTGCCCAAGGTCACCCAGTGGGTTTCCATGACTAGTACAAATTTGAATCCTGGTCTCCAGCACCCTACTCTGATACCCAAACCACTACAGCATGCTGGTTCAAATCAAACTTAATTGTTGTTCATGTGTGTCTTCAAGTTGTTTCCGACTTATGGTGACCCTAAGGGGCTGGGAGTGCGTGATGTGCCCAAGGTCACACAGTGAGTTTCCATGGCTGAACAGGGAATCAAACCCTGGTCTCCAGGATCATAATCCAACATTCAAACCACCATACCACACTGGCTCTCAAGTCAAACTTATGCTCCCACAACTCACATTTTTGATTGTGGTGGAAATTGGAATCCTCCAGAAAACTCTGTCAGTTCTTGTCACAGTGTGTCCTTTTACAAGACAATAACCAGAAACATCCCTACTCACCTCTGTCCCCCAAAACACAGAGATGGCCATGTTGGGGTAGGAGGATTGTGTTTCTTGCATGGTAAGTTTTCATCTCATAATGCAGGACCTTGGCCATGATTATTTTGTGCAAGCTATAGATTTTTCCCACTATGATTTCATGAAAAAACACTGCAGGCTGGGGGAGAATGGGAACAGGCAACTGAAAATCCTGAAGAACTCCAGCAAGGCTCAGTCTTTTTCCAGTCCCCAGTTACAGCCCTGCACACTCTCCGAGATTGATATGGTTTAACTGATGAAATATTATTCAATTTTATTCAATTGGCAACTGCATTAATTGGTACTGATATAAAATGGAACCTGAGGTGTCAAGCTGGACAAAGGAAAATTACTAACTGAACACATGTCAGCCAACACCTCCTCTAGGTGTAGCCAAAGTCATTGTCAGGAAGATTACCAAGAATTCCTGGAGATAATAGGCTTAAGCTGAAGCTGGAACATTCTGAGCATTCAATGGTCAAGGGACATTCCACCAGTGATTGTTTCAACCCTGTTCCCTCACACCTAGACATTTTCCTGTAATTCCCCCCAGAGCTCTCAATACAGAGCTGTTACGGCACCCGTTATCTCTTTGTCACTTAAACACTAAGACCAATTTAACTCCTTCTGGACTCCATTGTCCATGTGGCAACTTTCACTGTCCACTTGGCTAGCAAAGCCATTCACACCCATACCAGCAGGTTAGATTATGGGTATAAGAACTCTCCATTTTGAGTAGTTCAGTGCAATACTTTGTTTGCTGTTCGCCATGCTGTCACTCCAATTTCCAAACGAGTACTATCCTTAGGCACTTGTCTAAGCCACATCACTGCGTTCTTCACTACTGTTTGGATTGGTAATTATTGTCCATTCCCTAAAAACTCATGTATCCACAACTTTCCTCCCTTTATCCTTTGGTTAGCTCTTGTGCAAGCACGTGAGAGTTTGGATCTTTTGCGTGTGTAAGTGAATCCTTAATAAAACACATTTTAGTTTACATATCACTGGCTGGTTCTTTCCTGTGAGGGCCCCTTAAACATTGGTGGAGGTCTCATTAGGTCACCCCGCTCTTGCAGGCCTCTAATTTGAACTAATTAATTCCCCATTGTCACGTAGAGGTACTGACATTGTTGGTGGACCCCTGAGCCACCTACATTTTGGGGTAACATCCCTCCCCCCAAAAATCTGGTCACCTTACACCGTTTTTCCACCTTGGTGCAAACTGCCCCATTAATGTGCACCCTCTCATTCCTACAATTTAGGCCCCTTCTCCCAACCCCATTTTTGCCGTGTAAAGCTTTTTTTTTTCCTGTCCCCAGGCAAAATTATAGATCAAGGCATCTCCACTAGCTTTTATTCATCTGAGAGGCAGGCAGAGCTGCTGTAGGACTTCTTTCTTGAAGATTTGCTCTCAGCGAACAATTTGCATTCAGGGTATTGATGGAAAAAAATTCTTTTTTAAAAACATATTTTCCTGTTAAGATAGGGTCTCTCAAACCCTAAAGAAACCCTAACAGTTAGAATAACAGCAGCCGCAACATTCCTAATGATCCAGAAAGCCACTTGCAAAGTCTAAATCTGCATGAAATGCATTATTCCCTGTGCAGAAAATATTTTCTATGCAAAAGACATATTTACTGCACAAAATACATGATCCTGAATAGCACTTAACGACTGCCCCAAAATGTTCATATTCTTGCAAAATGGGGAGAGAGGGAATTACTCATTTCTGCCTGAGAGAATGGGGAATGTGAAGCCATCTGTCCCAATGTCAGGGTCTGGAAGGCTGGGATCGACTGATCCCTTTCAAAAGGCCTGGCTTCCAATCTGAGTCAGACTTGGCCAAGCTGTGATGCCAAGCCTGGTTCTAAGGAAGCTGAGGCCTGCCTACCGTTTATTTTAGAAAATGGGGGTGGGGGTGGAATCTTTGGTGAATGTACATCTTTTATGAGTGTGATGTTTATTTGTTGTCATCTCTGTTGATTAATTGGGGCAAGTTTTAGTCTGCAATATAATTTTAATGGATTGCCAATGCTGAGTGATCGATTACAGCTTGAAATCCTAGTTCAAAGTTTACTATGTTTTCTATATTATACATCAGATGCTTCACATGAAACTAACCAACTGTTAGGAGTCAAGTTTCCTTCCTGCAAGTGAATTCCTAGGCAGCATTTATTCCCATTATGTTATCCTAATTCCAGTGCTACCTGCCTGAATATACAACCTTTGCAATCACAACCCCTGAGATGAGTCAATTTCACTAACAAAATTGCTGGTAGAAGTTGTCTAAGAATTGTTGTTTTGCTCAAAGGGCTGGCTTTTATGCTGCCAGCCCTTGATGTTTTATCTCTGTGGTTTGGCTGATTAATGAAGCAGGAGCATTGAGACTGAATGAACACATACATACACACACAGAGACATTTACCTCCTTATAAGCTTTGTCATTTGTGCACTGAACTTAAGAACAGCTCGATCTGGGACAAATGATTATGAGATCAGTTCATTGTACATAAATCCAAAGAGCTGACGGATGGGAGCTTCTTAAAAGTGAGAAACTGAAGGCACAATTGAAGACTGTGCCAATAAGGAGGAAAAATGGCAGGTGTCTAAAGAAACCGGAATGGTTGACGAAAGAACTCTCAGCTGAGCTAAGTGTAAAAAGAAACATGTACAGGAAATGAAAGAATGGTGAAACCACCAAAGAGGAATTCAAGCAAATAGCCAGGATATGTAGGGAGAATGTCAGAAAAGCTAAAGCGCAGAATGAACTCAGGCGTGCCAGAGACATTAAAAACAATAAAATGGGCTTTTTTAGATATGTCAGCAGCAAAAAGAAAACCAAGGAAATTATAGGGTTGCTGCGCAGCGAAGATGGCCAATTGCTAACTGGGGGAAGAGAGAAGGCAGAACTACTCAACACTTTCTTTGCCTCAGTTTTCTCCCAAAAGGATAGAAGTACTCAATCTGGGAGGTGGGGAGCAAGTGAGGAAGCGAGGGAGATACAGTACAGAATAAGTAAAGAAGTAGTACAGGAATATCTGGCTAAACTAGATGAATTCAAGTCTCCAGGGCCAGATGAATTACATCCAAGGACATTAAAAGAACTGGCAGAAGTCATTTCTGAACCACTTGCAATAATCTTTCAGAGCTCTTGGAGAACAGGAGAAGTCCCAGCAGACTGGAGGAGGGCAAATGTCATCCCTATCTTCAAGAAGGGGAAAAAAGAGGACCCAAATAATTATCGCCCGGTCAGCCAGACATCAATACCAGGAAAGATCCTACAGCTGATCATTAAACAGTCAGTTTGTAATTACTTAGAAAGCAATGCCATAATCACTAAAAGTCAACATGGATTTCTCAGAAATAAGTCATGCCAGACTAATCTTACCTCTTTATGATAGGGTTACAAGCTTGATAGATGAAGGGAATGCTCTAGACGTGGCATATCTTGACTTCAGTAAGGCCTTTGACAAAGTTCCCCTTGCCTTTCTTGCAAAGAAGCTAGTAAAATGTGGGCTGAGCAGGGGTATGTCTAGGTGGATTTGTAATTGGTTGATCAACTGAACCCAAAGGGTGCTCACCAATGGCTGCTTTTCATCCTGGAGAGAAGTGACTAGTGGGGTGCAACAGAGTTCTGTCCTGGGCCCAGTGCTATTCAACATGTTCATCAATGACTTTGATGAAGGAATAGAAGGCATGCTGATCAAATCTGCAGATAACACTAAATTGGGAGGGGTTGCTAATACCTCAGAGGACAGGATCAAATTTCAAAATAACCTTGACAGATTGGTGAGCTGGGCCAAAGCTAACAAAGTGAATTTCAACAGAGAGAAATGTAAGGTCCTACACTTAGGCAGAAAAAATGGAACGCAGAAATATAGGATGGGGGACACGTGGCTGGATAGCAGTGCTTGTGAAAGGGATCTAGGAGTCTTGGTAGATCACAAGCTGAACATGAATGAGCAGTGTGATGCGGCAGCCAAGAAAGCCAATGCTATTCTTGGTTGCATCAATAAGAATATGGTGTCTAGATCGAGGGAAGTAACGGTACCACTCTATTCTGCATTGGTTAGGCCTCATTTGGAATACTGTGTCCAGTTCTGGGCACCTCAATTCAAGAAGGGTATCGACAAACTGGAACGTGTCCAGAGAAGGGCAACCAAAATGGTGAAGGCTTTGGAAGCCATGCCCTATGAGGAGCGGCTCAGGGAGATGAGTATGTTTAGTCTGCAGAAGAGAAGGTTAAGAGAGGACATGATAGCCATGTTTAAATATTTGAAGGGATGTCATGTCGAGGAAGGAGCGGGCTTGTTTTCTGCTGCTTCCAGAGACTAGGACAAGGAGCAATGGATTCAAGCTGCAGGAAAGGAAATTCCACCTGAACCTCAGGAAGAACTTCCTGATGGTCAGAGCTGTCTGGCAGTGGAATATACTGCCTCAGAGTGTGGTAGAGTCTCCTTCTTTGGAGGCAAGAACCACATCTGCAGAGGCTGGATGGCCATCTGTTGGGAATGCTTTGATGTGTGTCCCTGTATAGCAGGGGGGTTGGACCTGATAGCGCCTGGGGTCTCTTCCAACTCTATGATTCTATGATATTGGAGAACACATCTGTGTATACACATAGCCTACCCTACTCCTCCCTACTCCTGTGATTCTGTGAGTTCTGGCTGGGATTAAACTTTGCTCTCTTTCTCTATTGATGTGTCCCAATAAATCATACCCTGCTTTGTACATTTTCTTCTGCACAATTATGGAGTCTTTGGGGATCTGAAAGTGGCATCCTTTTAGCTAAAGTTACTCTGATCAAATCATGTAATTAGTCTAATATAAGGGGAACATTTATTTGCAAAATGGCTGTGACTGGCACCTACTCTAGGTGACCCTAATATAGCTGTGTTTGCTTACATGCAAGGCAAACAGCTGACTCCAGAATGATTTACTGAGCATGCGTGAGGACTAAAACAGAAGGAAAAGGGGAAAACAGATTATCCTGCCTCTCCAGCTACCCTGGCATAATGGAAAAAAATAGTTCTGTAAGTTTTGCCATCAAAATGGAAATCCTAAGAAAGCAAAGGCCCTTGAAAGAAAAAAGGCATACTGGGATGCATTTTATAGGAAGCTTTCAAGTAGTGTTTAGAAGATTCAAAGTGTTTTTGTTTATTTATGCAAGGTTTACCTGACCTGGTTGTTTCATTTCACATGTGCATAATGTTAGTTTTGAATAAAAAGTTCACTGAAACATGTTGAAATGCTTTTTCCTCCCCATCTAGGAACCTCTTCCTACTCTTTCCATGTTATTCCTACCTCTGGTACCAAAGTTTCTCTTAAATAAGTTATGCCCAGCAGCATATCTGCTTTGTTAAATGAGGCATATCTGTAAATAGTTACATGTATACATGTGTACAGAAAGGAAGACTCTGTGTGATGGTGGCATGAGGACATCCCAAACCACACCAGCCCACACGGCTAGTTCTTACCACTACTGTGTGATGCCGAAGCACATGACAGACAGAGGTATGTAGGAACTGACCCACATCCATTGCAGTAAGGAATCTTCTAATGTCTTTTCAGGTATCGTGTTGTGGTCCCTTATCCCCCACAAAGTGACGCTGAGATTGAACTGAAAGAAGGTGACATTGTTTTCGTCCACAAAAAGAGGGAAGATGGTTGGTACAAAGGGACATTACAGCGGAATGGTAGGTCAGGCCTCTTTCCTGGCAGCTTTGTGGAGAGTTTCTGAGGGCCTTCCATTTTGGACCTTGAAGGACCTTTCAGAAGAAATTCCATAGCACAAAAGAAAAAAAAAAGCCAACAGCAAAGGGAAACTTTTCCGAATTTCCACTGCCATAAGAAGAACTGTAATTATTATTTCCAAAGACTCTCTGGGCTCTTTGATATTCCGCCCTGGAGACGAGGTCTCTTGCTGTGCTTTCAAACCCACATACAGTACATACAGCAGTATGTTGGAGCAGTGCCTTCTACTTCAAGTCAAAGACTGAGAGGACGCACGTTCGGGTTGTTATCTAAACTAAAATCCAGCCGCTATACTTTGTGTAAATGATAGAGAAAAATATGTTTTAAAAAAATTATGAAAACTCGTTATATTGCTGTAATTTATTTGTTTGAGCTGCAGTGTTCTTATTACTGGCCTATGCAAGAGGGGATGTGAGTTTCAAGAAGAGACTCTTGAGGAATTGACTTGTTTGTTTTTATAGGTGAGAGAAAAGAAGCATGAGGAGGAGACAAAAACCAATTAAATCCACACATCTTTCAGCTAGACAGAGCTAGAAGCCCAAATCATCACTAGCATTCCTTTCTAAAGATACCTCAACAGTATTCTGCTTATGAATACCACTCTGGGCTCCTTAATATACCATGTGGGCCAGAGAAGAGGCTGGGGGAATTACAGTTCCCAGCTCTGGAGGAGTCAGTCATGTGCAACTGTTGTCTTGCGTAGGATTCAGCTGACTAACAACATTAGGAAAGGGATTCTACCCAGCTGAAGGGTGCGTCCCAAACCTTTCTGAAAGCCAAATCTGATGTGAAGCAAAGGGTCACATGACCAGCAGAGAAAAACCAGGGGTACTCCGCTGAAACTTTCCCTGTGGCCACCATAGCTCTAATAGCCCTCTGTGTTTTAAAGATGCCCCTTGGAGAGCCCACCTGTGCCAGACCGACCCTCTCCAACCATATGAATTTCAGTTATCTGAGGGATCCTTTGAAACCCCATCTTCTTGCAGCACTTTGCATTTTGATTACTGCTTTACTGATATCAGTATTTCCGAGAGGAGGGTGCTTTTTTGGCAATCTAATTTTGTAATGCAAGGAATGATGTGCATTATATATCCCATATAAATAAGGAAAACCCTATTTTGCCAATGTACAGTTCTATAATTCATGAAAAAAAATAGGAAATACCTAATTCAGTTCAGGATACCAGAAGTAATGGTGATCCTTATTTAAAACGCAAAACATTTTATCATTGCCATGTGCGCTTATGACACACTGATGCTGATTTGGGGGCTGAGATCTAGATGGGGCGACAAAGAGAAGACAGGACAAAACATGTGCACTTCTCAAAGAAGGTAAACTCTTGGTAAGTTATGCTATCAGTTAGCTCCATGCAGCCAGCATCTGTAGGAAGAAAGGGTGCTCTGGAGGTAACTTTGACCTCTCCCATGCAAGAGAAATCTCTGCTTTGTTTGTGGCATATAATCTCTGGATTGTGGTCAGCAACTGCTGTGCATTCTGTCAATCCCCCAAAAGGAGGAGACACCAAATAAGGTAAAGTGTTTGAGCTGGATCAAAACAACAAACCCATGAACAGAAGGAAAATATCTGCTAGCACAATTCAGCAAACAGGGTCAGAGATAACATAATAATACAATGGGTACAGTAGATGTGTTCTAGAGCTATTCTGGCATGATAGTCATATTCAAAGATATAGTCGTATTAGTCTGTACCAGCATGTAAAGGTACCTTGTAGAACCTTTGAGACTAACTGAAAGAAGTTTGTAGCATGAGCTTTTGCAGACATGATCTACATCTGATGAAATAGTTTGAGTCTATGAAAGCTTATAGTACAAACTTCTTTCAGTTAAAGGTGCTACAAGATCTGCAGCATGAGAACTTCTGGACACCTTCTTTTGTTTTCCTTCTCTCATGCAAGGCCATAGCATGATGTGTCAAACAGTGTTGCCACAACAGGAAGACATCTTTTGCATAGAGAGAGGCATTTTTGGACTTAACCCTTTATCATTTGCTAATCAAACTTCTTCTGTTAGACTCAAAATACTTACAAACTTCTTCACCAACTCTTATTAGAAGGTCTTACTATATGTATTTTGTATCACTTACTGTAGCAAATGTCAGGCTGCTGAATTTCAAAGCCTTTTATTGCTTCCCACATGCAACTAGATGGGGAGAAAAGTCTTATGGGATGCTACTAAATATAGTGGTGTGTCCCTCAAGCACAAAAAATATTGTGTAAGAACAAAACCTCTTCAAAGCACAGGACTTTGTCTAGACTGTGATAATTGTTGGAGATTTGGGAAGTATTCCAGGAGGGTTTGTTTTAATTGACTTCTACATGGCAATAAAAAG
The DNA here is from genome assembly GCA_948472985.1 of Iguana delicatissima. NCBI lineage: Eukaryota > Metazoa > Chordata > Lepidosauria > Squamata > Iguanidae > Iguana > Iguana delicatissima. Next base: position 717,733 of record CAOKZL010000197.1, on the reverse strand, counting down.
AACACTGCAAGTTCCCACAAGCACAGAACATTGGAATTTTTCTTTCTCTTTGTCTTAATCTCAGAAAGAAACAGTTGTAATTACCACTATTAACATGTAATTTGTTACTGTAGAAATGTATATTTCTGAACACTGTTTGGTTTTCTAATCTTGGTCAAGCTACATAATAAAAATATTTCAGGCAATAGAAGCTTCCAGATACCAGGAACTCAAAGGTGCAATAAATAGGAAGCTAGAAAATAAACCTACAATAAATGAACTGGTAAGATCTGTTAACCTTTTTATAGGAGATGGAAGGTTAGTTCTAGCTATGGGTGCATTCTGCCTCATTCAGGTACTGTGCACTAGAGGTATTGCCCCAAATATTGAAATGTATGACTTTGCCTTGCAGAAGGTATGCTTTTCTCTAGTCACATGAACTAGAAAAGTACTAGATACACAGACCATTGCTCCTTCAAAAGGCATAGAGTCATTATTTTGGGCTCTACATATTGTCAATACCACCAGATTAATGGCCCCAGCAAGTAGTGTGTAGATAGATCAGCCTCTTTTCCAAAGGCATCAGCTCTTCCAAAGGCAGGTACTTGTGCACAAACACCTACTGCTGTGCTGTTGGCTGTATGCTGGGAGGCAGTGATTCGGTAGCTAAATTGCTCAGAAGTGGGATTATGCAGGTAGTATGTTCAATTATTTGCGCAAAAATAAATGGATGCAAGAATTCACTACATATTTAAGTAACCTGGGAGTTTGTGTAATGCAAAGGTTAATAAGATGATGTATGCAAGAAGTAAAAGTGAGTTCAATGGTATTTTAGCTGTCAGTCATGTATCTCTTCTACACAATCATTGTACTACCCTATGTATAGAATCCAGCTCTAGCCAGAACATTTTACAGCTTTAGCTAGGGAGCTGGCACGTATCCCTGCCTTACCTCAAAGAGGAAGTTCCAGTTCAATTGTGGAGCGTGCCCTTATTTTCATCTCCTCCAAGCTCTGCATCATGGAAGTCACAGATTATCACCCAGCATGTGAGTGCTCTGGGGAATTTAATGATAGCATTTACCCTTCCAATCCTCTGTGATAGAGACAAATGATTCTGACATCAATCCTGCTAGGTGCCCTTTGCAGTGCCAAAACTAATTTCCTCATAACTTGACCTGAAGCACTCACTTTTGGGCAACATTTTCCAGGGAAAGGTCAATATTCCTATATTCGATCTGTGTTTCTGTTCATCCTTCTAAAAGCTCTAGCATATTCTAGCCAAAGCAGAAATACTTTTAAATGACATTGATTTCAGTGTAAGGTGTTTAAAGTACTTGAGGCAAATCACCCACAGCACACTGTTGCATGCAAGAGTGCTATACCTTAAGAAACGAAAGGAAAGGGTGTTCCAGAAAGGGTTACAAGGGGGTCTTTAAGGGGGAGAAATGGCAGGGACTGAGCCACCTTAGCCTTTTCTTGACTATTGTTTCATCCTCATTGTTGTCCGTCCATCCCACCACCACCACCACCACCGCTACCTTCCCCTTCCAGGGAATTCAACTGTTTTTTCATTGATTTGGTGCCCCTTTGGAAAAGAAACAGCTTGGAAGAGTGATTTAGAATAGAGAAACTGCAGACAGGGAAAAGGTTGAAGTCTTTCTCCCCTGAACTTCCTTGCTTTAAATTCCTTTCCCTGAATTTTTATTTTTTATTTTAATGCATCGAATTATTTTTTTCCATATTTCTGCATGTAACGCAATTTTAATGGCACCATATCCTAAGGAAATCCCTTGGACGTTTTACTTCCAGGGTAGAAATATCTATGATTATCACAACATGCCATTTTTTTTTTCTTCCTGAGGAAGATAAAAGGGAGAGGGAGGTCAGACAGTCCCTTCAGCTGGGAACTTAATACCACAGAGTCTCTTCCTGACCTCATACTACACAAGATGCAAAGACAGTGAGGCAGAGGAAGGAGACTGGTGTGCCAGTTTTGCTTTAGAATTCTTGCAACTAATTTCTTTAGACTAAACCAGAATTGGCATTTCTGCAGCATGAGCAAGGAAACTTTCCTCTGCCAAGTCAAAAGTGAGAAAAATAGCACACTGGTTTTGGCCAACTCATCTGATTATTATTATTTTTTCAATTCATACCCATGTAATCGTATGCTTTATATTGATGTCTCCCTCTAATGTGTCCATTTGCCATAGCTGCAATGACTACCAGCCCATAAGGCATTTACACCAAAGTGTCCAACATAAAGAGGCACATACTACAGCAGACAAGAGAGGTCAAGAGTATTAGTTCCATACACATACAGTTCAGACTTGTGTTTCCTGGGTGATTGCCTATCCATACAAAATATGATAAAACACTTTTGAAACTGAAGAGACTGTCAAAAGAAACTCCAGTTTATAACACAGGAGACGGTAGGGTAGTTATTCAGTGACAACAACAACAAAAGCAGTGCAAATCCCGCCCATTATACACAAGCCCTAGAATGCAACTAAAGCAGCTCTTTGATAAACCAGATGACAGCTTTTTCTTGGACTGTACTCATAATACGTAACAGCAAGGAATCATAGGTCTTGTATGGCATGTTTAGCTGGCTGTAAAAGCTGCATTTACATAATAGCCACATACAAGAGATCGCCATTTGGCAGAAACATTATTGCCAGTGTCGTTTAGTGAAAACTGTTGAGTATCTCTCTTTGAAGGTGTTAATTCATAAACTCCACTAGGACAAAATATAAAAGACACCAAATGATACAAATACCTTTTACGAAGTCAGTGGCCATTTCCACACTAGGCTGTTACTAGCACGATTATTCCACTTTCAACATCCTATGGAATCCTGGGAATTGCAGTTTAGGGAGGGGCCTCAAAGGATTCCATAGGATGTTGAAAATGGAATAATTGCGCTATAACAGTCTAGTGCAGAAATGGCCAGTATTTAAAGGCTATTGGGATCCCCAACCCCACATTATGTGCCATCAGTCACACTTGATTTGAAGATACAGAGTTTCTTTGACTGGTTGATGCGCTGAAAACATTTGTTGTTAGCTCTTAGTCCTCATTCATCACAGCAGCTTGGTGTAGTTTCCTGTGGTTGATTGGCCCCACCTAGGCAGCACGAAGACAGAAAGCAAGGACAAGACAAGAACTTCTGATAGGGACCTTTGGCTATATTGGAGGCCACACAAAATAAACTAACTCCTACAGTGGTCCACTGATAAAGTGTATTCAAAGAACAGAAAGCATGGGGCAGGGGGAGTGTGTGTGTGTGCATGTGTGCATTTCTTATGACAAAAAAACTGCTAAGAAGTTGTCCTGGCAGCCTCGTTTTGTAAAATGCCATATTTATTGTACTGGAAAAGGTTTCTGCTAATTGAACCAACCCCTTTGTACTTTGCACAGTTCAGAAAAGGTTTTTGTTACACATGAGTGTTAACGTATAATTTAGAAAAGGTCAATGGTTATTATGAGTACAAATGAACTGCAGTGACTGTGTTTTCTCATTCTTTCAATAAAATAACCATCAATGTAATCTGTGTGTAAAAGAACTTTCTTTAATTTGGATGGAAACTGATTATGAAAAAAGAAAAAAAAATCTGTGTGTCAGTTGACCAAACCATGGTTTGATGTTACTGGGCTTTTATTCTCTCTTGTCATGAGATACACTTTGCTGGTTTGTGACAAATCATTTGTTTGACATTTCATCTCAATAGGCAGGCTGTGTTTGGAACTTGTCTTCCAAGTTAAGACTGCAAACCCAGATCAAATCTGGTTTGCGATTTCAGTTTACAGAGCAAACTTAAACCATAGTGTGCCTTTTCTGATGGACTGGAACACTATTGTTTGCTGTAAACCAAAAAGTAATTAAATAAGTGAAGTATGTTAAGCTGAGACTCAACCATATAATGCCAACAGATAGGAACCAACTGGGTTAATCAGGTCGTAATTTGCAAAAAGAACCAAAATATTCAAATGTACTGAAAACAAACAAGAACGTTAGTTTTCTTTCAAGCAGCTATATTCTGCAAAAATTGGGACTTTATAATAATTACCTCATTGTTTAAAGTATAATAAAGATAAAAAGTAAGTGATACTGTGGTCATAGACACTTCCATGAGTAACAACAAGAGATGTCCTGCAGCAGGGTGAAACACTGGAACAGTCTCTAAAAGCCAGCTGGAAAAGTTGAGCAGCCCTGAGAAACAACGCTGTAACAGTTGGCTTGAGTCAACCAGATTCAGCAGGGGTAGTCAATATTTTGGTGTCCAGTAGGAAGTTATGTTGTATTAGATTCAAAACTTACTGATGAAAGAAACCAGCCTTCCTTTCCTTTCTCCTTTCTTTAAACAGAAACCTACATATTTGGACTAAGATTGATGTCCTCAGCTTATCAAAAACAAAACAAACTGAGCACTAGGCTGACATCTTTGGTCTAACCTCAGTGTAACATTTCAGCCAAGATCCTACACAGTGATAGCATACTGTAGATCTCCACATTTCAAGTTCTAGGTTGATTGTGCTATCTCGAACAGACACATTATGCAACTGGATGCACCATCAAATGCACAACCTAATGTGTAAGTGAATGTGCAGACAATCATATAGCCAAATGTGCCAAAAAACCAAATGAAGAAGTACTACTGCCAATCTCATCAGGGGAAGGCAAACACACACTGGTGAAGAATGCAGCTCTGCAATAGCTCCACATGCATTAACTCCACTTCCACATTCTTGAAAAGAACACAGGCACTGCATATTCAGCAAAACTGTCCAAACCAGTTCTATAGAACAACTTATGCTTGTGTCAGATACCAACAAGATTATTGCCTTAGCACCACCCACCAGGATTGCTCTGCTGGGAAAGGTGTTCACCTGTAGAAAATTCGCACTGGAAATATTAGCTAGCTTGCAGGAGCAGCCTCCACGAAAGAATAGGCTCCCTGGAATCTTTGAGAATTATTCTTGGAAACATCCTGATTGGGTGTATTACGTGCTACACTAGGAAATAAGGTCACAGAATTATACAAAAGGTTTTAAAAAAAACTCCATGAGGAACAATCCAACCACCAACACTAGACACTGTGCAGCTTGAACAGTTTTTCTTCTAGGGAGGGCCTTGGCTTTTGTTTGCAACAACATTCCGATTTGTTTTCAGAAATCTGTGCTATGCCTATTTCTAAACTCTCCTGGAAAACAGATCAGCATTTGTGGTATTTTCATAGTTCCAAGAGCACATCCTGACCTCAGCAGCTCTATGCAGCATGGCTGACCTAATGCTAGGTTAGACCATGCCAAGAGAAATATATGATCTATAATAGCAAGAGAACAAGCACATGGGGGAAAAACACCTTACCCTTACATTGTAGTTTCTTGTCCAGCTTACAATTATTTTGAAAGTATTTACAGACTGATTTGCAGCTTCTGTATAAAGTGAGTGGACCACTGCTTGTTTTTAACTATGAAGTACTGAAAATGAAGTGAAGTACCAGACAAGAATAAAGAAAGCTATTCAAAAACATAATGTGTAAAGATGAGACAAAAGTCAGAAGACTTTTACAAGCAGCCCTGGGATCTTGTAGAATAGCTTAAGACTAGAGAACACATTAGTAACCTCAACAGATGTACTTCCAAACATGTGGCAACTGATTGCCTCCCAGACCAGTACTTAGCATGTGACTCTTTCCCCGGATCACATGTAATGTTCTCCAAACTCTGCCCCACAGTCCCAGTAGCCATAGTGGGGAAAATAGAAATTAGTGTATCAATGTAGATAAGTCAGGTGTTGGGTTCTTACAAAAACTGCAAGACAGACAGAGAATTTGGTGATGGAAAACACTGTTATCTATGAGACAGGCCAACCTTGGTTAACTCTAACATGTACCACCACTTAAAACCATTGTGCCGTCATTAAAAAAAAAAAACTAAAGAATTCTGATTCACCCACTAACACTGACAACTGAGGTAGCAGACTTGTTGCTCTAATTTAACTGACAAACACAAAATTGGGATGTGGTACAGAATATACTTGGACACTAGGAGCTAACATAAAATAATTTGAATTATTTTATATTCTATTTTGAATGTGAAATACTTTTTATCAACTTTATAAGACCTATGAGATCTACTGATATTTATGCCATTTTAGAGGATATGTTGTAAGTTCCAGCTGAGAGATAAATGCGTACACTAGGCCATTCAAAGAGATGCGTACACTAACTTGGTATAAATATCTATAAATATCTTGGCATAAATATTCAAAGAGCTGCGTACACTAACTTGGCATAAGCAGAATGCTCCACAGAGAACTTGAATGCATGGAAGTACCTGTGAGATGCCTTCCAGTGGTATAATTCTATGCCTTCTATTGGCGATTATTTCTGAGGCTACTCCCTTTTGCCTTGTACTGTACATAAAGCATTAGGTTTATTGCCACACAGAAATCATACACCCCACATCAATCAAGTGTGGTGGTGCTGAGAAAACTATTTTGCCAAGGATCATATTTCAGTGACAGAGCCTGTGCTTGGCATTCAAGGGTTCCAGCTGCTAGGAGTTTTAAGGCAAAGGAACACCTGACAGGAAAGACCAACTTTCCGCCAGAAAAGGCAGTACTGGAATAGATGGACAAACAGCCTGAATGAAGACAACTTTCCCAATTACTCAAGAGTCAATGACCAAGTGAAAATAGTCCAGTATATTAGCTTTCCCAGAAAAAAAACTTGAAAAGATTCAGCTATGAACCTGGCAGCTCCAACAGAGAACTCACCTACTGAGCTCAGTGGGTGGCCCAACACATACAGCCCCTTACACAAAACAAACAACTGTACTTAAGAATTACTGACAGTTTACATAAAGTCTTTTAACAGCTATAATGATGTATGTTAATAAGCAGCATTATCACTTGAGCAATCTTCTTCTGCAAGCTCTACTACTTATACTGCAGGTGAATGATGTGCAAGCCCTAAGCCACATACCCAATTTTTACAGATCCTGGTTGCAAATTTTGGCGGAGTAGCATTTAGAAGAAACAACATTTTCACATTAGAACATCGGGAATCTCATCTCTGGAAGTAACATTGTCTTTTAGAACAAGGTACACTCTCCTGTACAATTTGCTTTATTGTAAATTACCTCCTCCCCAATAAAAACCAGGAAGTACAGCTGTGGGGGAAGGATATAGCCCACAGTGAGTTCCAGGGGCAGGAAGTGGTACCAACCCCATCCAAGTTGCCCAGCCTTGATCTTTCAGCAATTTTTCATGATCTTGACTGGTCACACATGCTTTTCACTGAGCAACACACCCTATTTGTATTTAAGTTGCAGGTATGTATGTATGTAGTATTATTCTGCTCCTCTACCCAACTGGTTCCCCAGCCAAATTGAATACCAAGGTAAGCTACAATAAGAGAGAGAAAAAATATAAATAGACAATGGCAACCAGACAACAGCTAACACAAAGATCAGAATTTAAGAATAAAGCAGTAGTCACTTAGTTCTAAAAATAGACAGCATGGTAGGACCAGATGGATCTGCCTCAGGAGTTACGTGGTGCCGTCACTGAAAAGGTTCTTTCTTTGATTGCAGTGCATTGCCTTGTGGTTACATTCCTTCCTGCTTGGGTAAAGACAGTCTAAATCAGGGATGGGGATCATGAGGTCCCGCAGAAATAGTCAGACTGCCAGTCCCAGAAACCTTCATCTGCACAGTCAGTATAAAGAATGCTAGGAGCTGCAGTCCAACAGCATCTAGAGGGCCACCTACTTCACACTCCAATCTAACATACTGAAAGAGAATGGAAAATATATTTGGTACATTCCAAGGTGTTGTTTTAGAGTAGGAGATATGTGCTCAGTCCCATCTCATAACTCCTATCTCATATCCTCCAAGATTCCACGAATGAAAACTGGGGCACAGATGACCAAACAACATTAGGCAGTGGCCACAGTGACAAAAGTTATTAATGAAGAAGAACACACAAACTAGGAGAGGCTGCATCCGTTTGCTATTGCCTGAGTCTACTAAGAAGGACAAGATTGTCCCCCCCACCTCCATTTTTCTGCCCTCCTGTGTCAATTGAATACAAACTGCTCTTTCATTTTGGACTCAGTTTGCAGCAACTGAAGTAAGCTGAGGACAAAGCAGGAATAGGAGAGAGAAATTGGAACCGCCAAAAATGTGGGACAACAGAAGATTAGTTTGGTACGCTGTCCCCTTGCCTCCTACCTGTTTGCTCCAGATATCTTGCTCCTGTCCTCAACCCTATACCATTTTTATTGCTGCTTTCACTTTGCAGCTGCACTTTTAGCTCTTGGCCTAGACTACTGGCTTTAGCCTCTGATTTCCAGCCCAGCTTTCCTGCAGGCTGACTTCTGCCTGAGGATGAATCTTTCTGTGTGGCATCTCACCTCACAGTTTTGTTCAAACCCTTCCATTCACAGGGGCCTTGTATCCTTTTTCCAGGGCTAGCCAAGGCAAGATGGTTCCTTTATCAACTCCAGGGTGCCATAAGAACTGCAGACAGAAGGCTGGCTTTATTAGATTCTTTTTCTTTTTATTTCGTCTGATAATTGTCTGGGATCTACGTTAATGGAAATGTAAATTGACTGCCACTGTGCTAAATGACAATCAGGTTTTGTTTGACAGAGCTGAAAAGTATCTTATCGAGAATGTTGGCACCAAACAATCTAAATGCAAATTTAGGTGGGGTGGAGACGAGGGTGTTTTAAGTTCTGATGAGGTTATTTGATAATGTGGGGAGGTGGAATTGGCTTCCAGTTCATAAAAATCATCAATGTGTGTAACAGTTCAACTATGGAGGACAGCAGTTCTGCATTATTTTAAATGGGCCACTCGACTAAACTATTCTGCTTTCCTTTCTTATTACACATGATCATCCCCCCACCAAAAAAAAAAATCAAAAGGGGGCCTGCAGTACAGAATTTGAGCCATCTTCCAACAATTTGCATATTTAGAAGGTAAGCTTGGAAAGCTACATGGCAGCCATCAATTTAATCCTGTTATTTCTAAAGCCCGTTCTGTCATCTGTTTTGATTGTATGCAGGGAAGGAGGTGGAAGACAGGAGCGGAAGGCATCCTCCCGTGCTCTTGACATGTTCCACTTCTCAGATTAGCAGGTGCTTATTTGTACAGGCGTTGTCAAATTAGCGGCTGGTGAAAACAAATGTTGACTTGCCTGCTTCCAAAATTGTCACAGGGTCACCAGAACAATCCTTGTTACTATCCATGCTAAAGCAGGATCTGACCTCATCATACAGGTCATAATGCAAATAGCACATTCCTGTGAACCATTTCAGCCACATCTGACACAATTTGAATAGGATAAAAGGCTACCTATGTATGTCAGTATAAAGCTTCCCAGGCAGGCTAGAAACACAACAAATCAGACACCGACAGGCTGCAGAACATGAGAGAGAAAAAGGCAGCCCTCCAACTCTCTGCAAGTCCTATCATTCCTTACCACTGTATATACTAGCTAAGGCTCATGGGATATGCAATCCAACAATATCTGGAGAGCTAAACATTGCAGTACACAGTACCCACCCACCCCATGCATACACAATAGCTAGCAGAGAAAGAAATCTCTCTTTCTCTCGTGTGTGTGTATTGACATCCATGTGGATTTTTTGTTGGTAAAACTTTCACGGTTACCTCAAATACTATCACTAATCCAACGGAGGGAAAAAGATATGGACACTCATGCTTACGAATAAAATTATTTGCCATAAAGTGTTATAAACTGGGTGGGTGAAATCAATCCAAACCTTCTTGAAAACTGGAGACTTTGTATTAATTGTTGGAGTGAATCTAGATGTATTGGTTACTTCATAGTGCTGTATAATAAATTTATACCAGTGTGTGTATATGTGTGTGTGTGTGTGTGTATACACTTTCTCTCTCTCTCTGCCACACACACGCACACACAGTGTTAAATATCAGACACTGTTACAAATTATGTATACACACACATATACATACACACACATACACACACACAAACTGTATATAACAGAATGTAGTACAAAAAGGATGTTTCAGGGATATATATATATATGATTGTGTTAAGGGATGAGATTTTAAAAGAATGCAGTAAAAATAATTTATTCTTAAAGTAAAATTTGTAGACAGTCACAGCCAGGTTGTCAAAAAGATTCTTACAGTTTCCATTGATTGTAAAACTAGAATACAATCACTGTTCATTTTTCTTCTAATCATCTGTTCTGCAAAAGTCTCTAGAATATATAACTTATGCCCAGATGGAGAGATGGAGTGAGGGGAATTTTCATCTTCCACAGTTCACAATACCAGCATGCAAAAGGCTAAACCAAATTGCTGCCAAGCTGCTAATCTTGCCCAACAATTGCAACTGGTACTGGTGCGTGTGTACTGGTACATGTTGGCACAGTGGTAGCTCCAGAGCCGTAGACTGTGAATGGATAATATTCATTCTAGTGTGATGTAGTGGTCTGAATTCTGGAATAGAATCCTGGAGGGTGGGGTTCAAATCCCTAGTCAGTCATGGAAACCCTCTACATAGGCCATTTCCGCATTGGACTGTTATAGCGCAATGATTCCACTTTCAACATCCTACGGAATCCTGGGGTTTGCAGTTTAGGGAGGGGCTAGCTGGCTCCTCCCTAAACTGCAAACCCCAGGATTCCATAGGTTGAAAGTGGAATCATTGCGCTATAACAGGCCAGTGCGGAAATGGCCATAGTCTTGGGCAAGTCACACTCACTCTCAGAGGAAAGGCAAACCTTTGAATGAACTGAATGAATGTTGCCAAGAAAAATCCATGATAGATTTACCTTAGGGTCACCATAGGTTGGAAATGACTTGAAAGAATACAACATCATTGTGGGACCCACCAATAGGTAGGGCCTATTGGGCAAAGTGAGAGATTTGTAGTGAATCACTCTAGCAAAGTAATTACCACGTGAGGCTGAAGTTAGAACAGTTTACCAGCCCATACACACACACAATAGCTAGCAGGGAAAGAAATCAAACTTAGTCTTCCTCATATAGCATATAAAAGTAGTTTTACCACAGAAATACTTGCAATAGTAAACGCAAGTTCATCTTTTTGAAGAAAATACTTAAATAAAGAGTCCTACATAGTTTCAGCAGAGTTGGAGCATCTCATCCAGAGAGAGCTCTAAAAAGCATATGCTTCATAGAATGGCTGGCAGGCAGGAAGAAAGAGTTAGAACAGTTGAGACACAGAGAACAAAAGGAAGGTGTCTACTTGATGCTTGAAGTAGCCATAAAAAAAAATGTTGTGGCTAAACTAGAGAGTAACATGCAACCTAATTCCAATGAGCATAAGACACGGAAAGGTTGCATTCTCCGACAGGGGCTTATTCAAGTCTCAGATAACAAACTGAGAGGCATCAAAACTACCATAAGGAGGGGCAATGTTTGAATTTCTTGGATCAGGCCTCAAAATTCTTTGGTCTTCCCCTGGCATTACAAGTCCTTTGTATTTTTTTCTGTTATTGTGTATCAGTCCAAATGTGTCCCTCCTTTGTGGCAGGGAGGGTTTTTTTTTTTTTAATCCTTTCTTCTGGTTTTTTTCCCCTTTTGCCACATACTTACCTCCACCAGTACTTAAATGTACACTTTCTACAGTCTCATTCCCCCCACTCACTTTTTACTTTGTCTATGGAAAAAAATGTGGAGGGGAAACAAAGCTATTGACAGATTCTCTTATTTAAAATCACATACATTTTTCTACACTCCCTAAGGTTTCAAGCAGCTTACTATTAAAATATGCACCTAAAGTAACACTAAATAAATTGGCCAATACAGTAGTATTCCAGGCATAAGGAGTAAAAACAGCAGCACCTGGCTGAAAAGTCCAAAAGAGTAAAGATCAAACTAGATCATGATGGAATATGGGTAATGGGATATGTACTTCACTCCAAATAAATAGTGCTTATGCATTGCACTATTTGCGTGTGTGGATTCAGTTCCTGACAAAGTGAGAAGACTCAAACCATGTTATAAGAATTTGAAGAAGAACCACAGGAGGAGAAAGCAGCTGGTGCAGCAGCTGAGACCCAAGGAGAGGAACAAGCTGAGGGAGCCAAACCAAACCCCAACTTGCCCACACATGTACAAGCGAAGGTTCATCCTGCAATTCCTCCAACCACCCCCATCGCTGGAAAAACCTGGGCCTGGGGAGAGTGTCTCGACATGGCTCACAAACAACACTGCCACGCCATGCATCAGGATGTTACAACCAGCGAAATGGACCTGATGGAACAACTTTTAGCCAAAGAAGAGGAAGTGGAGCTACTGCAAGAAGAGATATCTAGACTGCGAGCACAGCTAGCTGACTGGAGGAATTTGCTACGTCAGTTAGGTCAAACCCAACAACGTGGCCCTGCAACGGCAGCACCAATTGCCATGGCTCCAGCACCTCCAGGAGGACTAGCACCTCAACTTGGGCCCAGACCCTCCCGAGAGATGAAAGCCACTTACAAGGGAGAGGGAGCTACTTTCAACTACTTCCTCAGCATGGCCTCCAACTACATGGCTGACTATGGGAACGGTTTCAGTGACAACGCTGCCAGAGTGAGATATCTGAGCCAGCATCTGAAGGGTGAGGCATCAGAATGGGTTGCCACCTTATTCAACATTGGGGCTGAAGAAACAGTGGACCTGCAACTGTTTATGAACTGACTCCGAGAGAGGTTAGAAGACCCTTTTATACAAGAACAAGACAGACACCAACTCAGGAAACTGCACCAGGGAAAAGGAACCTGTGACGAACCTGATGGGAGGGGGTCTTGACAACAATGAGAGTGTTTAAGCTGATTGACTGGTGAAATAGAACCTTGGATAGCCCAGGGGAGGGACTAGTGGAAAGAGGAAAAATAACGGATTTTAACTGCCTGGGGAGTGATTAAAGGGGGAGTGTGATTTGTGGTGTGTTTGGGAGAGGTTGGAGATTTGAAGAGCTCTGTGGGAGAGAGAACTGAGAAATTCGGTGTACAAGAGATAGTGAATGAATTGAAAGAGAGAGAGAGAGAAGAATGGTGTGCTGTTTATAAACATTTAGATACAAAACACATTTAAAGCAACAGTGTTACAATAAATGTTTGATGTTCTGTGTTCCCTAAAACAGTGCCACAGAGTCATATTTTGAATCCTGGAGTATACACACTACCAATAATATCATCTTGACCTTAGTGCCAACAGTACTACAGTCTTGGAAAATATAAATCACTGCTGATCCTTACATCTGGGAGAAGGGCAGATTTAGGGAAGGCATTAAAGGGGGAGAGTCCTGAAACGAAGAAGCCAAACGGGGACAAGAGTAAGGAAGAGACTGAGTTCTAAGAAAGGGAGAACTGAGGCAGACTCGTTTGTCCTGGCCCTGGCTTGATTCAGAGATCTCACTGGCTGTTCAGTTCTGAACACAAAGAAGTGTCAGGCTGGGCAGGCCTTGAGTGCGAGGCTTGAGTGCGCCTTTCGCACTCTGCACTGACGGGTGGTGGTTTTTTCCCATGCATTTTACAGAATCATTGGAGAGTACACTTGGGAATTTAGAAGGTTAGCCGCTAAGGAACCAAAATGGAAAGATGAAATACTGAAGCAGTTCTTTCAGGATGGATTGAACCCATCATTCTGGACCGGTGCCTTTCCCAAGAAAATCCTGCCAGCCTGTTGGGCTGGATGAAGCTTGCAGGTGAAGCAGAGAGCCTCCAGGAGAGTGTTCAACTCACCCGCCAAAGACAGGCCCAAGAGAACCCTGGGAGCCAGAAAAATCCCCTTTCTGAGCAGCGATGAAAGGAAGAAATGGCTGCGCAAAGGGACCGGTTTCACATGCAGAAAAAAGGACCACATTGCCAGCGATGGCCAAGGCCAAGGGAAGACTACAGAGGAAAAGTCAATGTCTCCCTTTACTGAACCTACAACTTGTAAAACTGGAACCCTGAAGCCACAGGCCAAATGCTTGGGCATAGGGCCCTTCATGCGTGTCTGCAAGGGCAAGGATAGCCCTCGGCCTGCCTCTGACTCCGACAGCAATTAATGGACTCCGGACCAGTCTGCCAATGTAAGTACAGCCAAAACTCGGCATGTGTATGTTACAGTATTTTTACAAGGGGCAGATGGGGAGTTAAGACAGTACAAGGCGTTAGTTGACTCTGGATGTACAACAAGCTTGTTAAACCCCATAGTGGCCAAAGAACTTGCAGCAGAATTTGAACTCTTCAAAAAGGCCATTTATTTATCACAAATGGACTAATCATCTATGCAGGGATGCCCAGTCAAGGAAAGGACCAAACCCATTCCTGTCCAGGTGGGAGGCATCCAGGGGCACTTGAAGTTCCTAGTACCAAGCAAAACTGGATTCCAAGTAGTCCTCAGGTTCAATTGGCTAAAAAGACATAATCCCAAAATTGACTGGACCCAAGGCATCTTAAAACAAAAGAACAACGTAGACAAAGTGTCCAAGACACGGATCACTCCTCCTGAGGAAATAAAAAGCCAAACGCTGCACTTAAGCTGAGCGCTGAAGAGCTGCAGAAAATCCCAAAAGTATACTGGGACCTACAGAAGGCGTTTGAAGAATATGAAGCAGATAAACTCCCGCTTCACAGAGACTTTGACTGTAAACTAAGATTAATAGACGGCGTCAAAATTCCAAAACCAAAAATCTATCCCATGAACAAACAAGAACTAGGGGCACTGAAGACGTTCCTGAACAACGTGTGTGTGTGGATTCAGTTCCTGACATGATATACTTAGCATGATCAAGAACTGGTGCTCCCTTAACTGGTGAAAGATTTCTGTAATACTACATGATTTTCCTCAAGTGGATATCTTCGTTTAAATGTGATGTGTTTTGTTCTGTGATTTATTCATAGATAGGTAAACACTGGTTTAATTTGTATCTCTGATTGCTGAGGAAGGTCATTTCCCTGAGGAAATCCTATTGTTGAAGGGAAAATAGGTTAATTACAGGGAATATACATTTATATCTAGTTGAATATCTAAATTGGTCTTCCCATGGAATCTCACTGAAAGTGATGGAGTCAGATTTCCTAAGAATGTTCCAAAGGCACAGGACTATCACAGCTTCTCCTCCATGGGTTTGGTTAACAAGTTAACAAATTGTGGGATCAGGCTGGTTTGTTCTGCCCCAACATCTACACATCTTTGGACGCCTTCTCTTATCCTCTGCACATTGAACGGATCTTGAGGAAGGCACAAGGAGTGTTCTTGGCCACGAGAAAGATGCTATGAAAGTCCATAGCAGGATATTTATAGAAATCTGTCTCTTGTTGGTCTAATGTGTAATGTCAACTGGTGTGATCCCACATGTCGTACACACCATGAACAGATGAGTGGAAGAGGAAATATGAATAGCCCCAGAGACATTCTTGCTTCCAGTTGCTATCTGTGTAATCTCTGAAGGCTGAAAAATGGGTAGGTTTATATACAAAAACCATGATGCTTTTTACATCCTAAGCCAAAGTCATTTGGCACTCATTAGAGCCTTGCTCTCAAAGCAAATAGAAGCTTTGGAAGAATCATTTTTGTCCATTCCCTAGCAGGAGAGGAAATGGTTAATTAACCCTCCTCACATGCTGGAATTCCAGTAATGACCAGCAGCTGCTATTTGCATTTTTCAAAAATATCCTCATTAAATGCAAAGATGCAATTGCTATCACCACTTGGCTTAGCACTTTAAAACAGCAATCCAAAGCAGATGAGTAAGCTGTGGAAATAGCCCACCACAATGACCAGCCTTCCACTGTCTGTTCCTTACCTTAAGGTAAATGTTTTAACCACCAGCCAGCACAGTATAGTGGTTTGAGCATTGAACTAGGACTCTGAAAAGCATGGTATGAATCCCTGCTTGGCCATGGAAACCCACTTGGACAAGTCACACTCATTTAGCCTCAAAGGAAGGCAAAAGCAACCCCCCGCTCCCAGGACAACTCCTGCCAAGAAAACTCTATGATGGGTTTGTCTTAGGGTCACCACAAGCCCAAAACAATGTGAAGTACCCAACATTAAACAGATCTGTATGTCATTGCACAGATGTAATGACAGTACCTAGTTATTTTTAATGAGTTATTTTCCCCAATTACTAACATACAATTACAGTACTTTACAACATGTGCCTCTTCTGCGTAACTTTGATGGCAAAAAAAAAGCGGGGAAGGGCCTCCCATCTCTCTAGAACTGGGGAGCAGGTGTCTCTAATGAGTTGCCTGCCCTTGCTAATGAACCAGAAAAGACAATGCCATTTGGAGACCCAGTCAGTCCATCCACCCAGGCTCCTCCTCAGTGAGTAACCCCAGAAAAGCGGTCAATAAGCCATTTCATTCTTCTTCACACCTCATCTTCCATTATTGAATGGTGCAGAAACTACAAACAAAGATCAGCATTTCCAAATGGTAGGATTTTCTGTGGCCATGAAATACTTATCCCCACTCCAGTTTAAAACAAACAAACAGTGATAAAGATCATCAAGAAAATGATATAGACATGAAGAAATCAGACATATTTAAAAAATGAAAATTTAGTGGAGAGAGCATTGGGCCCCTTCCACACTGCACAATTATAGTACCATGGCTGTGTCCTATAGAATCTTGATTGGCAGTTGAGGGAGGGGCATTGAGATTCCCAACCAGAGAGCTCTTCTAGTGCCTCATCCAACTATAAATCCTAGGATTCTACAAGATATAGCCACAGCAGTTAAAGTGGAATCACAGTATCATAACTGTGCTGTCTGAAATACGCCTTAGACTCTAGAGCAGCACTAAGAATTATGCAGCCTCCCAGAAACTGCTGGACTGCAATTCCCTGCATTGTTCATCATTGGCTAGGGCTGCTGGGAATTGCAGTCCAAAAACATCTGGTGGGATGCATGATTCCCACCAGATGTTTTATTTTCTGGTTGTGGCTGACATTTTCATAAATAACACTGAACGCAAAAATACCACTGTGCTGCAGACATGCATAGTCATAATATAGAATTCTTCTGGACAGGGTAAGTTAGCAACCAATTACATTGAACCATCTCTCCTTATTCAAGTAAGCAGGCTGTTATCTACATTTATATCTACAGTCTCATCACAGCATAATATTTGTACATCTTCAGTAATGATTCCTTTCAAGGCACATGTGATTGTGATGCATGATCTGAACGCAACAGACCAATGTGAGCTGCATAAGATTATTGAAAATTGTCTTTTCAAGCAAGCTCTGTGAATCACAATGTACAAAATGCAAGTCTCAACTCTCAACAACTATGAACAATTTCCTCCTGAATTCCAACAATACAAACAGCATGTTAAGGAGAGAAAAGCCAGTGCAAATAATGCCTTCTTGTGTTGTATGTTTCTCCTTGGATAGATCACCTGGACTCCAGTTAGACAGCCCTCCCAAACTGCTGCCTTTCAGACTTGTTGAACTTCAGCTCCCATTGTCTCTAACCCAAAGAGGAATTGGCCTGCTGGGTGAGGATGAAAAGGATGGTCAAGCAAAGCATCTGGAACATTGGTGAAAGTGGTAACAGACAATGCATGGACTAACTGGGGAGAGGTCTTTAAAAAGATGATATCCAATTAACCAACTACCAGGCAGAGAAAGAGTGCCTGTGTAGCAATGATGGATTGCTACACAGGCAATCCATCATTATTTTGCTGCCTGAAGCAGAGTAGCAAATAGCACTTTCCCTACAGTCAAGTCAAGGGCCAGCCAAATTATTTTAACATATAAGGGAGAAGAAAATTCCACAAGCTCCACTCCCCATTCCTGGCCATGAACACAACAGTAAGAAATTAAGGCCATGTTCTCTCTACCACACAAAAGCCCAGCTCTGGAGCACTTCTCAGCCCTCTATAGCTATGCGGGGGTGCATACAATGGGGAAAGAAGATGCCTACACCACGATTTTTGCAGTGTTTCACTGTTCATCCAGAGGGAGTCCATCACAGGTTACTGACATAAGTAACTAACAATTTGACACCCAAAATCTGTTGTGTGAGAGAGTTGCTTCACTCACCCTAATGGTTCAGCGATGCTGAGGGGAACCCTAGCCAACTGTTGGAATTTCAGCATCACATGTGCAGCTAGCCTGCTAGCTGAGGAACAGGAACCAAGTATGCATTCATGTTCGTTTACAGTTCCTCAGCTGTTTCTAGGCTTCCAACATGGGAGCTTGCTTCTGCTGGACTCTGGATCTGTAATATGGTAGTGCTATAATATGGCAATATCGATCACATAATTAGGATGTTGTCACAGCCATCAAATAATTATAGTTATATAATAATGGCCAGACTTGGCATTTCCCTCCATACACAGCAAGGCATGTCCAATACCATCATCATCATCATAACCTTTATTAGGCATATTACAACATATACATTTACAATAAAACTTTAACATTTTAAAATTTAAGCCATAAGTTTGTTGCCTCCACCAGAAAGTTGGCCATTAGCCTAGTAATATGCGAGTTCTGATCTTCCAATAAGTATTCCACTGATAGCCTATCTAAACAGATATTCCTTTCCAATAACCTCTTTAACAACTTTTTCCTTGGAATTATATACAATGGGCAAAACAGTACAATATGCTGGAGAACATCAGGAGCTTGAGCACAGTGACATATGCGATTCAGAAAAGGGGTCTGAAGGTATCTACCCTTTGTCACATTTGAGGGATGCACATTCAACCTTGCAAGTAGGAAGGCCTTCCTTGTCACCAACAATGAGAGAGTTCGAAAATAATCCGGAATCCTACCCTGCAAGGGGATGTCCAATACCATATTTTGAAATGCAGCATGCAAAAGAATCTTGCTCGAAAAACCCAATGTTAGAAGAAAGTAGGAATCTGGTGGTCTTCACACACATCATTCTCACAAAATATATGGCAATGAGGATGTTTACATCAGGACTAACCAGTATAGAGAGTTTTCACCCACAAGCTAGCATGGGTATAGTGGTTAGAGACCAGGGTTCAATTCCCTGCTCAACCATGGAAATCCACCTTGGGCGCATCACACACTCTCAGCCCAAGAAAGCCCCATGATAGGTTTGCCTTTGGGTTGCCATAAGTTGGAAATGACTTGAAGGCACACCACAACAATGACACAATATAGTCAAACAAAGCTATGGTGTCAGCCAGCCAAAGCTCTAGCAAGCCTATAGCTTAGCAAAGGTCACCTCCATGCCTCCCCTCAATTCATTAGCCATAAAGTGCCATCACTAAATGGATACAAAGTGATTTATTTTGCCATTAGTCTTATCTGGCTTTCTAATGCAAAGTCTTTAATGAATATGCAAAACCTCATATATTTTATAATCTTCTCCATTTGATAAATGAACCCCTCAGACAGCTGCTTTGAGCAAATTATGCCTATTTCGGCTTATTTCACGAAGAACTTTTCACCCTCTAAAATTCACCATTAGTGGAAATATATTTTTTTTCCTTTGATGACAACTTTGCTAAGAAGGATCGCATGTATTTCTAGCTTCTGCCATTGGAATCATCAACTCCTCTACTCCCCCGCCCCCAAGAAAAACATTTCAAGAGAAATACTTGGGCAAGCCACACTCTTTCAGACTCCAAGGAAGGCAAAGTAAATCTTGCCAAGAAAACCCCCTGATAAGTTTGCCTTGGGCTTGCTGTAAGTCAGAAATTACTTGAAGGCACACAACAACAACAACAACAACAACAACAACAACAACAATGCAGGCCTGTTCTCCATATCAATAAAACCCACTGTATTTCCAAAGTGATAGCTAAGAGATGAAGGTCTCAATAAAAAGTCCCCATGTACCTCCCAGCTATCCAGGGAGTGATCAGTTTCAATTATGAACACAGGCTGTGGCACACAATGAAGGCAACTGAAGCATGCCATTTAGTTTCATTATGGTCTCATCCAGATGAGCTTTTCCCTTTCCATTTTCACATCAAGACATCCTCTGTCATCATAAAAGGATCACGCTTTATAGCCAAGCCTCTTTACTGCAGCTGAGATCCAACTGTAATTGGACAGGGCGTAAATCCTCGGTTTTATTTTTCATAGTGCTCTGTAATGTTCACAAAAAGGGCTTTTGAGCTTGGTGGGCTAATTTACATCCTGCGTATTCACAGTTCTGTAATGTAAACAAGAGGATATTTCTAACACTGAAAGCCTCAAATCTCTGTATTTTCCCACTTCGAGCCATTCTTCACATTTCTTTTCAGCTTAGTTAAACATATCTGTAGCCGTGTTCTGTATTTAAAAATGCTTCCTACGTGCC
Organism: Iguana delicatissima; assembly: GCA_948472985.1. Lineage (NCBI taxonomy): Eukaryota > Metazoa > Chordata > Lepidosauria > Squamata > Iguanidae > Iguana > Iguana delicatissima. Next base: position 697,451 of record CAOKZL010000197.1, on the reverse strand, counting down.
AATTGTCGGCAAAGAAATAATCATACAGCCCTTTTTGCAAACGGAAGAAGAGCAAGCTGCCAGGGCTACCTTTCACTGAATAAAATTATGGCAAATTCAATATGTTACCCTGAACTCTCTTTCTTTAATGTCCTACTTAAACATTCATCATAGCCTAATAAACATGACTCAATTTCCCCAAGTATTTTCAGAGGATATCCTACAAAATACATCCTATCACTACAGGAAGGGCAGACAGTTTTTGAGGTGTTTTTTTTTAATTTACAAGTAAGATATATCTTACATTAAAATTATCACTCACTATAGTCTCCAGTCCCCCCCGCTTTTTTTTTTTTGAGCCACAGAAATAACAATGGGACTCCCAATGCTACTAAGAAATGAACAGCAATTTCATATCAAAACAAACCTGTTGAAATGAAATATTCGGTTGAAGGAATAGCAAAACAAACTCTTCAAAATGAAATATTCAATTGACTGAGATCCAAATCGTGACAGGCCAAAATGCAAAGGAAGCTAGTCACAGCTAAGAGTTGCTGATGTCTTTGGCTAAGGCCATTTCCGCATTAGCCTGTTATAGTGCTATTATTCCACTTTCAACATCCTATGGAATCCTGGGGTTTGCTGCTCCCTAAACTGCAAACCCCAGGATTCCATGGGATGTTGAAAGTGGAATAATAGCACTATAACATACTAATGTGGAAATGACCTAAGGATGCATCCAGATTGATTAAAAAGAGCTGAATGTCTCAACTTTTGTTCCTGTTTTTTCTGAAGTTGTTAGGTGATTCATACTCATTTTTTGTTTGTCCCAGAATATTTTCTGTCTTTTCCTAGTGCTGTCGGAGACTTTTCATACCAGTTCCCCAGGGTGGTTTGTTTTAACCCAGTATAAGATCAGAACGAACTGGAATAAAATCTAGGAATTTTCAATCAATCTGGATGCAAACTGAAATGTCATGCATTCTCATGCTTCACACATCCCAGAGGTATCTGCTTTCTTCCAGTGCAGCTTTGAGACACTGAAGGCCACTCCTTTAGAACAGCAGGATTCTGTGAAGCACCCTGGAAAGCGAGAGGAGCTGAAGGGAATATCAGCAAACATACCCTCTGTGTACAAGGACAAGGCCTCTTGGGATCCCAAGCAAATGAAACAACAGTTTGTCATCACTTGCAGGTGTCACTGATTTCAATAAAACTTGGATATTGAAAACATCCAAACTACATGACGATAAGGAATCTGAACCATTTCAGGTTATAGGGAGATAACTGCACATTTTAATGTGACCTCTTTATCTTCAAAATAATTATCTTCCAGCAGCACATTCCAAATGAATTTTCTTCCTGTCAAGCTTTGACAGCCATGATCAGGAACTGGAAATACTATGGCCTGGATTATTCTGCTTCTGTTATTTGTTATTTTGTTATTTCATGATATGTCTTTACACTTGAGGATCTTGTCTAGTTCTTAACTGCCTTTCCAAGTCTTAGTCTTCTGGTTTCTCTTCTACTGTTTCCATTTTGATTAATGACTGAGTCAAAGTGAATATTAGTCCTTATTGAGGACTAATAAGTAAAGCCTCATTTCCTCTACAGATTTCATTATTCCAGTTCCAAAGTCACTGTAAATTATTTGTCTTACTAACAATACCCTTATCCATTATAGTAGCCAAGTTTAGGCACAGAAAACAGTCTAGAGCTTTGAATAATTAAAACAAAGACAGTTTTTTTTAAAAGGAAGATGGTTGAAACCCTATTTGTTGGCCATAAGATAAACTCTTTGAATCAATGGAATTTGCATACATGTTTTTTCATCATTCACAGCGTCTACTCTAACTGGAACTACCAATAGCATTCAGGCCAATATAACGCTACAGAAAAATATTTGTGGTTCAATATAAGTTATACTACAAGCTTAATGTTCTATTATTTTCTTTCTTAAATGGATCATACACTTAGAAGTTATTGTAGCCTTAAGAAGGTGGCTATACTTAAGCACAAGTTCTACTCCCTAACCAATCATTAGCCAATCACCCAATAAGCCTCCACCCTTTAACTCATTGACTGGTTCTAAGGACTTAACAAGATGTCTGCTTTCTGGTGCTGTTTCTGTGTACTTCAGTGCATTCAAGGATTCCCTCTCCTTTAATCTCCACTGTGTCCCGGCAAGCAGTGCATCTAGCACTGTCACCTCACAGCACCCCACTGATATGCACTGGTTGCTGTTCTTGAAGATGTGTCACAGGCTTTCTTTCTTTGCTCAGAGTCTTTCCCAAAGCTCTGGCCTCAAGTCAGCCCATCCTCTTCTTGTGGTTTTTTGCTCAGCTTTTATACTGTTATGATTTCTCCAGGCTTTGCCCAATCCCAGGCTGCTTTGAGCCCCTTCTTTAAGTCCATTTGGACTTTCTTCTGGTGCCTTCCACTACTGACTTCAGCATTCTTCCTCTTGACACTTTTTTTTTTTTGCCAAGCCTGACTTGAGATACTTTCCAGTGAGATTTCCAGGAAGAGTTATTTACTAACCGCTGAATAACGTAGCTACTCCTGTTTCTTGCCAAGTTATTCTAGTACATCTTAAGTTTCATCTTATGGTTAGAAAGGTTGGTAACTTTTATACTTTTGGAATACATTAATAAAATGGGTTTTTATGTACAAAATGGCAGTTTAACTACAACTGCAACTCTTCTGTAGTCCAAGCAAAGAAGACAAGACAGTTTATTTCATTTTGCAGTTAATGCTTTGCTTTTTGCTCATTCCATCAAAGAAAAACATATTAACTTTTAACACATTCATCTTTTCCTCCAGGTAACAATTGTTTGAGGTGTACAGCTATCTTACTCATGCACTAGTTTTCTACAGTCTGAAAGTCTGTCCTTTTTAACATGAGGGGAAATTAAAATGAGGGGAAATTAGTTATTAAACAAAGCATTCCTTGCCATTAAGAAATGTATAGGTTTACCCCAGAAAACAATGCATGGCCTAATTTCTCTAGATAGATCTGCTCTAAATTGAATTTCCATTTCTGTGAAGGATTTAACATAAATTTTAAGGGTGTTTATTTAAGCACAATAGTGCATACACAAAGTTAAACAGAGCTCTGTTTAAAAGAGGCATCTTCACAAACTCTATATACAATTGCTTGAAGGAATTTGTTTCTTTTCATGTCCAGAAACTGATATGAATAACCATAGGGCATATCAGAATAGTGCAAAGAGTCAGATCCTTAAAATGTTCCCACTTTGCATTCTGCATTCGTCCTCCCTTTGCACCACTGGATACAACATCCATATTTCAGAGTTGTTTTATTGCTGCTTTGCTCAGCTGGGAGGTGAAACCAAAAAAAAAGTCAATTAGATCAACCACTGAACTGGGACGCACTGTTTGAGTAATGGCCTGAAACGGCAACATGCACAGCAGAGAACCTCACGAAATAGCACAGCTTGCCACTGCCGCTGGCCTGTGGCCCATCTATTAGCACCAATTCAGCATTACAAAAGGGGGAATGGGAGAGACAAGAAGGACTTGATGGGGTAGGAAAGAGAAAAATCCTGGATAAAAATATATATCAAAAAAGCAAGACTTTCAGTGTTATTCCAGTGCAATTTATCTAGCATTATCCACTGGGGCTGAATGCCTGCATAGAATCTCAACTGCAAAATCCTACAAGAAATGGAGTAGCTGGTAATATTCTGGCTTGCATGGAACTACAAGCACATGAAGGAAACTGTGCTCCAGATAGCCTTCAGGTTGTCTGGACAACCAGACCTTCCCTCAAAATCAGTAACAATCAGCTGCTGGAAAAGTTAACTTTTAGACTACAACTCCTAGAATATCCTAGCTAGCAAAACCTAAAAATCAGCTTGCAGGCCTAGCTATAATGGGGCAGGCAGAGATACAGGGAAGTAAACAGGCAACAATCACAAGCTGATTGGAAAATAAAGAGGCCATAACTTTTATTATTTAAATGATTCTAAGGCTTTGGCCCAGGATGAGGCAGCAGCCTGCCTGCTGTGCTGCAAGCATCCCTCCACTTTGGCCAGCCTGCTTAAGGTAATCTTGGAATGGCAACTGTGGGCACAGGCTGCTGTGTAGTTTCTTTACCACTTAGGAGTGATGCAGGACGACAGCCACTGAGCTGGGCAAGACTTTGGGAGCTTGCACTCTCAAGGTCTCTTAAGGGAACCATCAACATGGGAGAAATTATGGGCACCCATGATCCACATCCATACCACCTGCCAAAGGTTTGATAACAGCAATTGAACAAGCACTGAGCATTTAAAGACAGACCACATATAGCCAATGTTAACATGAAGACTCAAAGAATCTTTTTAAAGGGAGCATGGACAGGAAGACAGAGAAGTGTCACAGACCTGAATAAACACTCCCCAGCAAATCAGAGTGAAGCCTACCACTTCTATGTCTGTTGAAGGAGGTTCCACCCCAAGGCAGACAACCAGCCTACTGATTAGCTAGATTTCCAAAGGCCTGAGTACTGCTTCTGTGGGCCTCTGGAAAGACAAATAGACTCCTGAGAAGAAAGATGGGAGTCCCAGCTTGCTTACTACCACTGCTGCTGATCTCCTGCAACACAAGGATGCTTCATTGTGCCCTAAGGAAGCTGAGCATGTGGCATCCACAGCATACACTGGTTCCACAGTGAACTGTCCTCAGAAAGCACATTGATTTGGCTTGTTCTTTTCTACAGGAAGTGGGGTGGAAGAATGAAAACCTCTGCATTTAACTGGAGTATTGGAGGATGAACCTCCTTATTATTCAATCTAGGGACAAATGTCCTTGCTCCTATTGCCTATGGATCAATGCACACCCCAACTGTGCCATAAGTCAAGAATAGCTGTACCATAAAAGGACAAAGAGCAACTCACACCAAGCCAAAGCATATATTTGTAGCTAGAGAATGCGTAGCTGACTTTGCATTTCTCTTCCTCCCTACTCATCTTTTTTCTTTTTGTGCTCCATGTCTGTAAGCCTAAGGAAAGGGACTGTCTTATTACAATAGGTCCCTTATATATAAAAGTCCTGGATTTACCTTAAATAACAAAAAATGTAGATAATGAAATTCTATTGTTTTCAATGAGATTAACAACATAAGCATTGAGATGAGTATTCAACTTTGAGATAAGGCCATAACAGAACTTAAGAATCTGAGGGAAAGAATGCTTTGTAGCCATTATTTGCAGTCCAAAGCCAGTGTGGTCCAAAAAAGATAAGAACAAAATGTTTTCAGGCTGCATTTCAGATGAATAAGTAAAACCATGGATACTGATCATATGGTTACAGGGGACCTACTGTACTGAATGTGGTAAGCCTCTGTAAGACCTTTTTTCAGCTAAAGAGCAGGGTAAAAATGTTTTTACAGAACAATCCTACTTGCTGAGTTGGGAAGATTCAAAAACAGACAAAGAGGTTGATCCAAAGCCCAGCTAGGCCTCTGACAGCGGAACAAAAAGGAGGGAGAGACTCCAGGTATCACTTTCATTTTTGTACTGCTCCCCCCTCCCCATTTCCTTGGAGTGATGACCTTCCTATTACAATTTCCAGAGGCAAATTACTTACACTAATTTTAGGTCTCAAGTAAATTTCCCCATTTCCAGTGGGACCTATGGGGGCTGGGAAACCTTTGGATCCTAGGTTTCCTCCTTAGTGGCCCATGACGTACCTCTCTGAAACTGCCAGCCTTTTCAGCTCTGCTTGAAGGGGTTAAATCCAATGCCACTTGAATAGGAAAAATAAGCGAATTGAATTGTGCCTCTGAGTAAATTGCAGATGTCAGTCTTATCTCAAATTTTATAGAATGGCCTTGCAACATAAGGTCTGGGAATTCACAGGGAGGCACTATACTCCCTACCATTATTTTGTATCATCTTCTAAACTAACTCTTTGTTCTCTTCTGTACACGTGTGTGCTAAGTTAATGATGTAATGGAAAGTTAACCAAAGATCTTTTTCTCCAGTGATGGGCGGGCTAAGTAAATGATTGATTGCTGACATAGAAGGCAAAAGGTATATAGTGATGCTACCTCAATTAATCGACACAACAGTTCTGGGATAACTGTTGCCCTTGCGCAAGGTATTGTTAACAATAAAAATGGCTTTTTGATTTTTCCCTGAAACCTGGTCGTCTCCACTTTTCTGGCTACAACATTTCTGGTGCGTTGGCCGGGAAACGGGGGAAGGGACTATTCTGTCCCCCTTGACGGACGTTTGGACGGCGGGGATTGCGGCCCCCCCTTGACAAAACCCAGGGCGCCCTCGACCTTTTGTCGAAGAGGTTTGGTTAGGGGAGCGGTGGCATCCCTGGCGACAGCGTTCCAGTCAACGGACCTTGGGTTACAGCTGGAAACCAAGCCTCCCATGGCCCTCTGGTGAGTAGACCCCCCTCATGTTTGGGAGGGGGAAGGGGGAACTGATCACTCCCCGAGTTCGGCCGAGTACCTCTCAGCGGTGGAGAGAGAAACCCCGAAAACTCTTGGTATGGCGGAATAATAAATGAGACGTCTCAGTTGTGGTTTAATGGGCCAGATGGGAGGTTGTTTGTCTGAATGAAAGATGTGTGTGTGAAATGCTTGCAGCATTGCAGTTCTTGCGTCATGCCGTGATCGTCCGGATGGCCAAGTCAGTGCTGGAGTGAATGGAGTAAAAACCCCTTTGTGTGGGCGCACGGGGCCCCCTTTTACCCGTGCGTCAATCCCATTCCTATTGTGTCTTGTCTGGAACTTGGGAGGAAATGGGAGGGGGAGAAAGTCGGCAAACTCCCTTAAGAGTGTATGATAAAGAATTTCAAAACGAATTTAAAGGAGGATTCAGTGGAAACTTACTATTGCCGTTGTAGGGTAAAGAGAAAAAAATGGTTTGTTTCCTCTCTCAGTGTTTGAAGCCATTTCCTGAAGCCCCTCCTTCTTGGGCTCTCTGTTGTTTTAAGCCAGAGAAGTTAACTCAGCCAGAGGCTGGGAAATGGTAAAATAAAAGTCAGTGCAAAAACCTCAGGTGTTAATGAGAAATAGTGAGGAAGCAATGCAGAGTCTCATTGTTTTCTCTTAGGTGTAAAGAAGAAACCTGATTTTGCAATTCAGGCAGTGGGAAAATGTTACAATTAACTGGAAAGGGATCCCTTTGTTCCATGTTAAAAGGAAATAAGGGGATTTTCTAGGACCCAGTCTGACCCCCTTGATGGAGATTTAATGGGCCGGCAATTAACATTCAAAAGGGTTTAGAAGGGATGTATTTTAAGCAGTTTTTTTGCCTGGTTGGTGATAGTGGGACACTGATTTTGGGCTAGACATTTATTTAGCCAAGAGGTTTTGGAATAGCAGAAATAAAGTCAGAGAGTTAAAAAAAAAATATAATAAGCCTTTAAGGTGTTGCATGGGACAGGCAGTTTCTCCCCTTTTAATGATAGAAGCAAAGTCTGTTTCCTAGTAAAAATCTCTCATGTCTCAGAAAAGGGAGAACGAAAACTCCAGTGAATATTTAATGAGCTGTCAGCTCAACACAAACGACCCAAGGGGGAAAGATATTACTGGGAAGCTCAATGAATCCCTTCATCAATCAACAGTCTGTGGAAACACAAGGCCCCCCGGTACTTCCTCCCCTTCGGAGATAAATATGCAGGTTCCCCAAGAATCAAGAAGATCAGCTGGTAGTTGATGCTCAGCAGTCAGGGGGAGCTACCAGTGAGTTCAGAGTTATCAATATACACCCTTCACCATGTCAGACCTACTAAGTAATAGAACTTTGCTCCAGAATCATGGCCTCACATGTCTCTAACTGGCAGGATTGTCAATAGTTGCTTTTGACCTTGTTCACTACTGAGGAGTGGAGGAGAATAAATCCAACATGAGGAATGGCGAGCCAGGCAGGAGGAAGAGGCAAGTGGAGAGAAAGAAGGCAGAGGCCTAGATTGGGAAAGTTCAGGAATGATGGACTTAAAAGCTGTAAAACTCTATCTGACAATGAGTTTTTGGAGAAGCAGCTGACACAGGAATCTTGAACACATGGGAATTGTAGTACCTGAACAAGTTTCCCCCAAGAACCCTTGGGAATTCCAATGCAAAAGAACAGAGAGGTAGAGCCCCCACAGAGGCCTTGAAGCTGCAGCTCTTTAGGAGACAACCACGCTCCACCCCCACCGGATCCTTTCTGCATGCCTGTTTGAGTACTTTGTCAGTGGTCAGCAGTTAAGAGGAAAAGTTTTGTTCCTCACCCCATAAACAGCACAGGGTAAGGACTCGGAGTTGTGCCATTCTGGTGAGAAACGTTGGCAGCAGAAGTATGGAGAATACGGGAAAGGGCCAAGTCAGAACTGCAAAGTAGCGCCCCTCACCAGTTCCCGATAAGATGGAAACTGGAAAGGCTCCCTGGCGCAGTCCCAGCGGGATGGAGGAGGTGATGGAGCACCCCTACGAGCAAGCTGGGAGAAGAGGTGATGGCACACCTCTGAGTTGGGAGGGAGAAATAAGGGAGCATTTCTGAGAGGCGATAGAGCGCCTCTCCAGTTTGGAAGTGGAGTTGCAGTTGAGGGACTCTGGCTGAAGAAGGCAGAGGAGGAAAAGAGATGCAAGCTGTGAGACAGCTAACAGGCCGACAACAGCCCTGAAAAAGCCCACACACCATACAGGCTCAAACAACAGACCTGCATTTGTCCACAAGATCATCAAAGATTAAACACTGTTCTAGGAATCACCCAGAGAAATCACATTGTACCTGCAGACCTCAGAATTTAAGGAAACTGGAGAAGATGAAACAAAAATCCTGAAGACACAGTAGTTCAACGTGTATGGTCCAAATAACAGCCCTGGCTATGTTTTTGGACTGGATGCCAGCACAGGGCAAGTGGCATGATACCACATTCATCTTCTGAGCCCATTTTATAGAAACCTCTCATTCTCATTCCATGTGCAGCCCACAACAGAGAAACCAGGAGTGTTTATGTTTTTTTCCCAGAGCCCCATTATGATGAGGAAGAAGATGCAATACATACTTCACAGAGTCATAAAGTTGTCACCTTTCAGCAAAAGCCCTTTTGGATGGATTAAGGGAACATAACTCTACAGGAAAGAGTTAGTGTGTTAGGGAAAGCTCTGAGTACGACAAGGGAGAAAATGTTAAAATAGGGGCTTCTTTCCTTACAAGTACAGGCACACCCTCTCAAACCAGGAGACATGGGTGAAGGATTGGGGGCAACCTGGACATGGGTGGGGACCTATCAGGTGGTAGTGACAACCCCCACTGTGGTAAAGGTGGCCAAGATGCTAAACTCGGGACACATGCATGATCAGATCTTGAATGTGGAAAACAATAGATTGAGACAGGTATAGGAGGGGCAGGAAGTTTGGTTTACCTATTTTATCACTAGGGATTGGAAGATATGTGTATATGGCAAACAGGTATGCCCAGGGAAATGTCTCAATGTTAATTTCTTTTCAGTTATAGTATTGGTTTTATTGAGTTGTGTGACAAAAGGGGGGTTGGTCCTCCATAGTCAGTTCTGGAAAGCAACCAGTTTTTACAATGGCAAATAGGTATATGGTTCATCTCCTGGGATTATCACTTTTCACTCAGTGCACAAATTGATATAGTGTGGCTGGCCAAAAATGAAAAGGATTCACAATAAAAGCAACAGGTACATGACAACACATGATCCCCATGGAGGGAATTGGTTTTCATGTACGGCAGGTGCGTTGTTGGCTGTCAGCCCAGCATGAAACTATCTCTTCAGTTGTGAAGGGGTACTCAGCATTTTGGTAAAATACAACCTGTTGTTATTATGTAAATGAGTTGAATGCAAAAGAAGGGAAAATGCATTTTGAAGTATACAATATTAGAAGATCATTCTAATGGTCTGCAGGCATGTGGACAAAATTGAGTTCCCTAAGTAAGTATGGGAAAAGGCACAGTAAGCAAGAGTACTTTGTACTAACATAATGGCTTTCCTAAATCTGCCAGTCTTTACTCTGCATGTTAAAAGTGTTGTTTTTTAATCTGTAATGCTCAAGTCAATGGAAGAAGGAAGTTGATGAGTATGCCTAACTGGTGGTTGCAGAAAAGAGGGGTCAGAAGAATTCTGGGCTAGGTGATACATTTGACGCTCCGGAAGCCACCAAAATGTACACCAGACCCAGCAACTCCTGAGGAGAGAGATTGGGGCTAGATTTCTGCTGGGGTTACACCAGGAAGCTAACCTCTCTACGCACAAATCAGACCCCCTCCGTTATTGGGAACAGCGTGTAAGTGTAATGTGTGTTAATGAATTCTAATGCTGCTATGTATCACTTGTACTAAAGGAAGAAGGAAATAGTACATGCTTGAAATTGCAAAGTTTTGAATTTAGCATGAAGGGGGGAATGAAGGGGTTAAATCCAATGCCACTTGAATAGGAAAAATAAGCGAATTGAATTGTGCCTCTGAGTAAATTGCAGATGTCTGTCTTATCTCAAATTTTATAGAATGGCCTTGCAACATAAGGTCTGGGAATTCACAGGGAGGCACTATACTCCCTACCATTATTTTGTATCATCTTCTAAACTAACTCTTTGTTCTCTTCTGTACACGTGTGTGCTAAGTTAATGATGTAATGGAAAGTTAACCAAAGATCTTTTTCTCCAGTGATGGGCGGGCTAAGTAAATGATTGATTGCTGACATAGAAGGCAAAAGGTATATAGTGATGCTACCTCAATTAATCGACACAACAGTTCTGGGATAACTGTTGCCCTTGCGCAAGGTATTGTTAACAATAAAAATGGCTTTTTGATTTTTCCCTGAAACCTGGTCGTCTCCACTTTTCTGGCTACAACATGCTGACACTGTCAAGTGCTGGGGAGTAGGGACACATTAAGGTTTTCATAGGCCCTCGGCACCCTTGTAGTCAACTCTCCACCTTGCCTTGCTTTACCACTCAGGATGTTTTTGTAGGCCCTAAAATCCTGTTTTCATAGGCGATAAAATTTTTGTAGGCCCTAGGCACTGTGCCTGAAGTACCCTAATGGATAAGGCAGCCCTGCTGGGGCGGTTTTAGGAGAAAAAGAAGAGATTCCAGATCTATCTCCCATCATCATCCCTCACAAATGTGGATTTTCTGAATGATCCTATGGCCTCTGTAACATTTCTGGGGTGCATAGCATCCGGCCAAAACAAAGGAAATAACAAGGGTGGAATCATTCCCAAGATCACTTGCAAGTATAAGTTTAAGAAATTCTTTCTTGACCCCACATACTCCATGATATCAAGGGTGGATATCAAACCCATCCAGTAAATAATATGACCTCTCTCCCTGATGCACAAATTTCTGTTTCTTTTTGTGGAAGTCCCTGGTTCCCTCTGTAGATAAGGATGGGGCAGGAGGCTCCTATGTTATAAAAAACTGTGGTAATTAGAGAATGCTGTTTAAATATCGCGGGCAAACCACAAGCTGATAGCTTGCGTGGCCATCACATGGGAAGATTTTGGGGTTTGCAGGGTAAAGTACTCTTTACAGCCTATCCATGGACTTATTCTCTTTCCCCCCAAACCCCGGGAAATAAAGAACCACACAGGGCTTGGGTTCAACTAGGGCAATTGTTTAATACCTAATTAACATAATTATGAGGTAAACTTGAACTTGAACTTGAACTTGGGACCTGACGGGGGGTCAAGGCCTACAAACATGGCAAGAGTCAGGTCCCGACCTTCTTCCATAGCCCATATACAAATGGGCCCAAAAGCCAACCGCTGAAGCTGCGTTAAGACCTTCCGGGCCCGTCTGGGGGGTGAGCCCCGAACCGCCGCCCCCTGGGCTCACCCAGGGGGGCCAGTCCTGAGCCCTCCTCAAGGATAGCGTTTATCCTACACCAAATGGTGCCATGGTCTCACCGACACCATTGACCCCCCCACCGGCCATGGATAAGGTAAGGTTGCTTGTTTTTCCCCCAGCCCACCTCCAGGATGGCGTCAATGCCCACCTGCAAATCCCACAGAAAGATATCATTACCTGCAGGTGACAAGTGGACCCCGTCATGTCTGTACAACTCTGGTTTATCGAAAACGATGTCATGATGTGGAATAAAATAACCCAAGCCCTATTTCATAGCCTTGTAAATTTCTTTGTTCACTCGTCTACGTGCAAACTTAAAGGCCGTGGGTCACCTTCCCCACGCCATACTCTTCTTTGAATCAGAGCCAACCAAGCAATGCAGGTGGAGGCCATGTGTGTTGAATATGTCGCATATCATGAATGGCTTGTATAATAGTCCTTTTCCTTTCAAAAGTCCAAGGTCATTACCCCCAAGGTGAATGACCAACACGTCAGGCGGAGGCAAACAGCCCTCCTTAAACAGCTCAGGTAACAAACTGTGCCAGCAAAGACCTCTCTTGCCAAGCCATTGAATCGAGGCTCGCTCGCCCAATCCCAAATTCGGCCCTAATTGGCCATCTCGACTCGCCGCTCAGCCCAAAAGACGAAACTGTGACCACAAATCAGCACTCGCTTCCTCCTTGAAGCAGGTCGCTCTGAAAAGAACCAGAAACTTAGGGCAGTTGGAGGGGCCTCACATACCGCTAGTATGCCTGGACCCCATCTCTCCATCCTCCGGATGTCCTCGGCCTTCATGCCCATCAATGCTGCAGTAGAGGCTGCACCAATGAAAAAAGAAGGGTCAAAACTGGCTCCGTGCAAACCCAGATGTGATAAGGCTTTCTTTGTCACGGCCCAAAACTGATACCTGGTGAGGGGAAACCCATCAGCATGGCAAAACAGTGGCCCCGCATGGGCCCCCCGGCTGGCCGTATAAGCTCTCAGTGCCCTGACAGGGCACAATTTTGGATCAAAACATTCCTGTAAAGTTATCACATTGCCCCTCCTGGCCTGGTCTGTCTTTGATCTCCTAATGTGCAGACGCAAATACTGCTCACCGCAGTACAGGTCACAAAACTCCAGGGCCCTGCCCAACCTGTCCCCTTTACTCTGAACAACCAGCTCGCTCACCCTTAATGCCCCAAAGAATGCTGTGAGAGCCGCTGAGTGAAACAAGAGAGCCTCATATGCCGAAGCACAAAAAATCCTCCAAGCACCACTCAGACCTCTCAAAATGTGGGGAGAGTGGTTGTCTGCTATCTTGGGCCCCCTTTGACCGGTGCCATCCCTCTACAAATTTACGTATTTTAAAATCATCTTTGGATGGGGAACCTTCGCCTTGGAGAAAAAGGCCAGTGCTGAAATGCGAGATCTAATGGATTGTGGAGATAAGTTTGCTTGCTTGAGGGCCACACAAAACTGCAAAACATGGTCCACCGGGAGTGGCCAAGCGTCAGAAAAACCCCTTTTATCCCCAAAAACTGTTAAACTCCCTAAGAGCTCTTTTAAACTCTTTCTGGTGCTCGGTGCAATTGACATACCAATCATCTGTGTTACCTCACCCTGCCAAGCTTCCACAGGTGGGGGGGCATAGCTCTGGACGAACTGCAGCTTCGGGCCAAGCCCTGAAACGATCCATCTGCATAGGGGAGAGAGACAGCCAAGGAATTATCCACGCCTGCCCATGTACAGCTGAAAAGACTATGTTAAAGCGGAGACTTGAAGTGAAAAAGCCCGAACCAGGCGAATAACGCGTTGTGATCTGGAAGAGGGGGATTAATCCCCTGACAGTGATTGATTGTCACACCAAAAGTGGACTGAGGTGTTTGCCAACTCCCGTGCCCAGATGTGCACTGCCACCAATATTGGAAAGAATTCCAAAAATGTAAGGTCAGCTGTGATGCCCGCTTCCACCCAGCTCTCAGGCCATCTCTGGCACACCACCTGCCCCTGAAAAAGACTCCAAAACCCAAGGATCCTGCTGCGTCCGATGATATTTAATGCGTCCCTAACCTTGATTTCACCCCCAAAAGGGAACCCCATTTAAAACCTGCCAGGAACTCCTGCCAACTTCAGGTCCAATTTCATCTCCCTTGTGACCCTGATCCTGTGATGCGGTTTGGTGGCGCCCTTGGTGGCATCACACAGGCGCCTAAGAAACGCCCTGCCAGGTGCCACCACCCTGCACGCGAAAAAAGGTGTCCCAGGATCTCCTGAAGCTCCCTAAGGGTCGCCTTGGCCTCCTGAAATGATGACACCCTTGATCTCAAATCTTGAACCTTGGAAAATGGAATTTACATGTCTGGTTCACTGTATCCAACTTGATGCCTAAAAATGTGAGCTGCTGTGAAGGACCTTAGTTTTCTCACGTGCCAATGGCACACCCAGCTCCCCCAAACGATGTGAATTGTGCTAACAAGAATGCACACTGCCCAGAACCGGCCTGTCCGACAAATAAAAAAAATCTGTAATGCACAATGCCCGAAAGGCCAAATTTCCTTTTTATGGTCCATTCTAAAAAAATTTGAACTTTTTAAGGCAGCACAACACGGAACATCCCATTGGGAGAGAGCGATCAACATAGAATTTACCCTCAAAGGCGAATGCTAGTAGCTGAAAAAAGGGGGTGAACGGGTAGTAGGCGAAAGGCTGACTTGATGTCAGATTTAGCCAGCTCGGCACCAACACCATGTCTGCGCACTACCCGCACTGCTGTATCAAACGAAGTATACCTGACTGAACATAGCTCTGCAGGGATGGCATCATTGATGGATTCACCTTTGGGGTAAGACAAATGGTGGATTAGCCGAAATTCACCCGGGGCTTTCTTGGGGACTCCCCAGTGGGGAATCCTAACATTAGGGGTAGGGGGTTGATCAAAGGGGCCCCCCCTGCCCTCAGAAACCTCTTTACTAATTTTTTCTTAACTACATGCTCATTACCTACCACAGATCTAAGATTATTAGCCATAAAAAACTTACGAGGACCCGTACTTGGGATCCTGAAACCTTTAGTAAATCCCTCTTTCAAGTATTGTGCTGCTGCTTGGTCCAAAAATTGGAGCCATGCCTGCAGCCTTTACTTTAAATTTGGGCTGGGGGCCCCTTTTTAAGCAGCCAGTTGATTCCCTGGGCCCCCCTTTATTGGCTCCCTCCTTGAAGCCCGTTCCCCCTCCCCCTTTTTGCAGTAGCGAGCGGGGGGGGCCCCCCGCAGATCCCACATATGTGCTTGTTTTGCAGGGGACGGGCACAAAACCCCTGCGTCCCATGTCCCCGCACAGCTGTGGCTGCTGTTGCTGTTCTTGAGATCCCTGGGCCTTGGGGGGGGGGAGACTTACTAATCTGCACCAGGTGTCCTGATTGGGCTCGCTCACCAAACACTGGGCGCGCTGGGGCAGCGTTCATCCATAGTTCAGTTATGATTTCGTCCAGCGTAGGCTTGGCTTCGCGCTGCTCTAGCCCCTTTCATGTAATGCAGCCAGCCATTCCCTGAAAACTCTGTATGGGCCCTATAAATGGTATTCAAATACACTAGCATAGAGTGCCCCCTGGAAGGCTGGGCCTTAATTATCACATCCATGTAAATCATGTATCCTATAAACCAATTGACCAGTTCCTCTCAATCCTACGATGTTTCAATTTTTTTTTCTCTCCCGCATCCAAATCCTTTCTCTTTTTTTTCTAGTTCACGATATAAAAAGGGGGAACAAATCAAAATATTCTCCCTTCAGTATTTTTCAAGTGGCCACAGCGAGGTGTTCATCCAGGACCCCCAGCCCCTTTTCCACTTGCCCAATGTTGGCATCCTTGTCTTTCTCCTGTGACCCACAATCCCTACCCCCAACAAGTCCCGGGTCCTAGAATTTTCTCCCCCCCTTTAATGCGGCTGGGAGGGCGATTCTGCCTCGCCCTGTGAGGCTGGAGAGGAAGAACTAATGGCCCGGAAATGCTAGCAGGCGGGGGCCCCCCCCGGTTACCTATGGTGTAGCTAGGTTCCAAGGCCAAGACACAGGCGCAACGTTATCCCCGGGCTATTAACCACCCTGACCCCCTGCTGCTGCTGAATTCCCTGAGGGGCCCGGGCCCCCCCCGACTTGTTCTGAAGAAGCCTGCCTCTGCGCCTCCAAACGATTGGGTGCTGTTTTTTCCCGATTGTCTCTTCTCAAGGGCTCTAGTCGTGCCAACATCCGGTTAAAGCCCCACTGGCATGACAACCAACTGCTCGTCGCACCCCTCCCGCCGGATTGCCTTTTCCCCCTTTGGGCTGAAGCTTCTTAATACTGGCCAATGTATATACCCCCCCTTCATCCTCCAAAAAAAAGCCACTAGTGGGGCAGCCGCGGGTCTAGCCGGCTTGCGCCTCTTGGCTGGCGTGGCCCCTTTCGCTCCCGCAGCCCACTTGGTTGTTTTGGCCTTCCCTGCAGGCTGCTTCCCCGGGATTTGCCGGTTCTCGGAAGCCATATTCAGACACAACAACTTCCCATTTGCGATAAAACTTTCTAATTTTTTTTTTTAAAAACTGTTTATTCTTAAAATTTGGGGCCCACCGTCTGGACCCCTCCCCCTACAGCCACTCACCACTACCCGTGGACAAACCGGGGGGGGGGGTGCAGCGCAAAGTCTTACTAATAGTCACACCCCTCAACCCAACTGCTGCGTTCAGAGAAGAACCAGAAAAAGCCTTCTCTGCGAGCTGGGTCCCCAAAATGTAAAAAGGGGGCACCCTCCCCCCAAACCCCGGGGGGCCTTCGAGCTAACTATGGGGGGGGGGGCCTCCCACGCGCCCACCCCCTCCCTGCAAACTACTTCTCAAACCCTAAACAAGCAATCAAAACCGATGGAAAGACTAGTGTGGGGAAACGGGGCCCCCCCGGGTGCAGGCCACCCCGCACCCCCGCCCTTTTCCAGGGCGGCCGCTAGGCGCCGCCGCTTTCTGAGCCCTCGCCGCCTCGGGCCCTTCCCCCTTTGTCGAAAGCAGACTTAAAGGAGCCCCAGCGCTGCGCCAGCCAAGTCCCCCTCCGCTGCTTGAACAAAAACGGGACCGGCTGCCAAGCACAGGCTCGCCACGTGGGACAGGCCTCACTCCGACCACGCGGTCGGGATGGAGGGCCTGCCAGCGTCGTCCCTCTCGTCGCCTGCTACAAAAAGGGGCCCAGGGAGGGGCGGGGGGGCCCACTCAACTCTGGAACAGAAAGGACAACAGCCTCCAACAATATTAAGTTCATCTTGCACCTTGTTTCCTATCACTGACTCTTTAGCAGTGGCACAAGAAAGAACTGGTTCAAATCCCAAATCCCCAAAACAGTTATTTTTCCCAGGCCTGTTACTTATACATGCAGTTAAATCTCACTGTACCTATTGAAGACTTCTGCAAATACCAGCATGTATTGCTAGGATGTAGACAAGGCAAAGGTCAACACATAGCATTATAGATCATGAGAGATAGTTGCCCAGTAGGGGGAAAGGTCAGAATCTTCGAGATGCTTCGATGGAAAATCCTTGAGACCACGAGGAAGAGAGAAAGAACAAAGGAAACGAGACATCAAAAAAGGGACAAGGAAGCTAGTAGAGCCCGGGCATAGGCCATCTCCCCCCGCCCAAGCATACTATCTCAAAAAGGAACAGCAATGTGGGTAGTTAGAAAGTACTTAGTTATTACATTAGGTTCTTTTGTTATTTTGGAAGTTTGGTTGAGCTGGAGAATCTATCTGTTCTTGTTACTGCTTGGAACTATTAAGCGTACCTGAGGATTATTGTTTACTTTGCATGTCCTAGAATGAATACTTTTCTGCAAAATCTGTTTCCTCTCCATTCCCATGCGTTCTTCAGTAACATGCGTAGATAGGATTTCTTTTGCCCAGAAGGGGGAGGTGAGGGAAGGGAAAGGATCTTTAAGCATAGAGATTGTTAATTCCCAGGCAACGTCCCACTGCATTGCTATAAATTAGATTAAATCTGTGGGTGGTGGCAGCCTATAATTAAAAGAATTTGGGGGAAGTTCCTCGCTCCTATTCAAGGCAGAAGTCGGCACTGAGTGGGAGGAGGGCCCCCCTTTTTTCCCCCCAAACTCCACATATGCCCAACATGCATTTTCTACAATTCTCTTAAAGGAACTGTACATCTCAGTTGAATAGTCGAATATTAAGAAAACAAAAATAATGACCACAGATTGTATATACAACTTTAAAGTGAGTAAATAAGACATTGAAATAATTACATATTTTCTGTACCTTTGCTCAGTCATTAATCATAACGGGAACTGCAGTGAAGAAATCAGAATCCTATGAAGGAAGTAGACAAGATCCTGAAGTGTAAAGACAGATCATCAAATATCAAAATCAGAATCATCCATGATATAGTATTTCTAATTTCTGTGTCAGTATTGTTCAGGTTGGAATGTGAAGAAAGCTAACAGGAAGACCATTGAATTTATTTGAAATGTGCTGCTGAAGAGAGCTCCCAGATACCATGGACTGCCAAAAAGCAAATCAAGTCTAAACTTTCATCAGAAGCCAAAAATCACTAAACGGAGACTCTTATGACTCAGTATATAAGAATACTGTTCAGCAAAGTGGAAGGCAGTAGAAAAAGAGGTAAACTTCATTATAGGTGAATTGACTCCATCAAAGACTCCAAAGATTGACTGCAGGACCTGAGCAGGGCTGTTGAAGTGGAAGCCCAGTCTGAGGGCAATTAATAACAAAAAACATCACAGGCAAGCCATGGTGTAATCCTTCAAAATGGAAAGGTGGGGAATACGGAGGAGAGATCAAGCAGTTCCTCTTTCCTCAAAGCAAAGTTAGGGTTGCATAAGCTGGAAGGGTTGGAAAACCTGTAATATTCAACAAAAACAGAGTTAAGAAAGAGAACAAAGCTACCAGGAGGCTTTAAGGTTATTGGCTTGCGGCTTGATGCTTACTTGTGGCTAAACAAAAGCTGTGTGCAAAGCCCTTGAGTTTACTGTTACCACTACCACCCGTGTGCTGGCCTTTTGAAAGATGAACAACGAATCAATCTTGCTTGCAAGGGTTCCTGAGAACAGGAAGGACTTAATCCAGTCATATAATGCAAGCCTTTTGTGCATGAAATATTCGTACTGAGAGATGTTTGTTGTTTGTTTGTTGCAGGTTATCTTACACCATAAAGTCCTGTGACAACAGATGCTAAATCTTCAAATACAGTTACTTCAAATGATTGTATTTTTTTCCTCAGATGATACATTTAAAAGGTTTGTTTAATACAAGAACCACAGTAGCATTCTTGTTTTTTTCAAGAGACAACAGTAAGACATTATTTTCTTCGCAAATAAAACAATCGTGCTTTCTGCTTTGGTGGATTTTTCCATTTGTGTATTCTGTTATGTGATTTTTACCTTCCCTCAAAATTTCTTAGGAAAGATTATCAGGCGGTAGAAATTTCATTGACGGATTATAAATTGAAGCAGACCCAGCCAAATGTGATAGATTAAAACAGAGTCAGTCTCCTTTTGAGAACTACTTTCTTAATTTGTCTTGTCATCTCATCCTAATAACTTGACCCAGTAGCAGGTTAAAATATATGTATTTCCTTTTTTGTTATTTTTATCTAGTGCTCTTGATGAGGAGCAAGCTACAAGGAAAATGTTGCCTAGCAACCCAACATCTATTCCAAAATGGAGCAGAAAAGAAATTACTTAGTGGTCGCCTCCATTACCTCATCATGATGGCCACAGCACTGCTGCTAGCTTCTGAAGGGCGGGTCTTCTCTCTTGAGCTGCCAGACACACACTGCACAGAGCTGATCTGACTCAGGTCTGTCCTCACTTGAACTGGACCAAGTTTTCCTGTACTATGTCCTGGTACAATTTTTTTTAAAGAAAGTAAATTGTAATTTTAATGTCAGTCTGCTGCTCTTAAGTGTACCTGTATTTTCCACTGAGAATATAGGTGGATGAATAGATGGACAGTGTATATGTGTACCTGAATGTGCTCACATATGCAGTTCCAAAATCTCAGTTGATGGAGATAGCAAAGCAGTCTCTGCCTGGCCACGAAAATTACTTTTAATCATTGCACCACCAAACTTCACCTTTAATCTTCAATAGCAAGAGAACGTCTGAAGGGAAAGGGGTTGATCACATCAGGCACCCAGTCAGAGTTCTTAGCTGTTTATACACAAGTTATTTCACCTTGTTGAGAAAGAAACCAATTCTTAGTGCCACAGTCTTCCTGCTGTACAGCACTGGCTTCTGGTCTGTCCGGGAGCCCAATTCAAAGTGTTGGTTTGACTGCAGGTGGTGAACTGACAAATGCAGTTTTCTGGTGTAATATCCTTTCTTTGGAGTGCCTTTCTCAGGGCAAACTAACCTGGTGCCAACCTCAGCCTTCACTACCTTTAAGACTTTACTTACCCAGGCTTTTTCAGTTGCTTATTTTAACAAACAAGTAATTTGAATTTTATCTGGCTCTGACTTTAATAATCTGCTTTTCATGTTTATTATGTGAATGGTTTTATTTACTGCAGGTGTTTAGCTTTACTTTAGAAAGGCCACGATCAGTATTTCTGGTACAGTGTGTCTAATCTGTCCCTATGACTTCTTGCATAATCCTTGCCAAGCCTTGCTCAATTGCTTTTGGATATTTCTTGCAATGTGTAGCCCTTTAATAGGGGTTGACAAAGGCTAAGTCTCCAGATGTCACTTGACCCACAGTTCCCAGCATTCCTCACTTTTGGCTATGCTGGATAGGACTGATGGGAACTGCAGTACAGCAACAACTGAAGGGCTGCACTTTGCATGTCCTGCACTACAATGCTCAAAAGCCATGCAACAAAATATCTCTCAGACCATCTCAACATAGTGAAGCCAAGTAGTACACATTTAACACAAGGCTGGAAATTGCCCTCTTTGCCATTTGTGGAATATACCCAATTGGTGCAAAATGCAAATCTTTCTTCCCTAATTTATCCTCTACAATCTTAAGAAATTTCTTATCTGTCCTTATGTTATCACCACCTCCACTTATTCCATCCGTGAGGAAACCTGTGATTGTACCTGATGCCAAAATGCATTTAAAGATCAGAGCATGTTATTACATAGCAAGGGAAACCCTGAGCTACACAAGCTAGATCTTCCTAGGGTTTTTTTAAAATCAGCTTCTATATCTCTCCTATCTACAAGGCAGTGACCAGAGAAGACAGATGTGCCCTTTTGCTATTTTTGTGTTATTGCTTCAGAACATCTGCTTCCATGGATTCTAAGAGGACAAATGAAGCACGTCTTCAAGTAGTCTGAACTGCAAGTGCAAGGAGGAAAATTTGCCCCTTGCCACATTCATCCTATCAGCTCAACACAGACTCTTGCTGTGGCTACAGAACTAGAGAAACATGGTTAGCAATCCCACAAACCACTTTCTTGTCACTGCCATCGTAGGGTCAGATAGCTACCTAATACTGCCACTCCTTGTGTTTACCTTCACCAATCTGGTGATCTCCAGATGCTCTGACTGTAACTCACATCAGTTGCAGCCAGCATGGCCACTAGTTAGGGATGGTAAAAAACGGAATTCAAAGCATCAGTCTGGAAGGTACTAAGCTGGGGAAAGGCTGGTTTACACCATGTGCTTTGAACCTAGAGTATGCTGCACCCTCAAAGCCATGGATCCAAGCTCTAGGAGGCCACAGTTCCTCTACATGAGTCCAGTACATGTCATCAGCCAACTCCAAGCCTGTGCTAACAAGTGAAACCCATCAGGAGAAGCAGGTCCACTACACATGGATCACCTAAGTTTAAACAAGAGCAGGGATCAGATATACACTGAACCACAGATGGCAATTTGCACTACATTACTTTAATACTCTTTCAGTACACAACACCATTATAGGGTTGTCAGACTGACAACTGGAGAGGGTTCCTGTATGTTTAATGGTTGTGTAAGAGAGGGAACTTCAGCAGCATTTAACCTGGGTGCATGACAAACAACACTTGTTTAAATTACTTCTTCTACACAACCATTTAAATGTACAGGAATCCTTTCCAGTTTTCAATCTAGCAGCCCTACTCATCAAGCATTATCAAGATGCACATGCAAAACAACAGACTGCATTGAAATACAATGTGAATAACACTTCCAGTTGGTGATTTGTCCTTTGAAGGGTGCACATCTTGCACTTTAGCCCAAAATGGTTTCCAGAGAATCTAACAAAGACCAACAAAAAGGCAGGCCCTAAGAATCACAGCACAAAGGAAAACACCTAGAACAGAAGAGGAAACACAAGCTTAGGTGCTAGTTTGTAGATACAATGAGCAGTTGGAATGGAAAAAGGTTCAAAGACAAGGGAAGCTGGTCAGCAAAACTGATACACCAGTCCTGATGCATGTTGACCTAGCAGCAACTGCCAGGTGATGACTGATGGACTCAGAAGCACAATGGAGGTGGTTCCTTAGCAGAGCCTTCCTATCATTCCTTCTACTACACATGAAGCACTATGCTGTTCAACATATGCAGGTACCTTTTTCAGCTCTCCTCCACATTCTATCAACATCTGAGGTATGTTTGGTTGGAACACTGAAGTGGTCCCCCCAGAACTACCTTAGTGGTGCCCTTCTTGTATGGCAAAGTCAGAGTATCTGCCTTTTTCAGCCTGACTACTCACCAAGTCCTATGATATGATCTTCTTGTTGTACCATTTTCACCATGATATACAGAGGCATACTGCCTTACCAGAGGTGATATCTGGTCATCCTGACTAGTAGCCATTGATTATCTTAACCTCCGAATCTGCAAATAGTTTTACTGTTTGGAGGTTATGATAATCAATGGCTACTAGTCAGGATGACCAGATATCACCTCCCTTACCAGAGGCAGTATGCCTCTGTATATCAGTTGCTAGGAAACAGCAGCAAGAAGGAGCTATTGTGCTCATGTTCTTCTAGCAGATTGCCCACAGGAAAACTGGTTGGTCACAGTATCTAGACTGTTAAACTAGGCAGGACTTCAGTCTGATGCAGCATGGATTTTTTGACGGACTTAGCTTTATCCTGTTTCTGCAGTTCTGATGTACAGTTCTTACTGTATTTGTAATTGTTCTGGTTTTGCCAGCTTCCTTGTGAAAACAGTATGAGGAAAGGCAGGTCAAACATTTTAATGATAAATACTTTACCTGGAAACAGCTCTCCAAAGCATCAGGCAGCCGTTTTTCAAAATTCTCCTACCAGTTCCTTTTAACTTACATGTTAGAAATTGAACAAAGGACCTACTGCACACAAAATATGTACTTTACCATTTCCCAGCTAGCCCCCAGGCACGCTTGTATATATAAGGACCTCTCTGGAATTGATTATCCTCTCTTTCTCTCTCTCTCCTTATCACTATGACAAATGCAACAAACTATTATTGTACCTGAGGATAAATGTGAAAAAATGAAAATGATCCATTATGATGTTTGTCTAGATCCATAGGACGTAACAGATTTTGACATTTAAAAAAATATCCATAATAAGCATAGTTTATTCTGATTGCACAAGTCTGTTTAATTAAAAAGATTATCTAGGGTGTTAGATTATTAGTTTCCACCAACTGTCAAACATGAAGCAGTAGGCAGATTATGGCTATTGAGCAGCATCTGCTGGTGAATTCTATGTATAGTCATTTTGACAATCACAGCTCTGCAAATCAAAGAACCAGAGATTATAGCAGAATCGCTGAAGACAATATTCTTTGAAAACAATTGTCTAAAACAATCCAGCACCTCAGTGGTAACCATTAATGGATAGTGATTCTTGAAAGCATGAGATGTGGCTCATTTAATACTTAAGTCCAGTGGTATCAACTGCTCTGCAGAAATGCAGCTCAAGGTCTTAGTATGAACACCTATCTGTTCCTATATAAATGCCATCAACAGAGCTCCCTCAAGCTCTGATCTGAAAAGTGCTGGGCACTGGCTGAAGTTGAAAAGACTCCTATACCCAGAAATTGGAAGTTATGGAACTTGCAGAGGATATACTCTTCTCAGAAATCTCTCCAAGAGCAATTCTGAACCTGCAGCATAAGAAGCTTATGGAGAATTGGTGGCAGTTGTTAAACCCAGAGAAGGATATTTTTGTGAGAGGACAGAAGCAATGCACAAAGATATTTGAAAATATTTGTGACAAGGCTTCTAAATATACAGGAAGGAATGAGAAGCTTGAGGGATCTAGCAAAGTGATATTCTGAACAGGTACATCATTTGATAGTACACTTACTGAAGAAAGGATAAACCAGTGAAATATTGGGGGGAGGGCAGAACAGAGTTGGGGTAAAAAGCTCTGACCAAACAACAGCAACAAAAACACTGGTCAAGAAACTAAGAAAGCATGCAGAGTAACTCCTTTTCCTGCCTACTAGTGGGCTTGCAACTACTAACACAACAATCTCATTTTTAAGATTGTCAGTAAGCTTCTCAAATTCTATACTCCAATTTCTTTTCAGACACCCAAGAAAATACTGCCTTTGGGAAGAGACAAGAGCTATAAATTTTTCTTTTATTAGTTTACACTCTTATCTCTCAAAAAGGGAGAGAGAGGAAAAAAAGGCTGAACTGTACAGAACGTCCGCTTTCTATATACTGATGATTTCCCTTTATATCCCCAAATTTCCATGCAATATGTGTAAAATTAAGCACATTTTCTTCCCCCTGCATCTTTTTTCCCTCATCCCACCCCCTGGGACTGAGGTATTTCTGTCAAATCAAATAGAAGGCTCTGAAATTTCTCTAAGGGTGGTTTCAGTGACTTCAGGTAGGACTCAGAGAAGTGCTTCTGCAGTGTCAACCTACATGATAAATTGGAGAGAGTTATCACACTTTGTCTTGTCTGTAATCACATATCGGGAATACAGACCCAGCTTTTTCCAAGAACTGATATACTTTAGACTTCTAATCTATATAAAACAATTCAGCTGCATTGAAAACCCTAATTATACCTAGAACAATGCCATTCTGTCAAACAAACTATTCCTCAAGGAAATTTCTAATTCACATATCTTTTCTTGAAAGCCTTTAATAGAAAATGGACTAGGAAAAACCTACGTGAGCCACTTAACAAAATAGACTCTTTGTGTTGCTTCCAAGGTATGGTGTTGGTTCTGCAGTTCAGCAAGAAAATATAGTGATTCATGTAATAAATAACTCTTCCCATTCAGTTACACTGATGCACCATTCAGCACTTAAACATTTGCAAAGCACAGTTTTCTTGCACCACTCTGTGGATTCACAGCTGGAGGCAACCAACCATACAGAACTGCTTACGCAAAATTCCTGAATCTATCATGCTCTCAAATTGGTGAAATTTTGGCTTTACTTTGAACAGAAATCCCTCCATACCATATAACAAACCACTTTTAAAACATTTTCTTTTATATAAAACAGGATTTGGCACACAGCATGGACAACTATTGCCCAGGAAAAAAAGGAGACAAATTCTCCTTGAGTTTAGAGAATTAGTTCTACTATTCTTTGGAAACATTTCCTGATATGCACACCCACATATCAAAGAATTATGGCCTGTGGAAAATATGCCCACTTTTTGTTTTGGCATTACAGCTTCATTAACAATTGCCATCTCTCATGTTGCAATAGAAACAATGTTTTACTATCTGTTGATATCTTCCACAGTTTGTTTGCAGTAGCATCAATGAATAATGGAAAAAAATACTCGCAGGAATCCATTTTATGGGTGCTCTTGGCTTGTCTTTTAAATTACATAAGATAACTGAAACAGCATGTGGTCTTCTTGCCCCAGCAAGCAAAATTCACATAAGCAGATTCTCTCCCCTCTGCAGGCAAGCAAATGAAAACACAGCCACAACTCATCATTCATCTGGTTCTAAATGAAATACTAGATGGGGATGTGCTATAATATTATCTTCACTGAAGGTCAGTTTGGGCATATGGATCATTCTACAGATGGCAAGCATTACAGAACACCATTCCAGGTACTACACAGTAAGATTTACAGTACATAATCCAACAAATAATTTGTTATAGCAACATTGTACCATGTAGAGTACTAAGCGCCAGAACTATGTGTCAACCTCTACGAAGTTTCCAATGCTTAAAAAGAATCCAAGAGATCACACCGTTCACAGAATCAAGAACCTAAACCTTGACTATTTTTCCCTACATAGTAGATAGATAATATATAAGACTAGGACTGAGTAACAAATGTTCTCTATCACATCTTATAATTTTTTTTTGCATTTTTATGTGTTTGTCTCATCACTTCAGAGCTTAAGTACCACTAATAATACGATAATTTACAAAGCAGCCTTTACTGGATAGTGCAACACATTCAGTTTTCTCCAATCGAAAAGCAAAGCATTTTAGTAAAATTATAGCTACATTAATAATTGTTATTTAACCAAATATTTTCAGCTTCTCATGTTATCTGAGTATTTCTTCTCAAGTATTTCTGTAAAAGAGAGAGAGAATGAGAGGCAGTGGAAGAATTACACATTTCTGATACATGTAAAAAGAATTAGTAAGAACTCCACAAAACTGGAAACTATCTGTTACCTTGAGATGTATGCCAACTTTAGAATTAGTTACAGTTACACTTAAGAGCACAATCTTACACATTTTTACTTTGCAGTCCTCCACACTGTAGTCTACAGAATATACAAAGCCACATGTAGTATACAGACCTACTTTGAGAGACCACTTTAGAGTGGGATTTACTTCCATGTAAACAAAATAGTTTGGAAATAATTTACAGCAACATTTGTGCAACCTGATATAGTACATTGTTTTAAGTTTACAAAGCATTAAAAGAATTGTGATGCATCAGGCCACAAGTAAATTTGAACAGGGCAAATGTCTCATTAAAACAAACCTAATTTTATTTTATTTACCATAAGACCCAAGTTTTCACACAAAGGATGGCATGGAATGTAGATGAAAACAAAGAAAGAGTATTCAAGTAGAAGGCATCTCTCAACCAAATTAGTTTTCACTATCTGTTTTCTAGTGATACTCATGCTTGCATGAATACTGCAGTGGTAAAGACAATCATGATCCATTTTAATTCAAAAGCTGATTATAACCATAAAACTAGAAAGTGCACATATCAAAACATTTTTAGAAAAGGAAATAGTTACTTTAGTAGGTTTGTATGTTTATACAATTCGATAAATGCTTCAAAGAGGGCATTAAATGGTGTATGGTTAACATATCAAAAAGGCATCAATTCTTTAAAAGAGTTACAATACATATTTACCAAATACTTCTGTACTACAGTATTCATAACTGGCTGGAATGAAAACTGTTTTATGGCACAGCATCTTTGGTATAGCACCTGGAAGTGCATGCAGCTTGGCCAGCAGGGCCTAGTTTACATTTTAAGTGCATATCAACAGCTGCTTAAAAGAAATGTCCATTTAAATATATTATTGCAACAGCAACCTAAAGCACATATGCAATATTGATTGATTATACATTTTAATATACTTTTCCAATGTTATGTAATGGTCATGTTTTCAAGTTAGCTTGCATAAGAAGGAGAGGGCACAGCCAAATTTCCTCAAGGAGAAATTCAAACCATTTTTTCTGTTTCTTCAGTTTCACATAAAACCAGAGCTGAAAAAGAAAAATTAGGATCATTTATATCTTTCTCTACAGAAAACCAAAACTATTTATAGTACTGAAACTTCTGTCTTAAGAAACCCATGCTCACTTTAAGAAAAACCAGATAGATAAAATTATGAATGTACAAATATCACATGACACCAGCTTCTCCTAATTGCATATAGACAACAACCATGCCATATAAAAGAAATGCACTTTACTTTTATTCTAATATGCTAGCTTTCCAAATGAAGGGAGTACAAACAGCAGCGTAAGAGAAAGTAAGAAAAGTAAGAAAAGTAAGAAAAGAAAAAAGAAAGAAAGAAAGTAAGCAGCGTAATATTTCAGAAATAGCTGCACAATGTGCATTTTCTACACAGATAAATCAACTGTAACAATCCCCTGCATCCTACTGCCTAGAGCTGAATGAATTTACAATGCAACATTTGTGAAATATATATACTATGTTAATATCAACAATGTGACAGGTAACAACATTATACTTGTATCAGTAATGCTTCATGCTTCTTTTAAAAGCTGCACTCCTTTAATACAAAAATTAAAATGATTATATACAACAGAGAAAATAGATACTGCTATTGTGTGCCTTCAAACCATTTCTGACTTACGGCAGCCCTAAAGTGAACCTATTACAGGGTTTTCTTGGCAAGATTTTTTTTTAGAGTGGGTTTGCCTTTGCCTTCCTCTGAGACTAAGAGAGTGTAACTTGCTCAAGGTCTCCCAGTGGGGTTCCATGACTGAGTGCGGATTCAAACTCTGGTCTCCAGAGTCACAGTCCAAGGCTCCAACCACTATACCATGGTAGCTCACAAAAATAGATATACATTATCATTATGTTTCTTGTTCCAGTACTGTATAAAAAAGATCAAGTTTCTAAAATCTGTTTTTCTCTCTTATTCCAATAAAATTTGATTGCTAACAGTGGAATCCTAAATGGGCATTTCTGAGGCCATAGGATATATCAGTCCCCCCCTGCCAAGGCCTCTAATCAGACATAGAAACCTCTGCCTCTGATCCCTCTCAAATGACACTAGAGTTCCCAAATTCAGAGAGGGTGAAGAGTAGACATACTGAGACAGGCCATGGATTCTGCTGTTTTCTGTACTTCTATAAGAAGTTTCCAAAATAAGTAATCTTTTTTTTTTCATTTAATTGTGTCAGAGACCCAAGAAACATACATTCCATTTCAGGCAACAAATAAATTTTAATACTTCTAATGTAATAGTCACTTTTACCCTTTAACCAAGACAGAACAAGGTAATATGTATAAAGTCTGTTGGCTGTAGCTTTCATAATTTTAACTTTATGCACCTTTTAAAAATTAAGAATAGGTTGGTCAAATATCCCAATGACACAGGTAAAAACTGTACTGAACACAACAATCCTATATAGGTCAACCCAAGATTAGGTTACACTGACTTCCATATACTTATTTTCAGGTCAGTTGGCAAAGGACTGCAGCCCAAGTTTAACTTACATCAAGGGCACATTTTTGCTAAATCCAAGGCCAAGTATCATTTAACATTTATTTACCTAGGCATTTTCCTAGCTTATCTGAAGATATGCGTTCAATTTATAGAGACAGTTTTAAAAACCACTATCCTCCAATCTCTTTTGGCCAGCCTTCCAGATCAGAAAAAAGAAAACATACTTTTAAGTTCCAGTAAATTCTAAGTATTGCAAAACAGGGAGGGCTTGCTCCCTACATTTTATCCACCATATTATAAAATAAAATGACATTTTTGTCATGAACATATTTTGAACATATTTCCGTGAGTGTTTAGTGCCCAATACCTCTGCATCTTCAAGTTCTTAACTGTATTATTCTAATGTGTGTTTCTGTGTGTTTCACCTCAAACAAAACTATCTAATAACCGTAATTGCTAAACACAGAGCTGCTCTATTCCACAAAGAGTATGTTACTTAATAGTGAATAAAATGGAATGGGAAAAATAGTCTTGTTGGCTCCATTCAGGATCATTCTGCCCAGAATTCAGTTCTAATTTTGGGGGCAGATTTATAGTTTTGAAACAATAAACATTTTAAATATGCAGCTATTCTATACAGTATTCATTTACAGTACATGGATTCCATCTCATGCTATTTCACAATATGTATTTTGTTTGTAATTCCACAATCTCTCATGACTAGAAAACTACACAGGCTGCTGTGCGCTTTGGTACTCCTTTTAAAAATAGGGTAAACTTACAAGATTTAAAGAAACTGCAAACCTCTGAAACTTTTTTCTATAGTTTTGAAAACTAACATACCCTAACCATATAACATTGGCAAACTGCCTCCAAATACTATTGGTGGTATTCTCTGGAATGGATTCTGTCCCTTTCTAACTTCTCTCTCTCTTCCTGCATATTCATAACTTCCTGATCTCTGACATCAAAACAGAGGAGCTCAAGCCGAAAACCTGGATCCCTTCAGGAGAAAACATAAAAAGAAGAGTTCTTAACAAAGTGCTTAATAATATTGGCAAGAATGGTTTCAAACAGTGTAAAACAAAACTACTGCTTACACACTTGCAGTCTAAATAATGCACAGTGTTTAATAAAATATTTATTCAGAAGTGAGCTGTTTAGTTATCCAAATTCCAAAATCTTCTGGAATGTACTACTTACTTTTTCCGATCTTTATCTTTTTTTAAGCCAACAGTGGGTGTAGCAGGTAGAGGCCTCCCTTGGAGTATATCTGAGGCAGCTTTTCTTTTATTGAATGCCATAATTTCATCTTCCAGGATCTTTCTTTTCTCCTCCACTCTTATCCGCTCTTCTTGATGAATCCGTTTCAAATGTTCAAACTTCATTTGCAGCTATCAAGTGGAAAAAACAAAACAAATTTCTGCCACAAGGTGGTAGCCTAGCATTTAGCCTACCATGCTCAGTAATCACACAGGAAGACACAGTGACCAATTTCCTAAATGAATGCCATAGTTTTGTATTCTGAATTCTTAATTTATTGGTTCTCACATGCAAACAAACAAAAACATTATTCAAAGACTAATGTTTTCCAATTAAATCCTTTTCCTTGACAACTATACAAAAGGTTTTTTTAATTAGGAACTTTTCAGTGGGAAATATAACCGTTTAGGAAATACTCCATACTCTTGTTTCTTAGTAAACAGAGACCAGCACCCAACAAGTTAAATGACAATGATTTTTACCTTTAAAAGTCCATCTTTCAATGTGCATTGAGAAGAAAAAGAGTAAAGAGAGCATCTTTGGGTCAACAGTTCACATGAAAGTTGCAAGAAACTTGCTTCTACTTAGCTTGCTAGATCATCTGTTGAGTATGACATGCTGGTTTACATTATTATCTGTATTTCTTTTTAAAATCAAGAACAACATAATACAGAGACTAATGTTAGATTTGATATTTTCTTCTTTTCCTGTCAGCTGAGTAACAAAATCAAACCTACCACAGAAAAGATCATGGTTTTGCATACTTAAGGGAGTTTCACAATATACAGGAAAAAAAATAGTTTGCAAATTTAAAAAAAAATTCTGCCCTCAAAACCAGCTAAGCCTGTTCACTGTCTTCCAGGAACCACCAAACACAAAGGCAGTTAAGGGCCAGTTTTTAAAAGGGGTGAAACAGTAGGGCTGAAAAGTGGATCAGCTTAATCCTTGCAATGGAATAAGATGGACTGGGAGTTTGGCAGTTTGCAGGGAATGGAGTTAGCATTTACCAGTGTTAAGTTTGGGGGAGCCCTGCCAGTTCACATGCCACTGTTCTCTGACAACTCCCAGTTTAGTGTAAGATTTTAAGAGCTCTGCTCCATTTGAAACTTTAAAAGAATTCAGGGTGACAGGTTTGCTCAGGACTGGTCTAAAAACCCTTCCTCTTATTGTGACTAAGCTTCCTTAAAAGAGTTGGCTTTTGAGGGAAACAGAAACATATACACCTATTAAAAATCGGAGAGGATAAAACACCAATATTTGGAGAAAGTGCACTATACGGTTCAGACTCCCAACTCCAAATTTCAATCAGCATAGGGTGTTACCACTGAGTGTGAATAGCACCCATCTGAGTGGAATTAACAACCCACACTGGTACTGTTTAGATCCAGTGGCAGCTAATTCTTTTTTTTTTCACCTAACACTGAACTTGCAACAGGTAGTGTCACAGGATGAACTGCTGACAATCAGGTCAGGTCAACACAATACTAATCTAGCCCACACTTCACCAATCTCATTCTGCTGCATTCTCAGACATATTTCCCAAATGTTTTATTTCTTTCATGTATCATACAACCCCCCTAACCTCTAATAAACATTAATAATGAAGCTCTTTCACATTGGCACTTCAGCTTCTAACAGTACTGTGTACCATGGACCTTTGGCCTCAAAGCTAACCTTAAGTGGGGAGCACATTATAACTCTCACCTTAACTTGTCAAAAATTACTGTAGTACACTAATTATACACACACTGTTTTATTTCTGTAATAATAATTAAACGGAATTCAGTGAAGCTTCCCTCCATGCATTAAACAAGCACGCCTTCTATAGTGTCTGGTCTCTGTCTTCACATCATTTTCAATTTTCACACCATGCAGTAATAGACATCAAAAACTGAACAACATTTTGCCTCCATTTGCTTACAGGAGAGCTCACTCTCTGTGTAGGTTTCCAACTATCAAAAGCCAGTATTACTGCAGCAAATGGGGCTGAAAAGAAAACTGATAAACTCACAGAAATATTATAGAAGAAACAGATTGTTGACATGAGGGGAGCTCATCTTTGACATAGTATATCAGATGTGAATCCAAATCAAATGCTGAACATTATTCCTTCTAATGCTGAATCTCAGGGCCTCACGCAAACATATTATAAGCATAATGGAAGTATACAGAGACAAAAACTTTTTTATTTTTTTTAAAAAACTTTAGATAGGAAAAAAGAACCAGAAATCAGAAGACTACATAAATATGGAACTTTACATACTATAAGAAGATACAGTGGCCTCTTGATTTTTATGAAGGTTTGGGGTGCAGAACCCTCACAAAAGCCAAAAAACCATGTATAGCTCCCTGCACTGCCCAAGTGAGCACTCCCACTCGTATTTCCTTGCCTTTTGCCTGGGTGTGTGTGCTTTCCTCCCATGCACCTGGGCAGAAGGCAAGTGAATGGAAGGGATCAGCCCCATATGTGGAAAATGTGCACATGGGCCTTCCCTCCCCATTCTCTTTCATAGAATCAGAGTTGGAAGAGACCACAGAGGCCATGCAGTCCACCCCCTGCCATGCAGGAACACACATCATAGCATTCCCAACAGATGGCCATCCAGCCTCCACTTAAAAACATCCAAAGAAGGAGACTCCACCACACTCCGAGGCAGCAGATTCCACTGCTGAACAGCTCTGACCATCAGGAAGTTCTCCTGAGGTTCAGGTGGAATCTCCTTTTCTGCAGCTTGGATCCATTGCTCCTTGTCCTAGTCTCTGGAGCAGCAGAAAACAAGCCCACTCCCTCCTCAATATGACATCCCTTCAAATATTTAAACATGGCTATCATGTCCCCTCTTAACCTTCTCTTCTGCAGATTAAACATATCCAGCTCCTTAAGCTGTTCCTCATAGGACATGGCTTCCAGACCCCTCACCATTTTGGTCACCCTCCTCTGGATAGTTCCAGTTTGTCAATACTCTTCTTGAATTGAGGTGCCCAGAACTGGACACAGTATTCCAGATGAGGCCTAACCAAAGCAGAATAGAGTAGTACCATTACCTCCCCCGATCTAGACACCATACTCCTATTGATGCAACCGAGAATCACGCTGGCTTTCTTGGCTGCCACATCACACTGCTGA
The DNA here is from genome assembly GCA_948472985.1 of Iguana delicatissima. NCBI lineage: Eukaryota > Metazoa > Chordata > Lepidosauria > Squamata > Iguanidae > Iguana > Iguana delicatissima. The sequence goes on along the minus strand of CAOKZL010000197.1, from coordinate 664,196 downwards.
CTCATGTTCAGCCTGTGATCTACCAAGACTCCTAGATCCCTTTTGCAAGTACTGTTTCCTTTTGCCAGGTACACATGCCTTCCTTCCACATACCCAGGCAAAAGGTATATGAATGGAAGGGGCAGCCTAGCAAATGGAGAAGGTGCACACATGCCTCCCCCCTCCCATTCTCCCTCTCTCACTCTCTTGCTTTTTGCCTGGGCACGCATGCCTTCCTTCCACTTGCCCAGGAAAAGGCCAGCGAATGGGAGGGGGGAATGAGGGAAGAGGCATATGTATACCTTCCTTCTCAGCACATGAGGCTCCCACTGCCCATTCACTTGCCTTCTGTCCAAGCACAGCACACTTGGGCAAAAGAATGGAAGGGTGAGAATCGGTGGGGGGCAAAAGCAGGTGTCTCATGAATAATCAATTTTGTGAAGGTCAAACCTGTGAATGTGGAGGAAGGATTGTACATATATGGAGTTGCATGGGGGGAAAAGTGAGGGAGATAGGGAGTGAAACACACATTAGCCCAGGAAGGTAGCAAACCAAGTGCAAATGAGACAGTTGTTCCTTCCCTTTCCAGCACCCTTGTGGTCCAATTCACCCAACTGGCTTCAATAAAGTCTATGGAGACATTCAAGAGGGCAGAAACAATAAGCCCTGCACACAACACTATGTAAAAGCACAAGGGGAAAGAAAAGGGGGGAAAGACTGCCACATCTGATCAGGCGATGGGCTTGGATGAGGAATACAGTCATTTAAGAGTAGGACATTTAACGAGTGGTAAAGGCATAGCACAATGTTTAGTGCTGATCTAATCCCAACCTTGGGTAATGATCCGATACAGACAAATCTCTTCTTTTTTGCTGCAGAAGGGACAGCCCACTGCTCAATTTAAAAACAATTTGCCTATTTAACAATGGAAATTCAAAAATCAGAAATAGTGGGCAACAGCTGTGCACTATTCTTTTGCTGGACCCTTACCAATGTATTCTAACTTCCTCTTAAATATACATTATGTAATTTGTTCAAGCCACCACAAGCACCAGATCACAATCAAAGCAGAAGACAGGCAAGCTTACCTCTCGCTCAGCCTCTTTAAGTAGTGCTTCTTTCTCTTTGACTCTCTGTACAAACATCTGCCTCATTTCTTCTTCTTTCTGCTGTAATTCACCAAGGAATTCTTGCCGCTTAGCTTCATATGTCTCCTGCAGACTGAGGACCATAAAATGTAAACAGGCTTCATAATTTATAAGAAGCAACAACACACAATTCCTATTCTAATCCACTTGTGCACAATTTTTAAAATATGCTTTGGATAGACTTCACTTTAATCTTTTCAATAAAACATATGCAGATTTTTAAAATGACAAGGCATTAGTTAATTTGCTTTTAATCTTAACGGCAAGAATGCAGAACAGCTCTCTGTCAACCAACTCTGCAGTTCTGAGAACAATTAAAGGAGAGGGCAGCACAGGTTATTCAGGCTGTTACAAGATCTGGCATCTGATTTCAATGAAAAAAAGTACTGCCAGTGAAAAGCTTTATTTGAAATGTTCTCTCACCTATGACACTTATAGCAAATTAACGGTTCCTAGTGAAAATAATCTGAATTTAAGGAACCATTCAAGGGCAAACTGCTATGTGCGAACGAGCATACCTCACAGTCATACTACAGTACATCTAGGGCCTATTACTTTCTTCCAGTTATAGGAGTCAAGAGAAATGTTGAATCTTTTCAACAGTATCATCACACTTTAAAGAAACTGCCATCTTAAGAGCCTTCATTGCACATCTCTGATTTGATAAAGGGACTAAACAGATCACCTTCATCTAACAAAAGCCTGCCAAATAAAATGCAAGGATCACAAAAGAACACAAATGAAAATACAAAAGCACATTGTGCAAAGATGCAACTGCCTAGCACTGTAGAAGCTGAAAATAAATTCAAAGCTGCTTATAGAAAGAGTATTAAAAATTTTACAATTAATGCAAAAATTCATTTTTCAGATGTTTCTCTTTTTTGTATAGATGACATTGATTCATGCTTGTTTTTTAAAAAATAATATGGTACCTGCATACAGTCAGTAGGGATTATGTGGTCATGACTAAAGATTACAAGGAAGAGGCAGCCTGCTATGCAGGGCATTAAACATAACTGACTGGCATTGAGATATTTGGAGTATCTCTTTTCTGTTTTAAACAACTCCACCAAATCTCAAGCCATTTCCAAGCAATTCAGAAAGTGGACACCTAGCTGTAAAGTTCTATGTGGCCTGGGAGAAAACAGGTTTGTAAAAATGTAATTTCACAGAGCTAACATATAAATATCCCAGCCAACCTGTAGTGAATATGCATATGTTACAACCAATATATGAAGAAAATATAACAGATCTATAGTTGTTCACCCAAAGCCTCTATTTGATGATTCTTCAGTCCCTTTTCCAAGTAAAAAACGCCGGGACCCAAAGATATCCAGATAAAGCTACTATCACACGCAACATAGTACCAGTAGCTGAAAAATGTGTGGTCTGTTCTCTTTGCTTTACTATTTACTGAAAAGAAACTTAATGATGATAAAATCAGTTGAATAGTAATAGGTACACAAATGTTTTGACTGTGAGGGGAACTTAATTTGGCAGAAGGCTTTTCGGGAACAAAATCAGCTTAACTACGCATATAGCATAAATCAGAGAAAATCAACTTATTTATAAAACTGGTTTATTTGGGGACAATCTAACCAGTCTCCTTATATCACCTGATTTTGTGTGTATCCAACAGAATTACTGTGTCATTTCAATGCTTCCATGGATTATGCCCTTCTGTTTTTGAGGCTGACATTTTTCTCCTTGCTTGCTCAGCTTCTGAGTATTTTTCTCTTCTTTGCCTGCCAAGCTAGAATCACCTCTGCTTTTAAAAGCAAAATTTTAAAGCTTTCTTCCAGACTGCTAGAAGTGTCCATCTTTTCTGACATGCTGATAGCTTGATGCCCCCAAGCTGTGCTCACGATAAAATCACTTTCTGGTAAAGAGACTGAATCAGGAAGACTATAAATGTGCTGATCGTAAAAGCTGAAAAAAGTCCAAAGTTGATTCCCTTCCCATTGGAACAATACAATGATAAGAGCAGGAGTTCTTCCAGACCCTCCACTTGTATCATCCGTTAACAGGAAATGGTGACTTTTCATTTAGAGAACACTTTTATCAATTTAAGAGCAAAACAAAAAGCAATCTTGGGGTAAGGATGCTACTGCTTTCTTTATATCACACTTATTTCAGCACAAGGGAGAATCACTTTTCCTAAAAATGATTTTTAAAAATAATAATCAACAGTCCTCTTTTGTTCCAAGCCTGCTGCAGGTTCACCACCATTTTAATTTCCTCTTTTTATGCTGGGATTACAGAATCAGTTACCATGTCTTCCTTATCCATTCAGGCTGCGTCTAGAAATTGACTGGGCCCATGATGAATTTGTTCTCCCTCCAGTTTGGTCAGACAGACATCCTTCCTTAGAGAACTATGTTCAGAAGCAACTGGTTCTTCTTATTTCTAACAGAAGCTGGCTGTGGAGAGTGCTGACCAGATGGCCATTGTGCCAATTAAGAAGTCATGCCACACCTCCACTAAATAAAGCTTAACCAGATTAATTTCATGCTTTGTCAAGTTTAAGGGAGGAAAAAACACCACCTGTAGCAAAGGAGAGGTCAGAGAAAAGGGCCAAAAATCAGTGCTGGATTCAGAATGGCATAAATGTGTCATTTGAGGAATGGGTTATCCCACAGCTTTAAAAATTCATCAGTTCCAGCAGGAAGCCACATCTGTACATACTGTGGAATACTGGCTTCATACTTCCACCACCTTATTCTTGAACAGGCAACAAAATAGGACCATCCTTCCAGAAATGTTGTATCAGAGGCAATAGCATCCATCCTCTACTGATGTTAACAAATTCTTCTCCAGAGACAGGCAAGCTAACTGTCAATATTCCTGGTCTGACAGCCTGTTATATCTTCTGTCCTTACATACTAGATTCTATAGTGGAAGATATATGTTAGTATTGCAACTACTGCCGCAAATAAAGACTCATTTGATGCCAGTGGTCATCTCAAGCATTTCTACTTGACATCAGTTAAGAAAGAGAAGATGCCACATTGTCTGTTTTTTTTTACAAACATAGTGGGTTACCTTATACCAGGTCAGACACCTACAGAATGTGGTTCTTTGGGATCTCAGGCCAAAGTTTGTCTCATCAACCTCTACCTGATCTTTCAGCTTGGAATATGCAAAGCATCTCCCACTGAGCTATGAGTGCTCCTCATATCTGCTTGATATGTGAGTATACAACCGAGAATATTTTGATTTTCATGTAAGATGATTCAGATATTGCCAGAAGCAGTAGTGGCATCATGTCTTTATTGGTTCATATTAGACATGCAGTCACTTTCTAAAAGACAAAAAGTAATAGTTTAATTATCCATATCCCTAAAACTATATTTCAAGCACACTACTCTATAAAGCTACATACCTTTCTCTACGAGGCGTCTTTTTGCTATCTGGCATCCTAAAAACAAAGGTGTAAATCCATCAAGTTCTGTTTCTGTCTAAAAAACCTAACATCAAAACCCATATATGTTTACACAAATGAACACCTACTGGGTTCAATGGAACTTACTCCAAGAAAACTCAGTAGAGTATTTCAACAAAATTTTATTTTATTCTTCCTTGCAGAAGGATATTGAGCACTGATGGCATTCAAGTTACAGGATTTACAAACTTCTAGAAACTTAATTCATTCAACTTTTTTTCTTAAGGAAACATAGAACTGACAAGAGCCTGAACTATTTGGAGTGTTAAGTTGGTGCTTACTAATAAGATGTATTCATAGAAGTCTGTAAAGTTTCCGTGTATGAGGATGTCAGTATTTAAATACTGTTGCTTTCTGACCGGTATTTTTAATGGACAACAAAGTTAAGTGGGAAGTACCACATACCTAGTAAGAAAATACAACTAGACTTACAATTTGGGTCACAGGTATTTAAGATGAATACAGAAACCAATTAATAGCAAAATTTGAGTTTCAAATCAGAGACCGTGGATAACATCTTGTACTTTTGTCAGTATAAACTAAAAGCTTATTTCCTCCTCATTTTTAATTATGTATCCAATGCTTAAGGCTGCTACAGGGAAACAGTTAGAAAAGCTACCTTGGCGCCTGAATTCTATACCAAAATATTCCTAAATAGTTATTCCTCTCCCTTTAAGCACCAAAGACATATGTCACAGACATCTCTTATAAAAATTTCAACTTTAAACCAATCAGAGGAGGCTCCGTATTCCAACGCCTTCTGAATTTAGGCTGATGGGTACATGTAACAGGACTTTCTCTGTAGCAACACTCCAACTGTTCAACTGTCTACCCAAAGAGGTTGGGCTACTCCATCTCTTTTAAGCTTCCAGTGGGCAGCTAAAATAGTGCTGTTCCACATAGCATTCAGTGTCTGAAATTGCTGTTTTAATTGTTTCAGAACTGGATATTAGGATTGTTTTTTAGATTGTTTTTGGGAGTTTTAAATGATTATTTTAATATACTTCAAAAATGTTTTTAACTTTGTGTTCAATGGGTTTTAATGTGTTCATCACCTCAGGAGGTTTTATGGGCTGGAAGGTGATATTTATTTTTAAAAGTATTTTTGTAATAGCAAATAAAAAAAGTTAAATAACTACCAATGTAGAGCTACCTTATTTTTAACTCAATTAAAAATGGAGGCACATGTTGCAGGTACCACATTTAAAGAAGTGAACCCAAAATAGCTGAAGGGATATTAAAGCCAATAAACTTTAAGCCAATCATCAGTACACATATGGAGTAACTAATCCAGCACACAAATTGGCCCCACCATGGAAATAAAAATTGCTCAGCAATTGCAAGGCACCAAATATCCATGACAGGCAGTTAATTACACAGTACAAAGAGGGAGCTACTGATTTTCTTCAGTCATGCCTGCAGAGCTACTGTAGTGATACTTTGATTGGATCTGAATTCCCTGTTGTATTGGTTATTGCAGTTTTGTTTCCTTTTGGTTAGCCATTAAAAACATTTTAAGTCAGAACAGCTGTTTTAGGTAATTTTTTTTTTCTTCACACTCACCCAGTGAACATTTTACTCTAAACCAGGCTATCTGGGTGTGGGGGTCTGGCATTTTTCCCCCTAATGTGTCAGAGACCAGCACAAAATTTGCCCTCACTGAGTACAACTGTTTCGTTCTTTCCTGAAAACTTGCCATTGATGGGCACCAGGCCATGGCCCACCACTAACACTAATCTATCAAATATGAATGTTATTGTTCCTGAAATATCAGCAATTTCCTACCGCAGCTGGGCTGTTATTAAGATAACTTAAGAACATTTTAATCACATAGCATTGTCAGTTTTAGTCATTTTAGGATGTTGACGATATAACTACTCAAATGACAGCAGTTCACTGAAATCAAGCATATAATCTAAATCTGCTAACAGAGATTACTTTTATCAGAACTTTCAAATGCCTTTTCATATTATCTATTCATTCATTTCCACTCCTTCCTACTAATACAGCTCCAAGAATCTCTCAGGACTGTCAACTCTTTTATGTAAAAAAGACTCACTCTTAAATTTGTTATCAGTTTTGTCAAAAGCAGATAAAGCTCATCAAGAGTAGTTCTACTTGTTTACTTTTTACTGATCAGCCTTACAATTCAGAATTTTTTGAAACCATATTTTCAAACAACATACCAAAAGGCTGCAGTTCTCTGGCTCACCACCTACTTCTTCTTATCAATCAAGCTCAAAGGTTACAGATGAAAGTGCTACATATACTGCATGCACATTTTAAGCACGAATGTTGAATTTGTCCTCTCCAGTTCTAATTTCATCATTTGGTAACCTGTTATTTAGTCAAAGCATCTACTATTTTCGGTGTTTTTATACTGCTTGTACCACATCTCTTTCAGCAGGTATTTCAGCCTGGTGGCAATCTTGAAACAATATACACTGAATTTTAAAATAAATTAATAAGAATAATTTAACCCAAAAAGTACCACTGTAATTTAAATATATAACCGTAGAGAATAAATCACAGATTTCTCACTGCTCTAATTTAATAACATATTTTAAATGATACTCTGAGATGGGTTAAATAAAATCTGCATGCTTTCATGATACTTTTCATGTCGATCTGGCTACCTGTTGTTTCTGTTCCAAAAGAAAATGATTCAGCATTACTTCCTATCAATAGTTCATTTGCACCTGACCATGGCAAAATATAATTTGCATGGCAAAATATTTTTCAAATGTTAAGCAAATTATATGAACATTAGGAAAGCAGTACATGCTTGGCGCTAACTGACAATCGCTTCAGAATCAGAAATAAAGATCTGAATAGTTTTCTATTTTACTGAAGGTCAATGTATAACAGCTCAAGGTGTAGGACTGGGGATAGCATTCATTTAAAACAGAAGAAACAGCGTCCTACATAATTTCCCTGTTTTGTTCATTTTCAGTTGCATTAGATGTATATTTTGGCTTTTTCTTCTTTCTGAATATCCCTTACTCCAACTCATGCATCATCAACTGTATTTGTTCATAAGCGGTCAGTTCATAGTTGTGTGTGCACATTTGCCAGTGTAAGAGCATAAATAGTGGACAGCAGAGAAATATTCAACATGTACTCTTCTCTTGCTTTGCACTAAGACAAATGACTGTGGGGCCCTACTTGTTTTTAAACTTTGCTCAAGAGATACTACCGTTTTTTGTTTTTTTTATTAACACAGAGCAGAATGTTACTTTTTTTTGAAACGTAAGAGGAAAGCCCCACCTTAGTAAAGGCAGAGCACAAGGGCATGGCTAACCTCTCCCACAGAAATAGATCACCATGTGTAACCTGTGAGAATAATATTCCCTCAGTATCTCTGGAAGTGCAGGAAGTGGCAGGAAAACCTGGTCTTCTTCAAACCAGTAAAACATTTAATTTGTTAACTCTATGCCTACATCAATTGCAGATGTATTCAGAACACTCAATGGAAGAGATCAAACACTCATTAAGGTATAATGTACCTTCAGATAGGTCAGATGTGCATTTATACTTCAATTCAACATTAAAAAACAGTACAGCCATGTTCTTCAAAGCTATCCTACAAATTACACAATAGATGATGGTGTGTACATGTAGTGAACAATGCCAACTGTGAAAAAAATAGTGAGACAAACACTAGGATGATGTAGATACACATAATCTCTTCTTTACACTTTGTCTTAACAACAACTGTCTGAACTGTGAACCATCTTGAACTCTAAGAACCACTAAGACTACACATATTACCCAGGAAACTATGAAATATCCTTCCCTGGAGATTAAAACTTAAGTTGCATCTGTCAGCAACTGTGTTAAGTCTTGGCAATTCTATCATTGTCCAGTATTTAAATAGATAACTCTAAGACATTTTTCTTATAAATGGACACTCATTTACTAGGAGACATTTTGGGCACTTAACTGCTCTGAACAATCAGGATTTCCCATCAACACTGCAACATTTTTCAATGTCCATCTTGATTTATCACAGACACTCATCAGTATCCACAGGATTAAAAAAAATCCCACCATGAGGTAATTTAAAGTGGTGTCACAAATTAGACTATTCTCTACATGCTTCACCTTTTTCCAACCCTGAAAGCCATAAACCGCACAGTTTCTATTTCAGATATCAGTAACAAGAAAAGAAGAACAGTGAGAAAGAAGTATAATAGAGAAATGTTATATAGTAGAGAAGGTACTTACTTACATTAGTTGCAAAGATAAAAGAAAAGGAAAAGAGGATAGCGAACATGAATGAAGAACTGGCACTGCCAAAAAGGACTTCTGAAAGAAATCAGAAAATATCTTCCTGAGCTCAGAATACAATTAATGTTGAGTACCTTAACAAAGAGCTCATGTCATTCTCAGCTAAAAATATCATTTCAATGTCTGTCAACATCTTCCTCAGTTCAAAGAGGTAGTGCCAATATTTCTGTATGACTACAAAAAGACAACAGTATGCTCTCTGACACAATTTCCAGCACCTCTACTATATCTCCAAAGCAGATTTAACAGAGACTGCTCACGTACTTGGAACCATTCAACACAGCCGCAAGTTTGCTTTGCCATTAATCCACTGTGTTAACTGACAATCAGACATTCCCAGGCTGACTTCTTTCTAATACTAGCCTCACTTCAACTCCTGCTGGCATTGCCACTGTCATACTATCAAACCATCAATGAATTAGGGTAGCCTCATCAAATGTCCTATTCTATATGAGAACCACGTTTGTGGTTTTAAAAAAAAGGTGCAGATTTATTTTATTTCTCAGTCACCATTTCAAATGCTATTTTCAAGTCATCTGTTAACTCATGATTATCCCATGAATTTCATAGGGTTTTTGGAAGCAAGGAATACTCAGAGGTGGTTTTGCCAGTTCCTTCTCCTGAAACATAGGCTACAGAACTTGGCTTTCATTGGCTGTTTCCCATCTAAACACTGACCCTGCTTACCTGCCCAGATCAGACAAAATCCGGATATTTAGGTTTCGATAGATAATTTAAAGTGTCCTTTACTTTCTGTGAATGGAAGAATTGTGCAAGCCTGGTTGATGCTTGCCAAGCACAGCTCAGGGAATGCTGTGAAAGGTGGCTACAAGGGAGAAGGGATACAAAACTGAAGCCTGTCTCTGACACACAAGGTAGGTAGGGAAGAGATTGCCTACAGACAAGGAAAACCTGTAACAGACAAAAGAGAGTCAGCCAAGGGAGAGGAATGGAGCAGAGTTTGGAGAACTGTGAATGATTAAATAGTTCAGGGGTTAATGTGTGGTTTAATTGTGTATAAATAAGCTTCTACTTGTTTATTCTTTTTTATAACTGTGTCTGGCTGTTCCTGTTCAATTTTGACAGAGAGCCTCTTACAGTTACCACAGTGAACCCACAAAACAACATATTCATAAGTCCATATAGGGATCATCTTGAGGCCCAAGTACTCTACCCAGCAAAGGATCTTGGGACAAAAGGGGGCAAGGTGAGTGAGAGGAGCCCAAGGGTTTGGAACAGTGGGACCAGCCTGGAGAGTGGGATCTGTCACACTTTCCCCTCCTATTGCAAGTAAGGCAATTAAGAAGACAAAAATACTTTTACCCTTGATACAAAAAGAAGCTCACTCTTTTACCTGACAGGTTTGTTCTCTGGACCAGTGTCTCGGAAACCCATCTGTTCTAGTTTGCAGCGCCGGTACAGTTCATAGTGGCGCATATGCGTCTGCTCTCTCAGATCTTCCATGTTTGTACAAATCAACATTTCCCGGAGCTTCACAAAATCACAGTGGTGCTCATTCTCCACTAATGGAATAAAATGAATTAAGAATTTAACAAGTATACTATTAGCACTTAGTACGGGTCACATCCAAAATATGTCACTCTCACTCAGAAGCCTCTATAAAAATGTAGTGAGTATAACACAGTTACAAAATCAGTAAAAATAAATTAAACCAGTTGATAACCAAACAATTAAACAGATGAAAGAACTTTAATCTGTTGATAGCCTTAGGAAATTAATCCTTGATAAGTAAAAATTCAAAATTTCATTTACCTTGCACAATACCCCAAGGATACTGCCGAGCTTTTACAGCTTTGTTTCCAATCTTTACCTCTTCCATACTCCCCACTACAGCAAAAGGCAAATATCCCTAAGACACAGAGAGTAAATAAAATTTGTATTGATAGAACCATAAATTACAACGCATATTTTATTGGTGCTGTCTTTAGAAACTATGCAGATACTTCAGCAAGTTCAAAATACTGCAGCTAGACTGCTGACCAGGGTAGGATACAGTGAACATATAATTAATTCCCTTGTTAAAACAGCTTCACCGGCTACTCATTCATTACTGGGCATAATTCAAAGGGCTGGTCATGATTTTAAAGCCCTATATAGCTAAGGTCCAGATGATGTGAATGTCAGTATTTCCTCATAGGAGCCTGCCAGAGTATTACAATCTTCAGGGAATCTTCATCCCACCCCCTTCCACACTCCCCTGACTGGGATAGGGAAAGGTTCCTCCTAGGTTTTCCCAAGGGAAAGCTTGGTTGGCTGCTTCTCTGCTCCCTTTTTGCCAACAAGCAAAGGGCTTCCTATTTAAATCAGCCTTTAACTGACAGGAGTAGAAAGAAACTGTACAGGTGTGCTGTTTATAATATGAAGCAAGTGCTTTATGTGTGTTTTAATGTGTTTTTCATTATTTCAAATTGATGTCTTAAAGTAATGTTTTAACTGGATTATTTGATGCTTTTTAAAACTTCTGTACCTCATATTGTTTCAGTCATTTGTTTTTATCTATATTGTAAGCCAGCCTGAGTCCCATTTTGGGAGAAATATATGATATAAATAAAATAGCTACAGATGTAACATATAACCCAAATTTTTGAAAAATCATAGATCTAACACAGGAATGGTTGCCAATTTCCCCTCCATCAGCTATGCCCAAGCACACCAAACACCTACTATTCCCTCCATTTTTCTTCCCCATCATTTCCTGTTGCCATTTTGGAGGGAAAATGGAGGGAAATTAACGTATTTGGGAGGGCTTTGGAGATGATATGTTTGTGTGCATTTGGGGGGCTTAGGCTGACAATTTAGGGGATTTGGGGTGATTTTTGCCTAAAAATTGAACTTTTTATTTTAAATCAGATTCAGGGGCTTTGGGAAGTTGGCAGGGGCTTCAGGGGACATAAAAGTAGGGCCTATAGGTCAACCATGGCCTAGAATAATCACTCCTGGATGTATAAACAGGTGAAAATGAAAAACAGGTATCCAGAAGATCAGTCTTATTTTGCGAGATGCCAACAGATGCAACGGCCTGAAGAGCTTTTGTGGTATACAGGTTACAAAAAGTAACACTTCCAGAAACAGCAATTCACTATCTGCTCCCCCAAAATTGGACCAATCAATGGCAAGAGGCTGTAGTGCTCCACCCTATACAATCAGGTCTTATGGGAGACACCTATTTCAGTGAGCCCAAACTAATCTGACTCTTACCCAGAGGATATCTTCTTTGGTAATACACAAAGCATGCCAAATTTATGAAAAAATCAAAAAAGAATTAGATGCAGAACTACAACAAAATGAAGAAATAAAGCAAAGAAAATCAGAAGACAATTTACAGAAATACACACAGAAATCAGAAACCAAAGATTAAACAACAGGAAAACCAAAAAGAAATAAAAATAAGGAAAGAACAAGAGAAAGAGGAAGAAGAGGAAGAAGAAGAGAAAGAGGAAAAGCAAGAAGAAGAAGAAGAAAGTGAGGAATTAGAGGAAGAAGAAAAAAAAACAAGAGGGAGAAGAAGAAGAAGAAACTGAGACTGAAGAAAATTAACAAAACAAAAGAAAGAACAGAGAAAAAGGACTATTCAAATAAAGAAAAAAATAACATAAGAAAGAAAAAATAAACAAAAGAAAATGGCACTAAAAATAATATCTTGGAATGTAAAAGGATTAAATTCGGACTATAAGTGACGACAAATATTTTACTATTTAGAAAAATCAAAAGCAGACGTAATCACTCTACAAGAAACGAGAATTCAGGAGATAGAGAGTAAATATTTAAAAAATCCTAAATTGGGTAACTGTTTTACTGCAGGATACCACAAAAAGAAGAGGGGAGTAGTAATATACGTAAAATCAACTTATAGTGCAGAGAAAATCTTTTCAGACCCAAATGGACAATACATAGGATTGGAGATTACTCTAAACAATTATAAACTACTTACAGTTGGTGTTTATACACCACAAGATAAAAAGGAGAAATTCTTCCGGGAAATACAAGAAAAAATAAATAAGTACCTTACTGAGAGGGGTCAAGATAACATACTAATTATGGGAGACATGAATGCTGTGATAAATCCCTTAGAAGATAGAAAATCCGCCAAACAAATAAAGAAAAACCAAGAGAAACTCCCAAAGAGCTTCTTCGAATTAATGGACAACCTCTCCTTATTAGATGTGTGGAAATTTAAATACCCAGATGAGAGAGGTTATACATTTTACTTGGATAAACACCACTCACTGTCAAGAATCGACTTGTTTCTTCTATCTAAGAGCTTACACACAGAAATACAAGAGATGGAGGTTCAACCCAAAACACACTCAGGCCATAGTCTAATCAAACTAAGGTTAAAAACAAGACAAAGAGAATTTGCATGGGAATTAAATGACTCACTGTTATTAAATACACAATATGTAGAACAAGTATGAGAGACCTTGAAAAGGTATTTCAAGGAGAACAATAATGGAGAACTAACTGAAAAAATTATATGGGATGCGAGTAAAGCAGTCCTGAGAGGACATCTTATCAAAATAGGGCATATAAATAACAAGAAGAAAACAGAAAGAACAATGAGGATTTACAATGAACTTCCACTGAAAGAAAAACAATTAGAGAATGATCCCACTAATAAAAAATTAAAAGATGAAATTAAACTGCTTCAAGAACAGCTTAAAATATATATATTCTCAAGAGATAGAAAGAAAGATTAAGTATTGCAAATTAAATTACTTTGAAAATTCTAACAAGCCAGGAAAATGGCTTGCCTACAAGTTAAGAAAAAACAGAGAAGAAGCAAATCTTTCAATTGAAAACAGCAGGGAAAATTTACACAAACCAAGACTCTATCAAAGAAATATTTTACAAATACTATATAGAGCTATATAAAGAGGATACATGACATAAAGATGCTGATTGTCAAATACAATCCTACTTGGACAGTCAAGAATTGAGGAAATTAACAGAACATAAACAGATATTGAATGAACCAATAAAGAAAGAAGAGATTTCTATCACCATCAAGAACTTAAAAACTTCAAAAGCACCCGGACCGGACGGTTTTACCGCAAAATATTATAAAATATTTGAACAGGAATTGATACAACCTTTGTACAATTTGTTTAATCAAATTATAACAGAAGGAATTTCAAGAACCTGGACAGAAGCGAATATCGCTTTAATACCAAAAGGAGGAAAAGATTTAACATCACCCAATAATTACAGGCCAATTTCGCTATTAAACACGGACTACAAAATATTTACAAGTATATTGGCAGAGAGACTGAAAAAAGTGATGCACTATATCATACATGAAGATCAGAACAGTTTTCTCCTAAAGAGACAACTGAGAAATACCGTAAGAACAGTGATAAACATAATAGCATACTTTGAAAGACACAATGAGAAAGAATTAGCAATTATCTTTCTAGATGCTGAAAAAGCCTTTGATAAGGTGAAATGGAAATTTTTAATAGCGATCTTGGAAACAATGGATTTTGGAAACAGTTTTACAAGATGGATACAAGAAATATATTTTCAGCAAACAGCAAAAGTCATAGTAAATGGGGAAAAAACTAAAGGTGTAAAAATTGAAAAGGGAACCCGGTAGGGTTGCCCTTTTTCACCTCTCTTATTTATCTTGATCTTAGAAATATTAAATAACAAGATTAGAAAAGATTCGGATATAAAAGGGGTTAAAATTAAAGATCAGGGAATCTTTTTAAGATGAAATCAAGAGAAAAATTGGAATCAGAAGGAATAAAGTTAAACTGGTTCCCTTACAGACAGTTAACTGAGAGATTCCAGATGGATGTGAAAACTTATGGAATAGAACAAAAAGAGCAAGGAAGAATGCTGAAGCTACTGCGGGAAAAACTGCCTCATTTATTATCACATGTATATCAGAAGATTTTAAATCAAGAAAGAGAAGATGAGAAAGTCAAATCAGCAATGATATTGTGGGCTCAAAATGTCAGATATCCAATTCAATTAGAGCACTGGGAACACAGCTGGCAACGGACACAAAAATTTACTGCAGCTCAGAACCTAAAAGAGAATTATTATAAGCTTTTTCACAGATGATATATGACACCAGAAAAATTAAAGAAGATAAATAATACGGGAACAGATCAGTGTTGGAAGTGTCAGGAGAATGTTGGAACACTATTTCATATGTGGTGGTCATGTCCTAAGGCTAAAAAATATTGGAATGATATACACAATATGATATGTAAGATATTGAGGGTTCAAATTGATAAGAAACCTGAACTTTACTTATATACTTATTAAATATGACACATGTGTTAGATGGAACTGTTGCAAAGAAATATTGGCGAATAATGCTGTATATGATTACAACAGCCCGTATTGAATATGCAAGACTATGGAAAACTGAGCAGATACCTACAATAGAGCAATGGTGGGCAACTTTTATTGAAAATCGGAATGCGCATATAGTCTCTCAGAGATTAAAAGGAAAATCAGATGATGACATTAACAAAGAATGGCAAATTGTTCTGGAAATGGGTTGGGTGTTGACAGGTAACAATTCTGAATTCATGGTAGCATGAGCAGTTAGAAGTAAAAAATCAGTGGAATATCATGGAATATGTAAAGTAGGGCAGAAGAACAGGATCTATCTTGTATGTTAACAAATGTAATGAGATGCATAATGTTGATATGTCAATGAAATAACAGTATTGAAATCCAGAGAGGAATGGATTATAGTGGTAATAGTTCGGTAAAATGTACAATGAGAAATATGGTTTTATACAATGTAACCACAATAAAATTAATTTAAAAAAATTAAAGACCACGTATACAAACTCCAGGCATACGTAGACGACTTAGTAATTTTTTTACAAGAACCATTAGAAAGCATTGATAAGCTCTTAAAGACCATCAGTGAATTTGGAGAAAATGCAGGGTTTAAAATAAACAAAGGGAAAATGGGTATTTTAACAAAAAAATGTGCTCTAACAAAGAAGAACAATTAGTTAAAAAGTCAAGTTTTCAAATCCAAAAGAAAATAAAATATTTAGGCATTTGGATAACGAAGCAAAACACAGAACTGTTTAATAACAATTACATGAAAGTGTGGACAGACATAAAAAAGGATTTAGAAAAATGGAGTAAACTACGACTGAGTCTTCTTGGAAGAATCTCAATAGTAAAAATGAACATCTTGCCTAAAATGAACTTTTTATTTCAAAACCTAATAATAAAAAATGACAAACCATTTAAACAGTGGCACAAAGATTTAACGACATTCATTTGGGAAGGAAAGAAATCAAGGATAAAGTGGAAAAATCTTACAGATCAAAAAGAAAGAGGTAGTTTGCCTGATTTTAAATTATATTACTACGCAGCAAGATTAACCTGGATAACAGACTGGATAAGACTACAGAATATTAGAGTACTGACAGTGGAAGGAGCGGACAACAGGATGGGCTGGCATGCCCATCTCTGGTATAATAAAGCAAAAATAGACAAGGAGTTCACAAATCATTTTATAAGGGGATCATTACTAAGAATATGGATACAAATAAAGAAAAATTATATAACAAAATTCAAACATGGATATCTCCCCAGGAAGCATTCCTTGGAAGATGGGTAGACATACAAAAAAAGTGGTTAACATACAAAGACCTATTAGAACCAGGAGAATCGCCAACACTACAACTAAAAACAAGAGAAAAATTAGAACAAATGGGTTATAAGCTAGCATGGTTTCCGTACAGACAATTATATGAAAGATACAAAACAGACTTAAAATTAGAAGGGTTCAATATGAGACAAACACCTAATGAATTAGAGAAAATTATATTTGAGCAACCAAAACATCCTACAGCAAAATTTTATACTTATTTGTTAAATGATAAATTAGAAGAAGAAATAATCAAAGATACAATGATATCTTGGGCAAATATAATAGGTCATACTATCAAGTTAGAACAATGAGAAACATCATGGAAATTAACCCATAAATTTATGCTATTTCAAAATCTTAAAGAAAACCACTTAAAAATGTTTTATAAATGGTATATAACACCTGCCAAGTTGGGAAAAATGTATAACACATATCAAAACAAATGTTGGAAATGTCAAGAGAAAATCGGAACATTTATGCATATGTGGTGGAGTTGCAAAAAAACTAATAAATTTTGGAAAGAATTAAATAAAATTCTGATGGAAATGTTTGAAATTCAAGTACCTCTAAAACCAGAAATTTATCTGCTGAATATGGTTCAGATGGTAAACCCAAAAATCTCAAAAAAAACACTGGAGGGTGTTATTATATCTCATTACCGCAGCTAGAATACTAATCGCAAAAGGTTGGAAAAATAAAGAAACCCCCACAATAGAACAGTGGATGTGGAAAATATTAGAAATGAAAGAAAATGATCAACTAACAGTAAAAATTAAAGAGAAATCCGAGGAAATATTGAAGGAATGGAATCCAATAACAAGGTTCCTCCATAGAAAATGTGGTAAAACATTTATTGAATGAGAAGTAAATTAGACAAATTTGAATATACTTATGTGAATTTAAATAATTAAATAAAGGTACAAATAAGGCATGAGGTAAAAATGTACAGATGTTGGAACAAACAAGTAGGTACACAAGTCAATATATATGTATATGATATATATATGTGCATCTCTAGGTATATGTATGAGTAAGAATGCGAAATAACAATAAAAATTTATGACAAGAGCTGATGTAAGCAGACATAATTGGAAGATATAAAAAGGAGGAACAATACCGTTGATTCAGAGATATCGCAGAAAGAAGTATGGGAAGGAAGTATAAGTAACATGTAAAAGCATACGCCATCAAGTGAATGAGTTCAAACTAATGGAAGTAATTTTTTACATATTTTTACATATTTTACATATTTACATATTCTTTTTTATTTATTTATTAAGTTTTTAAATTTTTTTATCACTATAGTGATTAAAGATAGCATCAGATAGGCAAATATACTTTAAATCTTGTTTTCTCTACTAAATTGTAATTAACATTAATAGGAGGACAGTAGTGGAAATGATGTGGAAGACAGGAGAAGAAACAAGGATTGAAGAAATGAATGTAATAATGTTTGAAGGAAAAATGATTTTTGATCAGAGTTGATACTGACTATGTAAATACTATTGTATCACTACTTTGGTTCAATAAAAAAAAAAAAGGATATCTTCTTTGGCCATCCTCAAACTGTGGAAGGACCTGCCGGAAGAGATTTATTTGCCAGCCTGAGATGCTGTCTGCATTTAAATCAGCAGCAAACAATAACATGCCTCAGTGCTTTGATGGTATATTCCTACATGGCAGGAGGCTGGACTTGATGGCCCTTCCAACTCTATGATTCAATGCTGGCTTTACTAGTTTCTTGTAAAGAACTTCACTCCTCTGCAACGATGTAGTCATTGTTCCTTTTACCAAACAAGCCATATCAAGTGAGGTGATGTTATACTATATAAACTTTTACAACAGCCTATGTTCTTAACCCAGAGACCTTTCACCTTACAGATCTATAGCACTATAATTCCACTTCAGTTGCCATGGGGGCTTCCTATGGAAATAGGGTTTGTGATGTTGTTGGGTACTACCATTCTCTAGATGAGAATTCTAAGTATCTCACTCAAAACTGCAAATCCCAACATTCCACAGGATGTTGCCATGGCAGTTAAAGTGAACGTATCAAGTGAATGTATCATGCTATAATTTTGTGGTGTGAAAGAATTATAATGTAATTCTATACATTATAGAATAGAGATTAAATACACCCTAAAAAGGTATACTACATGTTTGTTGTTGGCATACAGTCCTACAGTACACATTCCACATAGGAATTATTGCCCTCTAGGAACATCTGGGAAAGAAAAACACAACATACAACCCCTCACTAATGAATTATAAACTGAACTCATTTTACTAAAGTTAGGTAGAACAGTCAAACAGCCCCCAAGTATCATCAAAAACTCCTTGAAAATGAATGACTTATTTCAAAACAGTGGATAAAAATGCTGAGTTATATAACTCTACTTTAATATAACTTTGAGAAGAACAATAATGACAAATAATGACGGTTCAGATTATACAGACAATGAAGTACTTACATTCATGGTGGCATTAATTTTAGCGACAGTCTCATCATCTGTTGGAAACTGATATATTTGGACTCCATTACTGACCAGTTCACTCACAATTTTACTCTTAAACCTCTGTAGTTCAGATTTAGAAATAGTATCTGCTTTGGCAATAATGGGAATAATATTCACCTGTTAAAGAAATAAGTATATCAAGTATTGTAGTATTTTGAAAAATTACAACATATGGCTATGATCCAAAGAAGTGATATTCATACATTTCACACATTGGCATATAAAGTTAAACTTCTTACAAACAAGTTTCATCCACAAAAAGACAAACTACATTTTTAATGACCAGAAAACTGCCTCTTCACATTAAAAACTTCTATAGGAAAAAAAAAGTGAGCAAAAATTTGCATCCACGCATGTAGTTCATTTGCTTCTTAATGAAGACTAACTAAACTAATACATTCAGCTGTGTTTTGAGGCCACATAAAGTATCCATTTATTAGAAAAGATTTAAAATGAGAACCAAAATGAAAAGAAGCAACAGGCCATCAAAATGTGTGTCTGTGCATATGTGTGTGCAGTCTATCTATCCCTCCCCCTAAAAAGGAAATTTGTTTTCTGTATAATCATGAACACAGTATCTTCTTAGCAATTGTTCTCTATTCATACTCCCAAAAAAAACACACTACTACTGTTACTGCTTATTTCTGTGACTGCCTACTACCTGCCTTCCTCACTCACAAGCCAGACAGATTTGAATACCTCCCCTCTGGGCTGACAACATTTAGAGCATCTAAAGAAATGTTAGCAATCATAACTAAGTGAAAATCTTTGATACAGGAATGAATAATGCAGAAAGGTAACTTTTCTGTCTGCCTGCCATCCTGCTAAAGAGAAGATTGTTCATGCTGCTACTTTGAGTATAATGTTTCTTTTGTAATCTACAAATGCTTGTAAATGTTTTTCCTTGATTCAGCTCCAAGCTAAAGAACCAAATCTGTCTTCAAGTCATTTTTAAAAACATGTATTTCCAGTTAACTAGGCTTTGAGGAGAGGCAGGTAACAAATAAAAATCGATTATAATATTATTAATTAGGAGTCTTCACCACCACAGATTCTCCAGCTATACCAGTTGAAAAACACAAGTGAAAGGGAAGTAACATAAGTTAAAGTAAGTGAAGTTGTAGGACATTACTAAAAGTGATGACATAGTGAAGAAGAAACAGTAACACAGAAATTGGCCACTTCCATGCCATTCTCCAGCTCTTTGCTTGTCTGTGATCTGTCTTGCTACTCGATTGCTCACAAACAAACATCCTCCTCGCAATTTAGGATAAAAACAAACCATGTGAGACTATTTTTACTGTATTAAAACTTGATTAGCAGTTGTCAAATCACAGGCTCATAAAAGGACCTACTGCTTTGAAATCCATTACCACAGAAGACTCCTAACAGAAATCAAAATAAAAGACAGAATTGGGGGAAAAAAACACTTACTATGAAAGGAAGAGACCCTGAAACCTCTGTTAACTAGTAAAGAAGAATAGAAAAAGCTGAAGATGGGACAAAGGAGTCAACAGTCATAGTGAAAAGGACACCACAAGACTGGAAATGGCATAAGGTGAGACAACCAATGTGACTGTGGATTGTTAAGAAAACCATTTTGTTAGTATTTGACTAGTACTGGAAAACATTTTCTTTATAGCCTTATTCAGGCATAGAGCAAACCGGGTCACCTCAAATCAGTCATCATTTCGCAACTTCATCTATCTCAAAGGGATGCTGCAAGGACAAAAGGAGATGGGGAAACCTTGTATATCATGTGGTTCTGCTTGGGAAAAGAGGATAAAGCGCTGCTTGGAGAAAGCATCAAAATAAATATACAGGTTATAAGGTTTCTTTCATAATATGTACTGACTTGGAAGAAAATCTGACTGGTGTTCCATAAAACAGAGCATATTTAGAAGACTCCTGAAGCAGCCACCTTAGTGAAGTTAAGCAGGCTTAAGCCTGATCAGCACCTGGATCAAAGACCATCTAAGAACCCCATCGACAGTGCACTGAATTCCACAACTGAAGAAAGGCAGGATAGAAATGAACCAAATAAAATAAAAATCACAATTCAGTAATCTTTGCAAACAATGATGTTTGCTTAATATGCCTGTTGCCACCTGCTGTTGATTAGATCTTGCAAGAACCACAGAAAAATACAGTCATAAATAAATTTGAGGTGACACTCCCACAAAAAAGCCAATATTCCATTTAACTACAAAGAACAGACCTATTTCATATCCAGATGATAAATCTGTATCTGGGATGTAACATTTCAAACTACAAGGGAGAAATTACATGCTTAAACATGTTCTCATGAATGTGGGTCGGTGGGTGGAGATTCATGGCCATACAAAACAGGTAATGTCAGAGTGAAAAGTATGCTAGATTTTTTTTCTTGTGGACCCAATGTTTTGTGTGAAGAAGTATTCAGCTAATCTTATAGCACTGTCCAGCTACATGTTTTCCATGTTTGTTAAAATTAAGCTACACTAAACAACCAGAAGCTGAAACCAGTCAGAATAAAAGTGATGACAGACAAATGAGTACGGAGGTAAGATTGCACACATCACTGCCCTATGAGTTTTAATCAACTTACCTACTCTTACTTCAGCTACTTATTATGATAAATTGCAACTCTATAAAATTCCAGTGTTTTAAATAGAACTAACTGAATTACTGTGATTTATTACTTAAACATAGGCAGAAGACTCTGTCCTAAAATTTAAAATTAATTTTTCACTCCCACTGAGGATTACTTGCCTTAGTTAATGATATTTGGTCTTTTAAAGGATGCTAAGCAATTACTTTTAATTAGCATGTAATATCTTTTATAATGAAATGGAAGGTACAAAAACTGTGGAAGGAGATTGTTGCTAAACAAAACTCGCTTCCAAAACCTGCAGTGTTCAGATTCATATCAGATCTTAGATACTCAATAAAAAACTGAGATACCCAAGTCTAAAATAGTTGTAGAACTGCTGAAAGGTGACAGTTATATCCTGTGATGCTGCATTAACAGTGGGTTGGACCTGAGGGCCCACAGAACCTGTTTGATTCCATATACATATTTATTTTTTTTAACTGCTAAATTTGATATACATTTACTAGATAGTGATAAAATCTAGCTGCATATGCTCCAGTGTGCAAGCCTCTCTCAGTGATGGTAGTAGTAGAGAAACATACCATGTGCTAACACAGCTCTGTCAGCCAGAGATGGCAACCAGACATTTGCACACCAGGCAGAGGGGGGTGATGGCTGGCAGTCATAACCAAGTATGTGGATCTGATAACCCACACACAGGGACCCATATAAGGATTTCATCTGAAAAGGCAACAAGGTAGCAGGTCACACAAACCAAAGAATGAAGTCTCAACTAGTCTTTCTTGAAGGTTACAAAAATGAAAAAGGCCTGAAGCTATAGTCCACAGTCATGAGTATTTGTACTTGAACCTGCACTTGACTGGGGGTTTTTTTCTGTTAATGGAGACCAGCCATTTCAACCAAGGAAGGATTATTGAAAAAGTTACAAAGCCCTGCCTCAGAAATAGCAATTTCATTAATACATCACTACTGCTGTCTCCTAAAGAGTTATCAGTCAAATGTAACTGCTAAATCTCCTCTGAGGCTAAAGCCAACAAACATTAGATCTGCTCCACAGAACTTTACTTACACAAAAAAGGTCCATCCATCATATTAGAAGGGGAAGCCTATGGGAATTACAAATTACGCACATGCTCATATTTGGAGAATGAACAAGACCTTTTTACTGGTTAAGTCCACTGAAACCCCCTGCATCAAGTTGGAAAAAAGATCCAAGAACCACCAGAATACATTCTTAGAAGAGCATATGGCCTTAGAAATGTAACACATGTTAAGTGTAACCTATCTGAAATTAACTATGAGAAAATTTTCTAACAACCCTAATGCAGAATTTATATGTTATATATGTGTACCACACAGTAAGTGTTAACAGGGCTTCTTCCAGGAAAGGGGGTATAGGATTGCAGACTAAAATTGTTTTAATTTTCTCTGTTTTAGATATCACTTTCAAAAGAAAATGGCAATGGTAAACTTTTAACAAAGTCCTGAGCTGAAGTTTTCCTTTGAACAAGTAACCTTTAAAGTAAGATGAAATCAGAACAGATTTAAAGAACAGCTGATATTTTTAATACTAGAAAATAAACTTCAATAGGTGACACTGATCATGGTTATAAGGCTTGTTAGTATTGAACAGTTCCATTTCTTCCCTATATCACCCCTGCCCTGGGGGATATGAAGTACAACTATATGAAGCTATATAACTAGCTGGGCCACAAAATGCTGAATAGTTGCTTTATTTTCCAAGACAACTAACCACTACAGTACCTTGGTACAGGACAAAATCAGCATGCTGACATATTTAGAAGCAGCATATATGTTCTATTACTAATACTTTTTAAATTTCTGCTTTCTTACTTGAATGATTCTTAATGTGTACATCTTTTTTTCAATATACAGGCCTACACTCAATTGTTAATTATAATATGGACATGGATTTTACAATGCATCATAACTAAGATATTATCAAAATCCCCATTTTCAAAAAGCCAATATTGATACAGAAGAGTACAATTCAAATCACTATAAACTATGTGAAAAGAGAAAGAGAAAGGAAAAGAAACAGAACTTGCATCTATTGTGTATCTTTTGCTGGTTCTGTCACTGAAAGTTGGTAAACATATTCTCATGTAACATCTTTTAGCATTCCTATCTGTATATATCTACTGCTTTACAAGCTTCCCTCCTTAATTTATTGCTCCTTTTAATTTCATGAATGCATTTTATGTTACATATAAGCCATCAGTAAGACTTTTATCCTGCAAAGCCAAATATGAATATTCCTAATAAACAATAAGATGTACGATTTCAGCTGCAACTCCATTTACTACACTTGTCATTACAAAATTCATTCATCCCAACAGCAAACTTCACTGGCAGAGCAGAGTTATAAATACTCCTTTTGTCTTTGCAATTTTTCACCAATTTCTCATGTCCTATGAGATGTACATATTATCAAACAAATTCATGAAACAGGGGATGAAACTAGCTATATCAGAGGACTTGGTTAGCTACTGCCTCTGTCAAATAATCTAAAACGTACATTTTCTGCTTTGGAGTTATAAAAGAATATATCTGCCAGAGTCATTAGCCCGGAACTGGGTTTGTTGAAGACAATCTCATGAAGATAGAGACCTAACCAAACAGTTCATTTTGCTACTCTCTCCCTACCCACCTCACCCTAAAAAAGGTTCACCCTATATTTGTCCCCTTCTCAGGAGCTAACTTAGAGCATCAAACGGTTAACAACTAAAGACTGTAGACTAGCATCAGGTTCCCAACCACACTGGGAAACACACTGATAGAAGAGTACATACGCACTGCTGATTCCACCTAGATCTGGACTTCTCCACAAGCATCAACTGTCCTGCAGCACCCTTGTTGCAAACCACATTAGATACTATTATTGCTTTCTTGTTCCATGACAGAGTAACCTCATTTCATGTTTTGTTCAAAGCAATAGATTTCTTTAGAAATGTAAATGGCTATGTTCAAATAAATGTCAGATGAGAGAATTATTCACACTTTTGCCATAGCTCTAAAGAATGTTTTTTAAACTCTACATTTGATCTTACAGACAGATAAAAGAAAGATTTTAAAACAGATTAAAAATTGTACGGTTCTGAGTTGTCCAAATCAGGTTTTGGGAAACAGCTGCGCTCAGATGATTAACATTTGATTTGTAAGACATATAAACTTTTGTTAAAAATAGAGATGGAAGAAGAGTTGGTTAAGGCACAAAAAAAATTGGTCATAATATACAGTTGGAACAACAGGAGAAAAACATGGTCAGAAGGAATTAAATTTCATTATGTTATGATCTTAAAGTGCATTTTTACAAGATATTGTGTTGTTGGTATTAGACACCAGAAAAATTGGCCAAAACGTATAAAGAGGTTTCTAATAGATGTTGGAAATGCAGGCAACAAGTAGGATCTTTTTATCATATGCGGTAGACTTCTTAAATGGCCAAAAATTCTGGAATCAAATATATTCTACAGTCTACAAAATTATGAAAGTTAATATTCAATTGAAACTGGAATTATATATGTGGGGATTATCAGAACATCAATTGGAGAAGAAGTATAGTAAAATACTATAATATATGCCCAGCGTAGAATAACTACTATATGCACAGGAGTAGAAGAATACAGAGATACAAACGAAAGAGGACTGGCTGATAAAACTATTAGACTTAGCTGAAATGGATAAACTGACAATATTGATAAGAGAAAAATCAGGGATGACTTTTTTCAAAATACTGGGAACATTTAATAGGCTTTTTGCAAGAAAAAGTATATAATATATTAATTGTAGGTTCTGACAATTAGTTTTTTTGGCAAAGTAATAGTTGGAGCATTTGAATGGTATGTGTAATTACTGATGTTATTTTATAGGGTTATCTATAGTCTGCATTAGGAAACCAATGTATTCAGAAATTCTTATTCTCTTTAATTATCGTCCAGTATTTAGTACTCAGTTTTTCTATACTGCTCTCTTTTCTTTATTTGGTTTTTCTTTTTGTGCATTGGTTGTCATAATTTATTTTTTGTTTTTATTTATATGTGATTGTATTTTGATATCGTTAAATAAAAATTTTAAAAAAGAATATTTTCTAAA
The DNA here is from genome assembly GCA_948472985.1 of Iguana delicatissima. Classification (NCBI taxonomy): domain Eukaryota; kingdom Metazoa; phylum Chordata; class Lepidosauria; order Squamata; family Iguanidae; genus Iguana; species Iguana delicatissima. Next base: position 638,458 of record CAOKZL010000197.1, on the reverse strand, counting down.
CACTTAATACAAATACAACAAAAATATTTGACTGCACTGTTACAATTTCCTTTTGAGTTTACTTTCCTACAGCTGCTAAATTTTAAAAAGACCCAATATGTACTGTAATAGATCAGCAGGAAAAAAAAATGTCACCATGTTTGTAAAAGCTAGTTTTGTAAAAGCTAGTTTTAAAATCTTACCTTGCTATCCAGAATTTTCATGGTTAATAAGTCAAGAGTTTTAAGAGAATGACCTGTTGGTGAAATAAAGTACAGGCACACATGGATGCGAGTGTCATGGTAATTATATAAAGAACGTTTAATTTTCAGTTCTTCCTGGAGGTAGGCCTCAAATTGTGCATCTATGTAATCCACTATTGGTTGATAGCTGGAGAAGGGGACAGAAGGACAGAATATTAGTGCACAGAAATTGGTTTCTCCTCTACTATAGTTCTGTACACAAATGGTCATAGGATCATTTGAAGCAACAAAGGCATTAACTCAACCTTACAACTATATTAATTATGCAGAAAAGTTCATCAGCAGTCCTCTTGGTTAGAATACCATCATCACTACTCCAACCCTAAAAAGGGCACAATTCACAAGGATCCAGACATTTTGACTGGTCTTAGTATACTCAAAACTCACCTGTCTCAGTGAGATAGGGTTGGATAGTCCTGACATTTAGAGGCAAGCAACCTCAAAGTTCCAAGAAAAGCCATTTACAACCATATATCCTCCAAGCTCAGGAGAAGAGCAAGGGAATTTCCATTTCACATAGTTCTTCAGAGCTGCTTCCAAAACGTATTTGAGTTGCAATTACACTACTCTTCCTCAACATCTCTCTACACTAAGTTGTGCTCAGAAAATGATCTGCTAAACTCTTTCACAATAAACCCTGCTCCTTCCAGCCTCAGTTGATTAACATGGATAACTGAGTGGGATATATTGTGCCCTGACAGATGCTAGACAGAAGCAATGGTGGTAGAAGAGGGCAAGGGATTTTTTGTACAGCACTCCGCTTCAGAGATCACATGTGAAACATAGCACCACTTAAATTATTCCCCACCCTCTTGAGTGAAAAGACGTGAAAGATGTGAAAAGAGCATCACTATTGCTTCCTGACTCCCTCACCATTCCTATCATTCACTCAGCTGTGGCAGCTAATGCAGCCACTTCTTTCTGCCTCACCTTTGCAAGGAGAACTTCTGGTTCCACCTCCTCCCTCACTAGTCTCTTAGCTCTGAGCAGTTCTCAGCATATATTGTGTGCATCACTCTTCACTATGTAGCACATATTCTTCACTCCAGTCAGTTCCGAACTAAAGAGGTGTGGACACAATGTAGGTGTACAGTGGCACCCTACATCTTGGCCAATGAGAAGTGGGAGAAGGCAAGATGATACTCAGCACCAGTTGCTGCTGGGAACATGAGGGATGGAAAAGAAGGAGGCAACAAATGCACACAGCTGGAGTAGAATAAAATGGATGGTTTATCATATCAACTAGAAGTATGATACAAACTGCTGTTTATAGATTTATGAATGTCCAACAAAAATTAAATGCTTTTAAATTACCTCTTCAACGACCGTTACAGTGGCACTTTACTCTAGGTAAAGAGTTCTCCAACAGATTATGTCAGTTATTTTTAAGAAAAGAGTGGGAATCTAGACAACTGTTCTTCTCTGAGTCTAAAGGGGCTTTGTCTTTCTTTAAACAGCTGCTCCCCTATGACAGATGGCAGCTTGCTTCCTGCTGTTCATTGAAAAAAGTCTAAAGATGCCCTAAGCACATGCAAACTTTCTGGCAAAGCATAAGGTAGCTCTTTGGCTCCTGACCTATACTTTCAGGATTAGGGTGTTAAAGACTTTGTCACTGTAATGACAGTTTTCATCTTTGGCTATAAGATGTCAGTTTCCAGATTCTAAATGGACAATCTTTCCAACAAGTCTGGAAAAATTTATCTGTAACTGTGTTAATTGCTATGGTAATAACAACAATAACCATATGAAGACTACTATAATGATACATACAGGTGGATAGACTCAATCCAGGAAGCCACAGCCCGGAGTTTGCAAGATATGAGCAGGACTGTTGATGACAAGACGACTTGGAAGTCTCTCATTCATAACGTTGCCGTTAAGTCAAAATCAACTCGGGGGCCATTAACAACAACAAGAACCATAATGATACAAAGATCAGCTTAGAATGCATGTCACTAGTCATATAATGTGAATGATGAACTACTAACCTATCATCTTTGTTTATCTGGTCACCAAATCCAACAGTATTTACAATTGTCAGCTTCAACCGAACATTGCTTTCTTGGAGTTCATAAGTCTCAGCTTTAAGTCTTACATTTGGCTGAAAGTGCGTTGACATACGGTCATCAAAACTGGTATTAAACAAGCTATCCATCAAAGTTGATTTTCCAATTCCTGTCTCCCCTAAAATTGAGATAAAAATGTATGTTTATTTTACAAATCAGGGTAATACAAATGTCACTGTAACATAAAGAGGATAACCACTTCTGCCACTGAAAATGACACAAAATGATATGTGTTGCAACTTACTACTGCATGTAAGCAAACAAATCAAAGACCTCTTTTAGCACTTCTCTTTAGCTGTATCTGATCATTATCCATATACACATACAGATATTCCCTCTCACTTATCAGCTTCATCTCTCAATCTTCAAATGCTGCTTCCTTACATCTGGATGTGTATTTCCTTCTGTTTCCTGTTCTCAATCTCTCAGTATCACCTCTTTGCATTGCAGGGGAATTAGTATCCAGACTACAGTGATACATGGAAAGTACATTCCTTAATGGTAAATGCACTAGTTTTGAAGGCACTGGAGTTGAATAAAATAAGCCTACTCAACCCATAGATTTTTTCTTCCCTCTACACATCATTTCATTAATGCAAAAGTTTTGATTTTCCTTTCACTCAAAGTTGTTGAAGCTAAAGAAATTAGACAATTACACAGAGAGGTCCGTTTGAAAGGATGTTGTTGTTTCTCTTTTACTCAGGAACTGATATGAAACAGTTCACAGTCCTTGATTCAATGTTTTAGTAACAAATCTCCATTCTGTCACCAAACTGCTAGCAAAGGTTCAGACAGAGAGATAAGTTACTTAACTGAGGCTAGAGACAATTTAATAAAGTTTGTCCCAAAAACATACAGCAATCTCCTCTGACCTGGTGCCCTTGAGATATTTTGGACTATAATTCTCATAATTCTTGACTAATAATCACGCTGGTTGGAGGGTGATGGGAGCTGGATTCCAAAATTTGCACCATGCTGTGGAAGGCTGCCATAAAGGCTTGTGGAAAAATAACATATTTGCAAAAACATCCTGTAAAACCAGACTAGCCTGCACTGTGACATCAGCACCTGACTTCAGATCAGTAATGAACCAAGTTTCATCCTTCTCCTGGACATTTCAGAATCAGAACATGACAAATGGAGCTATATTTGCATGGCAGTGTTCCCCCCCCCCAAGAACACTGTAGAGCAGAGCTGGGTATTCCCCATGACACCCTCTCATCTGCACTGTTTCTCCTGGCACAATTGGAAGAGATGTCACTTCAAATTCCGGGACTGGTTGAAATGTGAAATGTGAAGAGGGAGGAGGGAAAAGGTAAAAGAGAGAGAAGAGAGAAAGAGAGAAGGAGTTGTTGTTGTTGTTTTTCTAGAGGTTTTGAGAGTTGGGGCAGTACCGGAGACAAAGTGGCCACAAATGCTTGGGTTTTTGTGGTATTTTGGAGTGGGACTTTTGTTGAGTTCTTTGGTTGAAAATTTGGGAGGGGAAGTCTAGAGGCACAAAACATGGGTCAAGGGGCCATATGCAACCCATGGCTCACACATTCCCTGACACTGGCATAGGTTGTTAAATACTATATGTGAAACAATGTAGAAACACTTCTAAATATAAAAAATAAGTCATCCATAATGGAATCGTAAGAAGGTTGAACCAATTAATGACCGTAAATTAAAAATACTCATTTACCCCATTTATGTCCCCTTTCTTTCAGACAGTATGTATGTAAAACATTAACAATTTTGTCACCTTTACTGATCCAAATAACTCAACAAAAGATAATGAAAGGGAGGGACTGATTTCAAAGAAGTAATGCATGCTGCTAACAGCCATATTACTCACCAATACAGAGAATGTTGAAGCAAAATCCCTGATGGATAGATTTGTTCACCAACTGATCTGGCAAACTATCAAACCCAACATGACCAGCCAAGGGCAAGGATCGGCAACTCTGCTGTATAAACAGAAACCAGAATAAATGCTTAAAACACCAGTTCTATCTTACAGGTGGAGAAACACAGTCATATCCAAATAAGATAACAATCAACATTTTAACAGCTTACCTAACGTGTCACTTGGTTTATCTTTCTTTTTAATCCAAATAAAATTCACCCATTGGCAAGTTAAAAAGGTGCTGCTTCTTGATGATGTAAAGGCTACATATTGAAGAACAGTGATGCTCAACAGATCTGATTTCTTTAGTATGGTGCTACACAAAAGTGGTCCCTGCGTAACATCCAGTCCCTGCATAACAGCCAGTCCCTGAACCAATGGCTGCCAGTCCCTGGTAAGTTTACAGGAAAGAAACAAACAACTGAACCCAATGGGCACAAATCTAGTGCCACCATCCTACACCAGAAAACCTCAGAAGGACTGCTTTTGCAGACACCTTGAGAACAGTACACAGTACCATATGGCCCAGTGAAATCAGAAATTTACAGATTGACGTGTTACATTTAAAATCCAGTTCTTCTCTCACACTTTCATATTTCCATTTTTCAACTTCCTTTACTCAAAGGTCTCACTTTTAAAAAAAATCTCTTGATGAGCTTTCACTATCTTTCTACCCCTTTTTCTTTCTTCTTGGCCAGAATCCTACTTTTGCTGCCAACCCAAGCAGACTTACTGAAACAAATTAATTCACATAGGTGTTGACTTCCAAGTTCCCATAAATTAAATGGTTGTTAGGGACTACCAACAGTATTTGGTCCTTTTCTGCACATTTTCTTGTATGTTTATGAAACTAAGGATCCTTCCATTTACAGAGCTCTAGCTTGAAAACAGATAGTTACCATGCAGAAAACCAAAATGAATACAGGAATCATTGACCAGGTTTGGTCCATTTTTCTGATCTAGATTGCTCCATACCTTATGTTTCATTTGAAAAATATTGTTTCCAACAAACATCTAACTGAATGCAATATAAAAGTACATAAGTATTTGCATATCTAAGAAACTTGACTGGAACATTCAACACTTCACATATGTATGTACACTGGTATTTATATATGCACACATTACACCCTTCCAACATCCACAAACATTTTGCTTAGGTATTGTAGTTCCCACAGACACCAACAGATTAACCTCCTACTTGACAATAGGTTTTGGAGAAACAGAGACAAGCTGAGGAACCTGTACTTCTTCTGTTTTCCCTAAACCACTTTAAAAAATGGGAAGAGATCCATTTGCCTCGCCTGAGTCATCTGTGCAAGCGGCAAATTTCAGGAAGAGCTAGGCAGTCTTGTTACATTTCATGCTGATCTTCAGAAAAGAAAGAAGCTTTGTGAATCTTATTCATCCTTGTCCAGATAAGATACTGATGCTTCCATAACACTAACAATTTCCAGGGTGTTAGCCATGTTAGGTTGTTGTAACAAAACTTAACAGACAATATTGAGGCACATGAAAGACTTCCACATTTACTATGAAACAAGCTTTAGTGAACCATGCAAAAAAAAAAAGGATAAAAATTATGATGTCACAGACTTTTTTGTGTTTTATATTCTAGAATGATTGCATGAAGTGAATGATCTGTAAATCATTTACTCACCTGCTTTGCATCTTGGTTATCAACAGGTGGATTAGAAGGCGCCCTCATTCCAGTATCAGTTTGATAGCGCTAGAAAGAAGAAAAAACAGAATTTTAAGGGAAAAAAATTAAAGAGCAAAGGTCAATTTTTAAAAGGTAAACACTTTGCTATCCATTTCTCAAGAGCTACGAAAAGAGATTAAAGCTGAAATTCTATGTCCACTAACTAGGGAGTAGGAGCAGATCTCATTGAAATCAGAATGGTTGTTTCTGAATAAACATGTACGCTATTAAGTTGGTTTGAATTAATGGCTTATCCCTTATGAAGTCAGGCTGATAGAGTATGACACTCAAATGACTTACAACAAATTCATGCCTCAGTGGGGATTGATCCTGGAACTCTCAAGTCGCAGTTCAGCACTGTTACCACTACACTGGTTCTAGTAAACATTGTCACTTTTCTTCTTCTTCGTGATTTTTAACATTTGCTTGATAAAGAAGCCAGTGAAGCTGTAAAAGCTTTCACAATGCACTTTGCATATTTTGGTGGACCAATAAATGTAACACTGTTTTATGGATTTTGAACAATCCAGAATGCATTTCACTTCACTTAAAAGCGGGTGACAAAGATGTTAAAAAAATTTTCTATACTTGGCTCACAATATATCACAATGGAGACTGTGGTCAAGAGATCATAAGACTAAGACTTTGAAAGGTAGCTATGAAGGAACTAGGCAAGATTCACAAGAACAAAGACATATCACTAAATACCAAAGCCAGAATCATCCATGACACAGAATTTTCAATTTCTACGTATGGATACAAAAGCTGGATTGTGAAGAAAATCAACTCTTTTGAAATGTGGTGCTTGAGGAGAGTTCTACGGATATCTTGGACTGCCAAAAAGGCTAATAAATAGGTCCAATAGTGAATTAGGCTTTCATTTTCATGACAAGCCAAAATGACTAAGCTACGGCTATCCTACTTTGAGACACATGCCTCAATCATGCCTAGTAAAATGAAAGACAGTAGGAAAAGATGCAGAGCACATTACAGACGTACAGACTCAGTAAAGGAAGCCACAGCCCTGAACTTGCAGAAAATAGTTACTCTCTACACTGGTTTGGGAAGACCCTGTGTGTCCAGGGCCATTTTCTTCTCAGAGCAGATGGCTGGGGGTCACAGGCCAGCAGTCAATAGCGCCAAAGTCAAAGGTGAGCAGTACCACCTTCTTTCTGCCACCTCTTTCTTTTCTTTTCTGCCTAACAGCTGCTGAAGTAGGGATGGATCATTGTCTCCAAGAGGGTCTTTGAATTAGATCAGCAATGGGGAATAGACCGTCTCCCAGATGTTTTTCAACTGCAATTCCATTAATCTTCACTACATCAGCTAGGGCTGTAATATTGTAATATTGATCCCATAGTAAACGTAGGGACAGAATTGGCATCTGGTTTTGTGGTAATTCTGTTCCCACATCTACTCTGGGTGAGTATTACAAAGCCAATAATCAGCTAGAGCTGATGTAGTCCAGCAACACCTAGAGGTCCATCCCTACATTACACTGAGAACTGGTGGTTGCACACACCCAACTTCAGGATTAGAAATAAAGCTGAGGTCTGATTTATGTTAGCAAACATAACAGCAACAAGGTTGTCTGGTACCACTGACCATCGAGGATGAGAATCATCAACAACTATTGCATCAACAAGCCAATCGTGCTCTCCAGAGGCAATTTCATGATAGAACTAAGCCTGGATTCCAAACAGTAGGGGAGTTTGCAAGTTAAATGATGCAAACACAGTAATGGGAGCTATTTGTCAACCAGTTCTAGACGGGGTCACACTTCCCCTGAAAGACTGTGTCCGCAGCTTGGGGGTGCTCTTGGACTCACTGCTTCAGATGACAGCTCAAATTGATGCGGCAGCCAGGAGCGCCTGCTATCAGCTTCGGCTGATACGCCAGCTGCGCCCCTTCCTGGACTTGGAACACCTAAAAACAGTGGTACATGCGCTGGTAACTTCACGGCTTGACTTCTGCAGTGCGCTCTACACAGGGTTACCCATGTGCTTAGTCCGGAAACTTCAATTAATTCAGAATATAGCAGCCAGGTTGGTCACCGGAAGATCTAAAACTGACCATATAACACCTATTTTGAAGTCTTTACACTGGCTGCCTATTAGTTTCCAGGCACAGTACAAGGTGTTGGTTTTTACCTTTAAAGCCTTTTGTGGCTTGGGCCCAGCCTACCTGCGGGATTGCCTTCTCCCATATAATCCGCCCCGCACATTAAGGTCCTCTGGGAGGAATCTACTGCAGCCAATCAGAACTAGGTTGGCTGCGGTTACCCAGAGGACCTTTTCTTCGGTCGCTCCCAAGTTATGGAATGGCCTGCCGGAGGAGACCCGGCACATTACCAGTCTTGACTGCTTTAAAAAAGCAGTCAAGACTGTTCTTTCCGACAGGCCTTCCCAGACTAGTGTTCCACTGCCTCTCATCAATTGTCCCTTTGTTTTTAATTGTTTTTGTTTTTAATTTTAGTTTTAATTTTATTTTAATCTGTTTTAATAGTTAGTGTGTTAGGGGGATGGTAGGGTTGGTGGGTGGGCAGGGTGGGCTACATTTTGATGTTTTAATATATTTATATGTTCTGTAATGCCGCCTCGATCCATTTGGGAGAGGCGGGATAAAAATAAATTTTATTATTATTATTATTTATTATTATTCTTGTTCCCTGTTGTAGAAAAATACAGTTCACACCAACTTTTTTAAAAATCTAAAATCTTAATTCTGCCAGAAGAAAGTTTGAAGTGAATTCTTTCTGCCAGAATGAGTTATGTAACTGAAATAAACATATCTGTAAACAGGATGCCATTACATTACTAACTGTCTTGATACAAGAATTCTCTGCTCCATAACAATGCAAGCCTAGCAAAAGTACCAAGAAGTTTATTTCATTATGTCCTTGAAACTCTGCCAAAGAGAATACTTGGAAGATGTAACTTTTAATCTGGAAACCAAGTGACTCAAGTGTCTGCTAAAGATACTTATATGTACAAGTCTGAACATCTAAACATTCTTGCAACAAATAAATTATTTTTAATGTTTTGAGTATTATGAATGAAAATTAGTGATTTACATTTTATTGTTTTTTATTAACTTGAAATTAAAATTCTATTTGACATTCACTTACAGAATATATATTTTTAGACTGTAAATTCTGCAACTATTATGTAGATACTTACAAAACAAAAGAAAAAACTAAAATCATGGAAATCAGTGACCTAGACTAATGGTTCTTTGATCAGCTACTTCTTCTAATGGATAAAAGTAAATTCACACTAATATCTACTGTAATTTTCCAAAAATTACAGTACAAAAAGTGCATTCTGATTATATGTTGCTGTTACAATGAAAAGCTACTCATACTAGATGCTTGAAATTCTGCATTGTTCTGTGACTCAAGACTGTTCTTTTCAAACTGGCACCAATTAGTCATCTCGATGGGTGGAGTGACTATACTAAGCCCGTACAACTGAGCCAGATTCAAATCTGTGCAAAGAAGAACTCAATATATGCATTCCAAATGCTGTCAGAACTCCAGAACTAAAAATGCCTTCATTGTTTTTATCTTCTTGTAATTTAGTAAATGATCCCAGCTTGTGTTTTTTTGCACAAAAACAATACTTAGTTCAGACAGCATTCAAAGATTTCTTTTCATAGAATTCTTGTCATATACACAGTTGAGAATTAAATCACAACATAATTCTACTTATTTCAGGATAAATCTAAATTCCAAACTATCCTGGCTATCCCACCACCATCATATTGCATTTCTTCATATAAAAGATTATGCTATAGTCCACTCCTTTGAAAAGTGAATTGAATACACTTCAGAACTTGGAGGGCATAAAACAGGCAGAATTACTGATAAGGACTTGATAGGATTCCAGAGAAACACAGAATACCATCTCTTGAAATTTAGGACCTGTGATGTTAATGATATGGGCCTGTGATGTTAATCACTAGTTCAGTAGGAAATTCAGATTAATGAATACACAGCTTGAAGGGCAAATTTAAGTATAACAGCATTCTTTCAAATAATTGTCATTTCAATTGAGCATATGCCCTCCTAAGTATTTTTGGTAGATGTGTAGACCAACCACAAGATTTGATCCACATCCCAGTTCAGAAAATAACCTGATCCAGCTCAGTCCAGGTCAAAAACCACCAGATTTTATGCCAGGCCAAATCCTAATTTTGATGTGTAAATATACAACCTTTCTCTCTTCCACAGACCATTACTAAAATGAACAGATATGTTCAACTATGGATGAGGCATTTTCCACTTAGAACTGGTTCTCATGCTATTCTTGGAAGCTATGAGTACTGCTGCTACCACAGACCAGTTGCAAAATGTCATGAAAACAGAGGACCACCCTCCTTCTACATTTGTCTCAAAAGCAGTGTGGCTCAAAGGAAAAAGAACAAGTGAATGCACTTCTGATGTTGTGGTTGATATTATTGGCTTTGTAATACTCACCCAGAGTAGATGTGGGAACAGAATTACCACAAAACCAGACACCAATTCTGTTCCCACATTTACTATGGGATCAATATTACAGGGGCCAGTAATATCACCCACAACAAAGGTACATTCGCTTTTACTACCAAAAGTGTGATTTATGTCAAAGTAAAAAAAAAGAGAGCCACGGTACAGTTGTTCCCTGAGTGACAGCTAAAGCCATCAATCATAACTTTCCTCTTCTTCCTCAACAGGCTCCCAGCCTGCTGTTCTCCTTACATGGAGAGCCTGAGGGAACTCAAATCACTCCAGGAAGTACAATCCCATGCCAATATAAGCCTGATATTCTCATGTATAACATCATTCAGGTTGCTTCAACAAATTATAATTGACATTACAGATATAATTCATATATAGTAGAAAGTTATCATTAATCAAATTTGAAAAGAAAATCACTTCATTATAAAATATTGGTTTTTTTTCTCATTCAAACCAGACTTATGATTTAACAATATGTATAGCACAAGCCTATAGATTCTCGTACAGAAGCAAGCTTCGGTTATTTTAATGGTCTTGTTCCAAAGAAAGTCTGTATGTTGCTGCTTTAATTAACTTTCTTTTAAGAAAAAACACTTCCCGTTAGGGCTTTTTCATCATACCATACCTTTTTTTAAAAAAATCTGCACTAGGTACACAGGCTCAATTCAAGATGGTTTTAAAGCCCTAAATGGCTTGGAAGCTAGGCATCTTCAGGATCATTTCCCTTTCATAAGTACATTTCCTCCTTGTTCTCTGAGGATCTGTTTCACATCCTGGACTCTGTAAAGCACTGTGGGCAGCTACAAGGTGCAGAGCTTTTTCTCCCTGTAGTAACCCTATACAACACTGTCAAATGAATCTTATCAACCCTCGTATCAGTCTGCTGCTATGGGCTCCTTGAAAAAAAGAATTTATTTTAATAAGTATTTGACTGAATATATTTCCTGGCTTATTTTGACATTTGACTGTTGTTTCTGTATCATGTTAATATTCTGGGTTAATTTCTTACCAGGGACGAAAAAGGCTAGATGTTTTTAGACACTGCATTATTAGCTGCCTTGGGTTTATCACTGAAACAAATGGGAAACAAGCTTTTAAAAAAAAAAACCAAATAAGACCTTCAAAAGACAGACATGAAACAAACAATACACCAGTGCTCTACTAATTCAAATACTACTTGGATGTCTCTACATTGACTCTGTGACAGCAACAATCCACAAACACACTCTGATTTCATTATGTATCCTCTCCGTCTAATTCAATTCAAAACTTCATTCAAGGAAACTCACAAAAATTCTCAGTTTGTACAATAATGAGATTAAGAATGAAAAGTACTTGAGATCTGATAAATGCAAGGAAGTCTGTGAAGAACAGATGGGTGTTGGTTTATTTGCTTTAAGAAAGAAGCATAGCCTTAACAAGGTTAGAGGTAAAGTGTAAGGTATTATTGGCTAAAGACTACTTGTTTTTTCTGGAATACTACAAGGAAAACTGGGGTGTGAAAGAAAAAACTCAGACAAGTTCTGCCAAAAAAAAAAAGTTATTCCTTTGTTGTCCTCTGAAGGCCAGTTCACATAAATCAGAGAATCATGCAGCCCTCCAGATGTTGCTGTGCTGCAACTCCCAATATTACTCACCATTAACAATGCTAGATAGTACTGATGGGAGCTGAAGTCCAAGAATATCTGTAGGGTCACACGATCCCCCTGACGTAAATAAACTGCAGACGCAAACTGAAAACTTCATTAAGAATCAGGCATGTACTGTAAAAGCCCTGTAGCTGTTTTCAGTGATGACTAACATAACACACCTTTACTGCATCATCACGAAGTTCCTACAAGAATTTTGCTAAAATGTGGATACAAGAAAGCTTACCATTCAGGATTTACTGATGTCTAGTTCACAAAGAGCTGATGAAGAAATAAACTTTGTTTTGTCTGTTTTTTACATGTGCTTCAGAGTGTAAATGTGGATAAATCAGACTAAATGTTCCTCCATACAAAACAGATTTTGTACACACACAATGTGCTATAGTTCTCCCAACTCCCATTCAACATATCTGTTCAACTGGGTAAAATGGTCCCAACAAAAATAGCAAAGTCATAACAACAGGATAGAGGAGCAGAGCTCAGGTTCTCTCTCTGAAGGGCCATATGGAGCAGAAAACAGGGCAGAGGGCATTTCATTAAGCATTAGTAACAGGTAGGAAGCCTAAGAATTTGTAAGAGCACTGAAAGGGAAACACCAAACTTCACCAAGTATCCTTAAAATACCAAACAGAATTAAGGATTTGCATGTGATGAAGTACACTAGGACCTAGTCCATGAAAGCTAAGAGTCCTTTGCTTGCCACACATTTCATTTTAGAAAAACTTGGTGGGAAAACTGTGAGTATTCTGTGTAGAATATTAAGAAAATGAGCAGCCTAAAAATACAGACCAGAAAAACATAACCTTTTTGGTTAATTATTAATATGATCATAAACATAGCCATCACCATTAACAGGCCTATGATTTAAAATAAATCTACACACACTTTTAGAACAGGGTCCAGAGAAACCTGTAGGACTTTTGAATTAATATGCGAACGACCAACCTGCTTTGGACTGATTAGCAGTGACAGGATTCCTACCTGCGCGTGTGAGAGGCGTTTGGGGTTGTCGTTTTAAAGAACGGAGCCAGGAAAAGTGGTTCCTTTTCTTTAAAGCTCCTTCTTTACCCTCCTACCGGGAAACATGGGGACAGGAACGGGGAGCACACGGGCAGCCCAAGAAAGGGGAGCCCGAAGCAGCCCGGCACAGGCAAAGCACTCGATGAAATAAATTCAGGCCCCGGCGCTCACATAGAAAAGAAGAAAAGGTCACGCCGCTCCCACAGCGCTGCTCTCCTGGCCACTTCCCAAGCAGAGCGGTCCGATCCCGAGTTAAGACTAAATTCAATGGGCTGAGGCGTGCCTGAAAGGTTATAACACCGAAGGGGGATTTGCTGAGTCCAACCCCGTGACTCCGTAGTCGGGAAGACGCCCAACAGATCTGTGGTCCCCTCTCCAGTGAAACATAAACACAGGACCGCAGCCCGGGAAGAACCGTTGGGGGTCTTCCAACTGCCGCCCGCCGGCCCGCCCCAGCTCGCGCAGGACTCACCAGCTGCCGGGCCACATCGGAGGAGGCCATGACAGGAGAGGAGGGGTCACCGCGCGCCCGAGAGAACAGCGGGGTGGGAAGGAGAAAGGAGGGGAGCGCGGGCACGGAACTCCCTACTCCAATCCCGACAGCTGGAATGTAACCAGAGTGAAGGAGAGGCCTCGCGCACAGGAGGGCGGGGACGGAAGCTTGACCAATCACATTTCGACAGGCGGAGACGCTGTACCAGGAGCAACCGAGTGCGCTCAGACAGAGGCGGGACTTAAACTGCTGACAACGGGCGGGATTACGTTCAAACGGGCGCGGCGCGAGAGGGGGCGTGGTCTCCAGTGACCGACTGCTCGCCTTTGACAGAAAGGGGGCGGAGCCAGAGCTATTGGCGTGCTGGGGTTAATTAATAGTCTCTCCTGAAGGGGGAGTGAAGGGGTTACGTCTCCCCAGTTCTCCTGCTCCTTTGCCAAGTTTAAACTGGGTTGATAGGTCCCGCCCTCTTTTCCTTCGCTGGTGTCACGTGGGAAAGGAGCTGGCTGGGGAGCCGTGACGGAGAAAAGGGGAGGGGGTGAAGGCGGCGGCGGCGGCAGCTTAGAGGCTGTCGTGATTTGGCTCTGTGGAGACGCCGTCTGGGGAGTTTTAAGGCGGCAACCGCACAGCAGGGATGAGGCCGGGGATGAGGCGATGGAAGGGGCGAGGAAGGAGCCGAGCGCGGCAGGGGATGGCGGTTCCGCGCTGAGCGCGGGCGGCCGTGGCGGGGTACGGCGAGGGCGCGGAGGGGGGTCCCTCGCTCGGCGCCGCCCCGATGGCAGCCTCGGTGGAGCTGGACCAGGAGGCGGTCCTGCAGTTCCTGGCGGAACGGGGCGGCCGGGCCCGCAACGCAGACCTGTTGGAGCATTTCCGCGAGTTCCTCAACTCCCCGGAGCCCGAGCGCCGCGCCCGGGCCCGCGAGCGCTTCAAGGAGCTGGTCAACGCCGTGGCCACGGTGAAGCAGGAGCCGGGCTCCGGGGCCAAGTACGTCCAGTTGCGCAAGAAATATCGCGGCGGCGCGGGAAGCAGCAGCAGCAGCAGCAGCTCCTCCAGCACCGGACCCCACGCGGCGGCGGCGGCGGCGGCAGGGGTGGTGGTCGTCTCTCCTGCGAAGGGCGCTTCGGAGAGCACCGGGCCAGCCGCGGAGACGCCGCGCCTCCCGCCTGAGCCTCCAGGTGGAGGCGAGGGACGCAACAGGAGGAGCGGGGCAGAGGATGCCGCGGCCGCCCTGGAGCCGAAAGCCCTCGCGCAGCCGCTGAGGGAGGGAGAGGGGGCGGGGAAGGCGAAAGGGAGTCCCGCGGCCGCCGCTGTTCCCTCGGGGCAGCCTCCGTGCGAGGAAGGGGCGCCCTCGGCCCCCTGGCAGCGGCAGCCGGAGGTCCCTCGGCCGGGCCCTGGAGAAGAACGCCGGGAGGAAGAAGAGAGGGGAGAGGAGGAGGGCGGCGGCTCTCCGCGCCCCTCGCCAGGGGCTGAGGAAGAGGAACCCGCCGAGGCCGAGGAGGACTCGTCGCCTCGCTCGCCGCCCTCTGCGCGCTTCCCCGGTGCCGCCGCCGCCGCCGCCGCCGCCGCCTCCTCCTCCTCCTCCTCGGGCGGCCTCCTCACGACCACCACGCCGCGGGCCGGGCGCAAGAACTTCCGGGAGCGGGTGCTGGGCAGCTCCCCTCAGCTGAAGCGCGGCGGGGGTAGCCGGGGCGGCGGCGGCGGCGACTCGGACAGCGCCTCCTTGGCCTCGTCTTCGGCCGAGGAGGAGAGCGGCGGGGGCGGGGGCGGGGGCGGGGGCGGGGGCGGCTCGGTGGCCCTGGACCCGCTGGAGCACGCGTGGATGCTGTGCGCCTCGGACGGGCGCTGGGAGAGCCTGGAGGGCTTGCTGAGCTGCGAGCCGGCGCTCCTCGCCAAGCGGGACTTCATCACGGGCTTCAGCTGCCTCCACTGGGCCGCCAAGCACGGGCGCCACGAGCTGCTGGCCCTCCTGGTCAACTTCGCCCGCCGGCACCGCCTGCCGGTCGACATCAACGCGCGCACCAGCGGCGGCTACACGGCCCTCCACCTGGCCGCCATGCACGGGCGCCTGGAGGTGGTCAAGCTGCTGGTGGGCGCCTACGACGCCGACGTGGACGTCCGCGACTACAGCGGCCGCAAAGCCGCCCACTACCTGAGCGCCGACGCCACCGGGGAGGTGCGCAGCCTGGTCGGGGCCCCGCAGGACGAGGCCGACGAGAGCGGGGCGCCCAACGGCAGCGGCCGCTGGAGGCTCTCGAAGGTGCTCCCCGCCCACCTGATCGCCTGCCGGCTCTCCCACCTGCACCACGGGGAGGACGCGGAGGCGGCGGAGGGCAGGGAACTGAGCAGGAAGACGTCCGGCAGCGGCAGGGCGAAGCCCCGGCTCAACAAGATCCGCTTCCGGACCCAGATCATCCACACGACGCCTTCGTTCCGGGGGGAGGCAAAGAGGACGGGCAGGAGGAAAGGCCCTTGAAGGGCTCTTTCAGGCTCAGACCGAAATCCAACGTGTTCGGGTAGAGTGAGGAGCATCGCTTGTTATTCCTGGGCACGGCGGGGTAGGGTAGCCAAGCTATCCCCGACACCCCTTAAACTGCCTCCATGGGGTTTTTGAGGATAGTCAGTAACTGCTAAACAACAGAGGGCTGCATGGCAGAAATAATCTGAACGGGAAAGTCCCAGAGACGAGGTATTCTCCAGTGGTGCTAGAGGAGGAGTCCTAATAGGTCATTGAACTGTTAGTGCATTTTGCTTTAAAATGTTGGTATTCAGGGTCCTAAATTCTTATAGTGGTCAAGTTTTCTCTTGACCGATGTGAGCATTGGTACAATACTAGGGAGTGCTATTTCCTAAATGTTGCTTTTCATGCTGAAGTGATGAATGTGTGTGTGTGTGTGTGTGAGAGAGAGAGAGAGAGAGAGAGAAACATAAAACTGTAGCCTTGGATGCGGTGGGATTTCATGTGATGGGAATGCCTTTACCTGTGGTGAAACTGATCACACATAGAAAGCAAGTATTGTGTGCTAAAGAGATGGGGAGGTTTTAATTCTTCTCCATAAACTCTTGCTTTCTGCATGTAAGTATTTTACATCCTTTTTGTTTTGTTTTTTGTCACTAGAGTGTACATGTACATAAGAGGTTTACCACACAATAAGAACTAGGCTTGTCAGGGCCAGAGTGTACATTCATAGTAAATGTGTGCTCCATGCCCCATGTTTGAAGAGAGAAATACAGGGATGAGTGGCATTTAGAGAGGTGAGCAGGGAGGATTAAACCCTGCCTGCCCCCACCGCTATCAGGTCTTCTTTGCAAGTACCTGACTCTCAGAGTTGAGTGCAAGTGGAATTGGGGCTTAAAAGGCAAATATTTGTATGGAAAAGAAGTTGGTGGGTAAGGAAAGAGTCAAGCATCTGGCCCACCATCTTATTTTCTCATGCAAGTGCCTTCTCTTATCCACCCTCCTCCCCCACTATTAGCATTGCACCAGAAAAACAATATTGTTGATTGTGTTAGTTCTAAAGGGCATGTTTCAAAATATACATGCATTTGCAAAAATAGTGTTAATAAAACACTTTCTTGTGACTGGTTACGACAGAGCTGTGCTAATATGTGTGCAGTAGGCGTTTTTGTTTTTTTGTCTAGGAAGGGTTTTTTCCCCCTCTATTTTTAGCTAGTGATAGTGTTAATCATTGATCTGTTCAATGTGGAGTGTGTTCCATTCAGAAGGTTGAGCAGGAGAAAGAATTTGTAAGAAACCTTTTTGACTAATGTTAAATGGTTCTCTCAGCACTCTTGCCCTGAGGTCAGAAACCATCAGAAGGTTGTAGGCTGATTGGTATGCCCATGGGCACAGTGCCTAGTGCTTATAAATGTGCATAAGGATCACTGTGGAGTAGAGTATAGGAGTTCCACATGCATTATTGTGTTGAATGTTAAATGTTGTCACCTTTGCAGACTTAGGCTTGCTGAGTACAAAAAGCAACACATGGAAATCTAAAAGCACACAGATAACTTGCTGCCATCTGTTACATAATGTCTTAGAAGCTTTCTTTACTTTTGTTGTGCTTGGCAAGTAAGTTACTCAACCATTCCTTTTACAAAAATAATGAATAAAATGTGTTTGTAAAGTGCAGATGAGCAACACTCTGTAGCTTGAAAATTAATGTATTTCTATTTTACTTTTTTTAAAAATACTGAGAATAATGTTTGAGTAGAAGTCACTAACATCAAAATGTCTTAATTCCATGGTCAAAAGAGTTATACAAAACACACATGGCTGATGTGTTATTAGCACTTTCTCTTCAAAGAACAAGGAACTGGGGGCTGGTCCTCCACTGTTGCTGGTATGAATTTGAAAATAAAATGTTGCCAAAGAAAAGCAAGACTTGCTAACGCATGTTTCTCAATTAGTTCATCAGATACTTTCTTGCACTGATCAAAAGCCATGGATAATACTGTGTCTGAATGTAACTCTAGATGTTAGGGCATGAGGCTGCATAAACTGCAAGAGATTTTGTGTGCCCCCTTATTGTGCCAGTTAAACTTTCTTTTCAGAAAGTTGTGCTAAAGAGAAAATGTGTATTTCCATCAACCACTTATCTCTTCATAACTTGCTTTTTGGACATAATGATACAAATATGGCAAGGAGGCTGTCCGCATATTTACCTAAAAGTAGACTTTTCTGTGTAAACAGTCATTAACTGCATCTTAAGTTGCTTGTAGATCACCACCAAACAGTGTACAGGTACTTATTTATAAATAGGAGGATAGAAAACGCTGTGGTGTTAATGCTGTTTAAAAACATGTCAATGGGAGTTTGGCAAATGATGTTAAATCAGATTGTGTACGTATAACCAATCTTTTCTGAAATCTTGAGTGAAAGAAACAAAATTCTTAAGCACAGCTTGATAGAAAATCTAACATACCACACTGGTGCTTCTTTGTTCATCCAAGGTAGAAAAAATGCAAAGGCATTCTTGATTTTAATGGTAAGTTGTAATTACATGTGCCTTTTGTTAAATATTACAAACTGCAAAGAAAGGAGTGTGTTGAGCGCTTCGGCTCACATTTCAATAGGGTAAGGCTAGTAGCCTCTTGTCTTTCTGCCAACATGGAACTTGTAGCAAGGTAAAGTACAGTACAGCGCCAGAAGCTTAATCTTGTAGCAAAGAATAGAGTCTGACAATTCTGCAGTGCAGAATACTGTCTGATAATAGAATATCTTTTTCCGAGCTCTTTAAAATCTCAATAGTGCTAATTTCAATTAGGTAGTGTCCAAAAAAGGTATGTTCCACACCATTATGTTTTTAAAATTGGTTGTTGGCCGTATTTAAACTACTGGTATAGCTAACAAAAAGTTGTATTTTTATAGATACTGTCTATTTACTGTCTATTTAAATGTTAGAGTTACTCTATTTGATAATTCTAGAGATGATTTTGAAGCTTAGATTGTTTGACCTATTGAAGCTTGTTTTGTTGTAGCAATTTCAACAACTTCTTTCACTACATAAGGGCTCTGTTGTAGACTGGTGGCAGAAGACTTGGTTGTTCTTATGTGACCTCACATCACAATATACAGTTCCAAAAGACCGACTAGTAAAAGTCAGTGACATTTAGGTACTATATACTAAATCCATACTTTGGGTGGGATGTAATACAAGGGATCCCTTCTTCCACAACTGCAAGCATGTGCACACAAAAACAAGAACTGCTGGGTTGTAACTGCACATGAGGATCCATTCTTATTGATAGGACAAATAGATGTAACAAATCAGATAGATTTAACAAATAAGTTGCACAGCTAACCCAGAAGAGGGCTGACAGTGGTCTTCTTTAGCAACAGCCCACATTTACAGATAAATAGCACACAACTTACTGCCCCATAATGGGGAAACATTTTTGTTTTACCTTTTGATTTTACATTTTGTGTAGTCACTGTATCTTTAAAAAAAAATCAAAAACTTTGCCTGAAGAAATCTATTTTTTATTGGTATTTGTAACTTAACTGGTACGGTAACACTTAGTGTGAGCAGTGTTGTACACAACACATGACTTTGTATGACGGTACAAAACTGGAGCCTGTGAGTCTTAATTTTATAGTGAACGCTAAAAGTGTTGTGTTTTTGAAGATTACAGTTTTATGTAAGGTGAAATCATATGTCCACTAATTTGAGAGCTGATCCCACAGAAATTGGGAATGATATTTATGAAGAAATATGTACACTACTAAGTTGTAATTTTTGTTACCTTTATGCCAGAATGAGGCATACCTATCCACAGCTGTGTGGGCAAACACTCTAATATGTGCCTGGATGAATGGCTGAGTGAAGAATCACCATAAAACCATCTTTATTTTAACAAATAAAGTGTCACAGTTTTCTGTGTTGTAAATTTATTCTTGCCTGGTGTTTGGTGTCTCCTGTTTTAATAGTGGTCTGCAAAACTGATTTTTAGAGGGTGGAGAAGGTGAAACTGGATCCAGCGTAGACTGTGCAATGCTTATAGTAGATTCGTTGAAAGCATAATTAAGTCTAGATCCAACCCATTCAGTTTTCCATGTTACTAAACCAGATGTGTGTGTTAGATAATTGGTATGAAACCACATATTTAATGTTTCTAATTTTGCATTTAATCCTCATTTGTGGATGATTTAGAGGTCTTGAGAACCTCTATAGTTTCTTAAGCCAGCTATATGTTAGCATGTCACAGGAGGAATAAGTCATTTCAAGTTATGAAGCTTAATCATATACTTTTCCCCATAATTCCTGTATTTTGAGGGCAAGCTTTGTTTATGGAGCCTTTTGCTATTTGTTGTTGGAGCTGGCAAGTCTACTTGTGTAGTGGGGTCCCATTTCCCAATTTCCTAAAATCACCTTATTTCAGAAATATGGTCCGTTGAGCACTTACGCTATTAATACTGTACTCCTGTTTTGTGCTTTCCATATTCCCAGACAAATATTAGATAATTCATATTCACTTTGCAGTGATGCCAGAGCACTGGAAAAACAATGTGGAATTTTGTGCACTTTTGTCAGTCTTAAACGTATCACACTTTGTTTTTGCATATATACTTTTATACATGAGAAACTGCAATTAAATACATGATATGTGGGAAATGTGCAATGTAATTGTGTCTTTCTGAGTAAACATAAAGCATTATACATAGGATTATGTATGGGTGTATACGCTTCATGTGCGTGCACTAGAAGCCTAGCCAAAAAAATCAATCTTCAAGTCAACCTCAAAGAAAGGGTATTTCCTTACAGAAGAATTTTAGGTCCTCTCCCTTCCTTGGTTTCTCGTCAGGAATCAACGCACAGGTTCCTTGCATTTTCATGACTGCCTCCAACTGCTACAAAGCCTGAAACTATCTCTGCTACTATACCAGAACTTTTCAAACAAATTTAATATTAAGGGCTTCTTTGATATAACAAAACCAAGTTCATACTACATATTGTATTACAACCATGAGAATAGCCATGGTGGATCAATATAAAGATCTGTCTGATCTTGTTTTCTGTATGCTTCTGTTAGATTAGCAGTAATTTCACATTTAGGAGTGAAACGTAGTTCTTTGTTTTTCTTTTCTTTTCTTTTTTTTTGAAGGTAGGTTATTATTGACTCTTGATTATGGATTAACAACTCTTAACTTTTAGCAAGCATTTAGTTTAACAAAATTCAAGTATGCATCTTAAAAGTATCTTTAAGTATTAACTCTTTATTAAACTGAATTGTGCAAGACAGAAAAATATTTCCTAAAATATAGGTGGTTAAAAAGGCAATAAATGGGCCTAAATACCTTACAGGCATCAGATCCTTTCTCTTCTTGGAAGCTAAGAAGGTTCAGTCTCAGTTAGTCCTGGATGAATACAAGGTGCTGTTGGCTATATTTCAGAGGAAGGAACTGGCAAAACCACCTCTGAGGTATCTTTGCCTAAGAAAACCCTACAAAATTCATGTGGTCTCCATTAGTCAACAAGCACTTGAAGGTGTACACACACACAGTGTCCATATTACTAGTTGAATCTCTTTCTAGTGTGTTGAATGTAAAGTTTCTAAAAATCATGAGGTAGCATGGTTGGCAGTGTAATTCATTTTAATATAAATTAACCTTTTACTGGCAAAAAAATTCACAGTAAGCAGAGTTCTATCATTTTTCCTCCCTGGTAAACTATATCCTGTTCAAGAAACTGGAAATGAATCCATGTGCTCCTCTCAAATGTCTTTCAATACAATATGGACCTTCTGGAAATCTGTATGGGGGGTTAAGTCTTAAGAAGTCCCTCACCAGCCCCTTGCAGGACCAACTCTGCTATTTGGAAGAGTGAGGAGACTGTTTTAGGCAGCTGATTATTTTGCATTACAGTATTATTGTATGTTTGCTACTACGGAGAAAGGCTTAAGAGATTTTTCCACTTCAGATGCTATCCTAATTCCCCAGGCCTGAGTTACTGTGCTCCTTAACTGTGGAAGTAGAACTATACATAAAAACAAAGGTGCTTGCTGCCATTTCTCTGTCAACCTGTTTCTAGCTTTTTTCTTCCAACCATCTTCCCTTCTAAAAGCCTTTTATTTTGCTCTGTTCCCTATGATACCCAAATTTGTCATTGGTTGGTGTTGGCAAATTGAGAGGCAGGAAAACTAAGGGGAAGAAGGTGTTGGGAAATGAAATTAAATGAAACTATTCCTCTGGGCAGTTGTGAGATACCCATTACATGTTCCTTGGGAACTTTGTTTCAGCACTTGCGAGTATAGTCTTCTGTCCTACAGGTGCCACATGCTTCTACACTACAGCCTTGATGAGAAAGGGCTGTATTGCTAAACTGTAAAATTGAAGAAAATCTCAGTGTTTGGAAGTTGCTTTTCATACAATACTCACAAACAACTTATGTCTGACACATTTAGAGTCTTGCAGGCTCTTCCATAAATAGCTATCAGTCTATTTCAGGAAGAAGTAATTTTCTTTCCCTCCCTTTCCCTGGCCTTAGTTCCATGAACGATGCAGTGGTTAAGAGACTGAGCTGCAATCAATGAGTCCCTAGTTCTAATTTTACCTTTGTCTTGAACATGGATTCCTTAGGCAATTAATTCTTTCAGTTCTTCTCTTGTACCATCTACAATATGGTGAAATAATAATTTGTAGCAAGGATGGGGAACTGAATCCAGTCTTCCTGGTGTCCCAATCCAACCCTTTAGGATTTGCCAGACAGTCACGCCCTTTCCTTATAATACCATTGTTTGCTAGCTTCCCAACATTCCTCCCTGCTTCTAGGAGTTTGAAATGCTTTCGCTAAGACTTAATCACTGGCACAAAGAGCCTTAACCTAAAATGTGCTGTTACTTTTGATCCCACCCTTTTACCTTTGGCCCTGACCACCACTGGAATGTGACCCACCCCCCTAAATATTATGAAATTTGGCAACAGGCTGGAAAAGGATCCTCACCCTTGCTGTTTGTGGTGATCATAAACATGTAAAGATTACAGGTTGATAATGTATATTTAAAAGTGTCTCCTAAGCATTAACCTCCAACACAGTTTTGTGATCAGCTTTATTTATAGCTGTGGAAAGGTGTCTCTTATGCCTGTAACCAGCCGAAAATATCTGAGGTCATTTGATAGCACTATTAAAAAAAAAAAAAAACAGAACCTGGAGGACACAGCTCATATTAAATTCCAGATCAAAGACATTTACTAATGTGTTGCAAGAATGAACTGGAATGCACAGAGATAAACTAATTCCTGGAATGCTGATGGTGCCTATTGGCTTGTCAGAAATCACTAGGAAGAGGAATTTTGTAAAGTCAGCACTGAAGAGGTTATACAGTACTTTTGTTTAAAAGGAAACTGGAACAAGGTGTATTTTTCTACTTCTTGACCCATAATCTTCATTGCTGACCCTCCTAAACTCTACTGGCAGCTTCTGCTAGGAGACAAGTCAACACAGATCTCTATGGCAGAATCTCTGACCCATTAAAGTTAGAAAGGATCAAGACCATCGTGATACACCATAGTGTATCAATTCTCAGTGCCTTCCAATACTGACAATTTCTGACAGAATTTAGGCCTGTGGCACAAACATTATCACCATTTTCCTCCAGTGTAATCTTTAACATGTTTGCCTGATGAAGAAGCCAGTGAAGAAGCTTGCATTACATATTTTATGCTTTGGAGTTGGCCTCATAAAGGCAGTGCTGCTTGTGGATTTTGGATTTTTGTTGTATTTTGCTGTGCAGTCAACACAGCTACCTCTGAAAATAAATAAGCACACACACACATAATTTTCAAATAACCCTATTAATGTGAGTTGTATGCAGATAAAATGAAAATAAAATGTAAGTGGGTGTTAAATCTCCAATGTTTTAACATATACAAATACCTTGCCATTTGGAAGTATTTGAGAGTGACTGGAAACCATCTGGAATTACAGTTTGCAAAGAGAGTGGTATAACTTATGCTCTTTATGAGTGCATTTGTTCCACCTCTAGCATACAGTATATTCTATAAACTGACTTGTTAGGAAAGGTTCCGACTGCTGGTATTATGTCTATGTAGGAAATAAGTTAATTCACTACTGTATGATCAAGGGACAGTTGGCTTTTCAGCACTATATCCACATTATACAACTACAGCACTTCAGTATCACTTTAACTGGCTTGAATCCATCTGTGGATTCCTGGGATGAACAGTTCAGTGAGGGTCTTCAAATTCTCTGCTGGATGAAAACTTTGGTACTGTAGTTCAGAGGAGTAGCCTAGAGCTTGGTAGCAGAGAATTCTATGTGTGCCGTCAAACTACAAATCCCAGGATTCTGTATGATTCAGCTATGGCAACTGAAGTAATACTGAAGCCTTATGTGAATAGTCCCCAGGAGTGTAGCTGCCTTGCATTCTAACAGATGGCTAGTAAGAAGCTTACTACACAGCCTGAAGGGTACTGCTGCCTTTGGCTGTGAATTGTTTTTGCATCGTAAGGAAAGGTAGCTGTGGAATGGGAGAGAGGGAAAAACAGTCATTTGTGTCTTCAGCTGCTATTCAATGGGAATCTAGCTTTCAAAGTAATATCATTTGCTCCATATTTTATATAGTACCCGGAGCCAGAAAAATAGGTGTGTGCTAAAAGTTTTCTGACTCTGTGTGTGTATGTGTGTGCGCACGTGCATGCCTGCCTTCAAGTCACTTGTTGATTTACGGCAACTCCGTGGATTTCATTGGGTTTTCTTAGGCAAGAACTATGCAAGAGGTGGTCTCCCATTGCCTTCCTCTGAAATACAGTGTGGTGTTCCTTGGCAGTCCCCCATCAAAGTACTAAGCGGTATAACCCTGCTTAGTTTCCAAGATCAGTCAGGACCTGGTGTTTTCAGCATATTTACACTTCTCATATTCTTGAGGCAAATCAGCTAGATTCAGATTTAGGAACATATAACTGGGTTGACATAAGTATCCCTTCTGTCCCTCCTTGTGTGGTCTCTCCATCTTCTCTCTTCCTCCTCCTCCTCCTCCAAATTGCCACACATAGGTTCCTGGGAATATACAGTGTGTGAAGGGAGAAGGCTCCCTCAGAACTGAGTGGAGGCACCTTCTGTAATCAGGGCCCTTTCGTCCATGGAGGGCAGATCTTAAGTGCAAGAGGTTATCAGTGTGTTCCTTTAGGATTATGCTGACCGCTGTTGAGAAGCAGTCTCTGAGACTCCAGAGCACTGTGAGCAACTGCTAGGCTAAAGGATGCATTTTTTTTTCAAGATTGTCACCCCTGCCACCACCTCCCACACTATTGCTAAAATCTTCTGGCTTTCAGACTATATTGAGAGGTGTGGGATGTTTACTTTGGCCCTCTCAATGTTAGGACTGCAGTTCCCATAACTTCTCAACGGTGGCTATGCTGCTGAGGTTAGATAGGAACTGCATTCCAGTATCTGCGGGGACATGTTCTCCAACTTTTGATATAAATGTTTCCTCTTTGCTTCATAGATTATGTAAATATATGTAAAACCAACCCACACATTTTTACCTAATTTTTTTAGACCGGTATATATATCAACAATGAAATTCATTCTGCCTTTCTTGACATCAAGAAATGCCAGCCCAGATGCAATCTGTTTTGTGCTGAAGACCTAAAAGGGATGTATCCTCCTGCCATTCCCTTTTCATTGTATACTTCATCTATCTCTAAAGGGAACGGCAGGAGAATACGTCCCTCTAAAAGCAAGTTAGATTTCTCAGAAAAATGCCACACCAAGCTTTTAAGTAGATTGTTAATTGTGAATGCTGGAAAGAACAGGATTCGACTCAATGCAAAAGGCTGGTTTCAGTTGTTAGGGCTGCCCCATGCTCCTCTTCAGCTTAAACTGTAATTAAACACACCCTTGATGACAACACTACGTGAAAATCCAAAGCATGACCTGTCGGAATCAGTCATAATCCCTAACTATTTAAAAGGAAATGGGCAGAGAGATAAAGAGATTGTACTCTTTTGAAAAGGTTTTGCATGTGGCAGCAATTCTGAATGTCTCTCTTGACTCAACAGCCCCCCCCCTTTTTAAGCTACATAGACAGCTGGTTGGTCATCAGTCTAGAAACCATCAGAACAGGATCTGGCATCCTCCCAGCAGCTTTTAAATTAGATCAGCAAGTAAGTCTGGCTGCTGCTTAACTCGTAATCCGTTGCCAACAAGCACCAGTTCTACAGCGCTGTCATGGCGGGGTGCCATTTTGGTGCTTCATATTGGCTGGCAGGGGAGAGTCCCAGTGAGGCCTTGTATGCATTCACATTTGCACATACAAATGCATGCACACACAAAGAAGTAAAACAAGAGCCTCACTGATGCATTTGACTGCAGTTTCTCTTCTGCTTACTGTTAACATCATTATAACCAGACATTTAAGATTTCCTGAAAAGTAATCATGCAATCTCATTTAGTAAAATTGTCTTAATTATGTCTATGCTCTTATGCAGTTGTAAAAATGAGGGGTAGACAGTCTTCAGGCTTGGCTTTTTTTTTTAAACCAAGTCACTGAAACCCATTAACTGAAGTCTAGTGTTTTCATAGAAGAGGGGGTCTGCAAAGAGTGAAGGTGCAGGTCCAATATCCTCCATGCTCTTCCAGTAAACTAGCCAATGACCAGCTGAAAACAAGACCTGAAATTACTTCCAGTCTCTAGTTTTGGCAGGTTTTTGCTGACTTTGTGAGGTTGGTTGGAAGTGAGGCTTGACAATATTTGCTTTTTTGGCTACATTTGGGTGATTTCACCCAAATTGCTTCTCCCCTCCCAATTGGGAGAGGGGAGTACAGAGGCTCAGTAGGGGTTGAGGATATCTGGCAGTGGGATAAGGAGATACAAAAAAAACTGGGAGGCCACAAGGAACCTATGGGCTGCAGTTTGCCCACACTTGGCACAGTGGCTCACTAGGGCAGGCAGACACCTAAAATTAAAGATAGGCAGCCAGCATGATGTAGAGCCAGTATGTTGTAGTGGTTTGAGTGTTGGACTATGACTCTGGAGAACAGAATTCAAATCCATGCTTGGGCATGGAAACCCACCAGATGGCCTCAGTCAAGTCACACTCTCTCAGCCATGGAGGAAGGCAAAGGTAACCCTCTCTCCCCCTGCAACAAATTTTGCCAAGAAAACCTCATGATAGGTTTGCTTTAGGGTCACCAGAAATTGAACACAACTTGAAGGCCAGCAACAACAGGGAACAGAATTTGTAAAAGTTATCCGTTCTGACTATAGCCCCCAGAATCCCCCAATCCCTATTCATCCCAGCGGCTTCTTCTCAGAAATTCAGCTTCTATCCCTATTCCTCCCCCATTGCATTGCGTGTAGTTTTAAAGAGGCCTGTCTCTATCATTGAAAGGTTTTAAAAAATGCTAATTCAAGCCATATTTGTTGCATGTGGGAGGATGTTCATCAGAGACTCTTCCTCCTCTCCTCTCCCCACCTCTTGCTGTCTTTGGGACTTTCACAGCCTAATTTCAGGCCCGGAGCTGCTGCTGGACAGGGAAGGGCTGATCCTCTCTTCTTCAATGTTGTAATCCCCCCACCCATTTTCCCACTATACTGCAACCAGTCCTTTTAAAAAAAAATCCATTAGTGCCAATTGAGGATTTAAAATATCTTAACTGCAGAGTAGGGGGCCATTTGGGGGTGTATTTAGTGCTGGAATAGAAGGGCTGTTCTCTACTGAAGGATCAGAGTTCAGGGGAACCTTGGCCTTCTAGGGGCCAGAGACCAGAGTCCTTTTCCATCATTTATTCGGAATGTGCAGTTTTGATTTGCTTAGTTCAGGTACCTATTTAGAGAGTGAAGCCGTACTTATTACAGCAGCAGGTTACCACAGAATCTGTAAACAATGAAAGTAGGAAAATGCTTACAATTCACTCATTCTCGCCCATCTCCAGGGAAATACTAATACACCGGCATTCTAAACAAAGGAAACATTTTAATCGTAATTGGTGTGGGAGGGCACTGCTATGGGACTTTTTTTTTTTTTTTGTCACAGAACAAGTAATACAAAATATCAAAAGATGTCTCCTGTAGGGATCAGTATACCTTTCTAATGCTCCATTTAAAAACACATTTAAACCACTACACCGCAACTGGTACAGCTGCTTTTTTATGGGCTATGCTAAATTTGAGAGCCAGGATGGTGTAGTGGTTTGAGCACTGGACTATGATCTTGGGGACCAAGCTTCAGTTCTCCACTGGGCCATGGAAACCCACTGAGTCATCTTGGGTGTGTCACATACTCTCAGCCCCAGAAAGCCGCACCTTAGGGCCACCATAAATCAGAAATTGCTTGAAGGCACACAACAACATGCTAAATTTGATGACACACCCGGATCAAGATATTTTGCTGCATCAAAAAGGGTCAAAATGGAAGCCCCCCCCGCCCCATTGTATGGGTACATATAGCCCAAAAGAACTGGCAGTTGAATCTTACTTCAACAAATGAAAGCATGATAACCTTCTGTGCTACTCTGAACAGAGGAGGTGGGTGGCTCTGGTATCAGAAAGAGAGTTGTGAATATGCTCTGGGTTTTAATCTAAACTTTAAAGGAGCTGATCCCTATCCCCCAAATAGGTTTGCCATCTTGGATATTTTCCTTTAAATCCAGAGTGAATTCACTGCCTCTGTGACATTGGAGTCAGCGCTTACCTTGCACCTGATGTTGCAGAGCAGGTTCCAAAGCATACACAACTCTGTCCACTTGCCATTATTTAGTGCCTTCTAACATCTGCCACCCGAGGTGGCTGTCTCATTCTGCCTGCAGTCACATTTCTCACTTGCCTATCCACCCTGTTATGTGGGAGGCACAGAGTGTATTCTCAAATTTTTAGAGGGGAGAGGAGCATTATTACCTCACTCCCTTGTATTATTACCTCATTCTTATAGCATCCCTTTACTTGGAGCATTTCCCCCACAGCTTTAGCTGAGGAAAATAATATAGCAAATGTTGACTGGCAGCACAAGAAGGAAAGGAAGGATTCAGCTTCCTCGCCCATGTAATCCTTTTACTATAAAAATTTGACTATCATCATCCCTTACTTTTAGGCATGAATGGAGCAGACGCATGAATAGACAAGTACGGCTTTGTCTGTCACATCTGCTTTGGTTCTAAGATGAGCAGGAAGTTTGTGAAGGAGAAGGAAGACCTGTGTATTGCACAAGAAGCCTCTCTCCATGAAACTGATGGGACTTTAAAGTAGAGGTGGCTGAATATTTTGTTATTGATACAAAAACATATAAATCATGTTCTTTGATCCTAGGTGAATTAATATGGAATGTTTAAGTAAATCACTACAGTACATTAGATTTTAGCTGATTTTCTAGGTGGTGGTTGTTGCTTTCCATGTCATTGTGCACCTTCAACTCATATCTGACTTATGGTGACCCTAAGTCGACCCTATCACAAGGGTTTTGGTTTTTGTTTCTGGCAAGATTTATTCAGAGGGAGTTCGCTTTTGTCTTCCTCTGAGGCTGAGAGTGTGACTTGCCCCAAGCTCACCCAGTGAGTTTCCATGACTGAGTAGGGATGCAAGCTCTATTCTCCAGAATCACAATCCAACACTCAAATCACTATACCATGTTGGTTTACTACAGGATAAGCCATTTCCTACGCACATTTGTGGGGTTCTACCAAAAATAAGCCACAAAGCCTGAATCCTCCTCCCTCTGTCTTACATTAGGTTTGTATTGATTGAGGTGGAAGAACATCTCCATAACATGGCAAAACAACTAAAAAGCCATGAGTCAAACTGTGTTGTTACCATAGTAACCTTTTATGCGCTCCACCCAAGCAGCACATAACTTCTGGTGCATGAACACACCACTGGCGTGTCTGACATGATTCTACTTGACTGCTTGATATCCTGTCAAGATTAGTTATATGAACTTCCCAAACACATGGTGAACTTCCTCCCAAAGCAGTGCCAGAATTAGTTTGCCAGGATCTGTATTTCACTGGCAGATGGGCCTCTCTTGTTACCACCATTTCATATGCCAAGAGGAAGGCAAAAAAGTTGTTTTCAGCCAATCCAGTTGTATCTCCCAAAATCTGGACTTTTTCCATTGTTTTTTCATTCTTTCACATACAAGAACAAAATCACTATCAGCTCTTGGAAAAATATGAGGTTTTTAAAATGGCTCCCAGAATCTATAATGCCCGTGAAATTTTGGGAGTTGCATACAAAAAGAAAACTTTTTCAAGTTCTCATAAAAATGCATATTTTAAAACAAACATAGTCTGATCTCTCCACTTGTTTGTAATACAATCTTATACACACCTACTCAGAATAAAACTCCAGTGAGTTTAATGGGCCCTACACCTAGGTAAGTGTGTATAAATCTACAGAGCAATTACATACTTGTATATGTTGAAATGATCGCCAGTGTGTGCAGTGGTTTGAGCATTGGATTATTACCCTGGGAACCAGGGTTCAGTTCTCTACTCGGCCATGGAAACCCACTGGATGGCTCTGGGTGCATCACACACTCTCAGCCCCCAAAAAAGCAGGTGATAGGTTCACCTTAGGGTCACCATAAGTCAGAAACAACTTGAAGGCATACAAAAACAGCAATATATTCTGAAATATATTTTCTTGGCTTCATTGGGATTTACTCCCAGATAAGCATGTACAGAAGTGTGGCCTTATTCATTTTAAATATAATTCACCAGCGGAGGAAATCAGCCGAAGAAGACAAGATACATTATAATAAAATACCTTCACAAAATGCCAGCCAAATGTGTCTGAATCATTCTAAGGTTTTGTGTTTTCTGAAAGCAATTTTCCCACAAGCTGTCATCTACACATTTCCGCCTTGTACACAGAAGAGTATTTAACTTTCTAACTTTTTAATCTTGAAGCTTCTTTAAAAAGAAAAATAAATCACTAAAGTGTTTCTCCCTAGCAAACCTCATATTCTAGGAAAAATACCTAAAAATAGAAATGTAACTAACTGCATTCAAGTATCTCAGAATTCTCTGCAAGATTGCATATAATTATGTATTTTTCAGAAGCCTTTTAGCTAGAGTTTCCTCAGTATAAGTGCCTTCTTTTCAACTTCTGGCTCGAATAAACTCACCAGACAAAAAATGTATCCATAAGGGGTCAGGCACATTTATTCCTTTTGGAAGATTTGTATCAAATTATTCTTCAACTGATTTACAAGGAGCATGTAATAAACCTCTGAAATCTATCCATTCATCCACCCACCAGCATTCCTGAGTTCTCAGGCAGAAGGAAGGGACCAGAGATTTAAACCCACTTTTTAGCTCCAACTAATATAGATTTGTCAAACTGAGGGAACTTATTCAAGTATTGACTTAACAAGCTCCCATTCATTTAGTTGGTTTACTCTAGATGAGACTAATAACCAGATGTAGGCCAGAATACGCTGCTCATCTGCTCTCTGATACTTAGGCATCTAACAGTTGGAAACAAATATTATTTTGAGTAAATTCCTCACAGCTGCTCTTTCTCTGGCCCAGTGGATGAGACAAAGGATCCTTTCACCAAACACAAATATTAGCACTATGATTCTACTTTAACTGCCATGGCTGCTTCCTATGGAATCCTGGGGCTTGTAGTTTGGTGGGGCACTAGAAGAGCTCTCCGAACGAGAACTCTAAAGACACCACCTTAAACTGCAAATTCCAGGATTCCATGGGATGAACGCTTTGCAGTTAAAGTGGAATCATACTGATATAATTCTGTAGTGTGAAAGCACCCTATGATGGACTTCTTGCAAATTATACTCTTCTTGCGAGGCAGGAAGTGTTATCTTCCCTGATGCTGGTTTTTTCAGCAACAACTAGAGTACTTATCTTCTGGTGTCCTTTCCCATGGCAAGTGATAGTTGGAGCCAAGTAGGACAAAAATGCCAGGATCTGTCCTACTGGTGGCAGTGATGACTTCCATGGCAATGGGGTAGTAAATCCTCTCTTGGTTTTAGTCTGAACTCTAAAGGAGCTACCCAAGGAGCTGAACTGATTTGGAGGGAAAGGTTGAGCACCATGGATAGCAATTTTAAAGTTCAAACTAATGTCCAGAATGATTTGACAATCCCACTGATAAAGAAGCTACCAACTCCCACTGGGCCATCCCCGCATGGAAAGTGAATTTGACAATAGTTCTCCCCTGTTCTAGCTGTTAGGGATGTGTTCAAGCCATCTCAGGTTCACTTCCTTATTAAGATGGCTCTATTTTAAAATATTTACATCTTTGGAAATTAGTTCTTATAAGCCTATGCAGGCCCTGCTTTCTATCAAATCAGATGTGCACAAATAGTTATCCATCCAAGACAAATGTATTCTACCAGCTATGCATGGTGTCCATGGCCTATGGCGATCTGATAAATCTATAGCCTGGCAAAGTTTGCAAAAGTGGGATTATCAAGCATCTGTCTGGCCACTTCACTTGAAAGAGTGAAGTCAGCCGAACTGACTCTACTCAGCCACAGTGGTAGACGTCTGGATTTAACCTGCTGCAATTCTTGGGGGCTGAAAAGGTATCTTAGAGTTTCAGAACAACCTAAAGTCGCACTGAGCAGGAAGACAACCTTGACATAAAGCAGTGGTAGGACTACATTCCTGAAGCCAGAGAACAGATGAAATGGATCAGGCAGTTCTTAAAGTTCAGGAATGTATGAAGTACATGGATTTGCTGCTGATCAAAACAAGTCAGAAACTGCTGCCCTCTATTTATTGATTCCTCTGGATATGATACAGTTGAAACATGCCTACCACCCCCCCTCTTTTTTCTTTTTCTTTTACACATTTCAAAGCTTGTTTATGAAATTTCTGATGTATATGGATGCAGGAAAAGTTCATGTATGCAAGTCTTGAGACAATGTGAATTAGAATAAAACATCTTGATTTTTCCAACATTGGGTCAACTTGTGCCTCAGGCAGCTAAAGTAAACATTTCACACAGCTATATTCTTTATCGGAGTTTTTTTTTTCCTTTATCACCCTTGATTGTGTAAACAGTGGAGCTGTTTCACTAAAGTCTTGGTACTTGACAATAATACAAAGAACTACATATTTCCTTCCCCCTCCCTTCTCTTCTGCTGTGTTTTGTGTAGCCTCCTTTGAGTTATTAACATTTCTCTTGCAAGGGGATGGGAGAGGAAGAACAATTCTTTTATTTTTCTTCTGACATTTACTTTCTCTTTACAGATAAGGAAGGCTGTCATCTTTATTAAAATAATTGTTTTTTCATCACTGCTCCTTTTTTCCTTCAGTGTTAATCTGTATTCTTTCACAGTAAACCCATTTTCTAAATGTAGATCCTTGCCTAAACAAAATACAGTCAGCCCTCTACATTTGTGGGTTTCACTTTTGCGGACTTGATTATTCACAGATTATTTACTGTCACCTCTGCTGCCTCCTTATGTTATTTTTAATAGGGATTGTAAGCCTCATGAGACTGAGAAACTGTAAACGAGGCTTGTAAGTCCCTATTAAAAATGGTGTGGGGCAGCAGTGGAGGTGGCAGGAAGCCCCACCAGCCTCCCGCTTCTGCCTTGTGAAGGAACCCTGGTGCCTCAAAGATGGATTGAAAATACTTTTTGTGTGTTAAATATGGTTTGGGAGGGCCTAGAGTTATTCGCAGTTTTTCCGCATTCACGGGGGTCCACATTCACCTAAAAGGCCCCTCTCTACACTGCAAACCCCAGGATTCCATAGCATGTTGAAAGCAGAATAATAGCGCTATAACAGTCTAGTGCGGAAATGGCCATAAAAAGTGATTACTATACACATTAGAAATATGCCAGTGGGATCTGATTCCAAATGTTAAACAAAGGTCCTTCCAGGAAAAATGCATACATTTTAAACAAATGGCTGTATGTCAGCATCAAATCAGTGTGACATTTGTGCATTAAATCCCATTTTTAACAGGCTGGAATACCAGTGGTATAATTCTGGTTACTTAACTATCAAAACAATGAGTAGTCTTAGAATGTTACGGTTTAACAATCCATGATAAATACTTTTTCCAGCATCAAAATGGGCAAAATTCAGGCCAAGATGAACACCTTTAAATCCCACTGACTTCCATTGAGGAGAGTTGAATATATGTTTTTAAATACTGCCTTTGGCTAAAGCATGCCCATACTTGTCAGTTTAATGGAAAAGGTACAGACAAAATTGCCTCTTTTATCTTCTGAGGGGATGAAGTAAAATAGTTCTCCAGTGCACAATTGAAAAGAAGAACATGTTTTAGTTTCTTTTCAAAAACCATGCTAGGCTTTCAGAGCATCTAGTGGTGTATGCACATAACTTATTAGATTATCTCAGAAAAGAGCTTGTTCTAATACCCTTTTTTTGGACCTTCCAGGCAAAATGGTAATAATGCAACTTTCGCAATTTATCCATTTCAGATATACCTCAGATATGATTCATATTTTCTGTTCCATACAGATTCTGTTATAAGAAGTTGTGCTTATTTCACTGCTCGAACAAGGTGAATATGCAGTCTGCAAAATGTGTCAAGCTATTTTTTACTTTTCTGAATTGTTCATCTTTAACTACATGCTGTTTAAAAATAATTTCAAAAAAGAAAAGAGCGAATCAGCACCATATGCCTCCTGTTTCCCCTTATTGCATGTGTTTACTTTAAGTTATACATATTTTTTAAGTGTCTGACTAAAATGATTACCTGGAATCATAATTTTATGTCCCTCAAAATTAAAACCAAGCAGATGAAAGGTGATTTCTTCCTGCACCGTTTCCATTATGCATTATTATTCTTTGCTGTATCCTGCCATTCTTTCAACGAATTTAGATACAGGTGGGCAATTTTCTCATGATAAGTGCAACAGGACATCAATTCAGCACTTGTCATGGACAAGGTTATCCAGCCAAGGTTAAACATTATCTCGCGTTGTAATTTAAAGAAAAGATGTAGGGTGAGGGAGGGCAGGAAAGAGGTAAACTCTTCTATTTAAATTAGTAGGGTTGAAAAGTTCTTAACCCTGACCAGATATTGCCCTCAGATTTTTTGACCACATACTTAGCAGTAAGTCTGGACTATTTTACCCCATGGCTTTATTCAGATATTTAAGAGAAGCCGAAATAAAAATGTATGCTAGATTAGGTCATACAGCTGCCAAAATTGGAAGCCAAAACCTTGATTTCCCAAAGGAGTAAGAGGAATAGGAGGAGAGAGGTTATACCCTGTATACTGGAGTAGGAATGGCAGTCTTGCCAATATAAATACATATGGTCATAGCCTTCCTCCAGCATGCCATTGTAAGGGAATAAGAGCTGCAGTTAAGTAGTTTAGTTGAAAAGACATTTCTCTTGGCCAACAATTGTGGTAGTGATGTGGGGATGGTTTAATTCATACATTTTGCCTTCAAACAATAATTTCCACATCATCTTATCTACTGCAATATCCCTGTCCAATTACTCCTGGGCATGTTCTAGGACAGGGCTCCTTTAGCCATCTGATATGGAGGACCAGCAATGTTTTTTTTCCAGTTTGCTTGATGCTGGTTCTTCATTTGTGCCCATTGACTACACTTCTTTCTTTCTTTCTCTGGACTGGAAGCTGATGGCTTGTGATCTAGCACTTGTCCATGGTCGACTTCAAGAGCACTGTTTTAGGACACTAAATTAGTCTATCTCAGTTTCCAGGCCTATATCCCACTTGTAGCTTCACAGTATTGTTTTTGTTTGCTTGTTTGCTCTATGAAGTTTAACTTGTAATGCCTGTCCTAAGGCTGAACTACTGGCAGTAAGAACTTGACACTAAAATTTAGTAAGGAGAGAGTTCTCCACTCTTGTTGCCTTTGGCCCTGCCCACCAATAGAACTTTGTGTGTGTGTGTGTGTGTATGTGTGTATGGATGGATACACGGACGGACACATACACACACACACACACACACACACGGCCAAGGACCCCCCAAATTCCACTCAAGATTTACATTTTCAAATATTTATTTATGTATTAAAGGCTTCTGAAGACAAGAATTCAAATTCCCACTCAGACAATGGGTTACCTTTGTGCTTTGAGGGTGTTCCTTCATGGCAGGGGGTTGGACTGGATGTCCCGTGTGGTCTCTTCCAACTCTACATTTCTATGATTCTATGATTCTACCTTGGGCAAGTCACATTCTTTCTACTTCAAAAAGCAAAAGCAAACCACTCTGAACAAATCTTGCCAAAAGAAACCTAGGATAGGCTCATTTTAGGGTTGTTGTAAGTCAGAAGTGACTTGAAGGCACACAACAATAAAGTGCCCATGACAGAGGTTTTTTTCTAGCCAACATGTCTCACCCCCTTGAAAGCTAACTTACGACGATCCTAAGGCAAACCTATCATAGAGTTTTCTTGGCAAGATTTGTTGCCTTTCCTTTTCGCTGAGACTGAGAGAATAGGACTTGCTAGAGGTCTCCCAGTGTGGTTTCCATGGCCAAGTGGGGATTCAAGCCCCGGTCTCCAGAGTCATAGTTTGGTTGCGCACACACACTTGCTGCCATGTCCTTTTCATCAGAGACATGGCAGTGGGAGTATATGTGCACATGCTTAAACTGCTTTCTCCTTTGCAAATGAGAAAGCAGTTTCAGCACCGTCAACTCCCCATGCTGCCACACCACCACTGCGGCTGTTGTCACTGTCCAGCAGTAGGGCTTCATGGACTTCCTGTCAGGACTCTGTGGACCCCCAGGGGTTCCCAGACCCCAAGGTAAGAACCGTAGAATAGAATCATAGAGTTGAAAGAGACCACAACAGCCATCGAATCCAACCCCCTGCCATGCAGGAAGAAACACTCAAAGCACCCCCAGCAAATGGATTAGAAGATGTATTGTTTTGTTGTCTGAAGCTGAGTGGCTAATAGTTCCTCAGACAACTACTGAAATCAAGCTATACAGTACTTAATGCCAGTCAAGTTATTGTGACACATGAGGCAGATAATCCCATTCAGTTTGATGTTCAGCACATTCTTCTGGGGTTTGTCCAGTCATAATTAACTAATCACAAGTTACTGTTTCTGATTGATGCCTAAGGCTTTAAACCAGTGAATGTTGTTTTGACCCATGGTTCTTTCGGTCTTAGGCCATTTCTGCACTACACTGTCATAGTGCTATTATCTCACTTTCAACATCCTATGGAATCCTGGGGTTTGCAGTTTAGAGAGAGGCATTTTGAATTCTCAGCCAGAGAGCTCTTTGGCCTCAATAAACTACAAACCCCAGAATTCCACAGGATGTTGAAAGTGGAATAATAGCACTATAACAATGTAGTGCAGAAATGCCCTGAGATTGGTGGATATCTGGACTTCCCCTGGCTTAGGCTTAGCAGAGATGTAAGGGGTGGCAGCAGCAATCTCCCTTTAATTTTAACTCCTGGTGAGAGGTAGATGTCACCTGTTGACTTGTGGCATTGCCATTAATTTCCTAGAGTTTTCTTAGGCAAGGAAAACTCAGAGATGGTTTTGCCAGTTCCCTCCTCTGAAATACAGCCTACAGCACCTGGGATTCACTAGCAGTCTCCCATGTGAATACTAACCAGGGTTGACCCTGCACAGCTTCCAAGATCAGACAGGATCTAGTAGGAATCTCAGGTCGGTTTTTGGAAATTGAGAACACTGACCTCCTCATCCCTCTGTGACACAACCAGTCTCAAACAATACAATAATCAACAAGACAGAAATTAAGGCTGAAATCATGTATGACCTTGCTCAAAAGCAGAGCCCACTGATTAACTTCTGAGTAGACTTGCCTAGCATTTTGCTAAAAATGGTGAGCTGCACATGCATGCCTGAATCAGGCCTGTGACAATAACAGTGTTGTTTTAATTCAGCTCTTGTGAAAGTCAGGCTGTCAAAATCTAACAAATGACAATCCATTTAAAACATCTGCTATTTCTACTGTCTTTGCAAAATTCCAATGGAAAGTGAGGGTGTTTTTTTTTAATTTCAAACTCCAGTTTTCACACTTGCACTATTTACTATTACCAGTAATTAATTTTTACACCTTTGACTTCAGTCTGTTGTTCCATTTTTCAGTCTACAGAACATCTGTCTGCAGCCTGAGTAGGGCCCCACCCAAGGAAGCAAGGCTGTGCTTGTTTTGCATAGCAGATGGAAGCTGTCACGCTAGAAATTCCATCATGTCAAGATTCATTGAAATCGAAACTCATAATAACTGGCTACCATGCCAGCAAATAAATATAATGGCACACCAATGTTCTGTGTTACCTATAAATAACATGAAAAATAAAGAGGGCATTTAAATGAAGAAGGGAGCAAGGAAGGCCAATGTTTGACCTCAAACATGCCCTTTAAAATGAACTTATTATTTCCACAGGATATTTCTGTTTAATTTAGCATGAGTTCCTCCTACAGTTTCCCTAGAACTCAAAAACCTCTCTGCTCTGTGCCAAACTTTTTG